>JBAIZL010000007.1:7572197-7594697 GCA_036971475.1 Prosapia bicincta | reverse complement strand
ATATACAAAATTAATCAAAAATTAACTATAGAACATTTTTTAGCATTCATTAATTTATTACCACATTGAGCTATAGAAATACTTCTGTAACTATTTAACAATTTATTGGAGTTTATATGTTTAACTAATTTAACATTTTTAATATCCAAAACATTGATTCGAGATATGTCCATCTACAATGATGTATAGGCCTACAGAATTTAATATACGATTTTTCTTATATCTATTAACAATCTTCCTTATAGCTGGCCTAAGTATATTTGTATTGCAAGTTATTTTATAAAATTCCTGATTTTTGAAAAATGGAATATTATTTACTGAAAACTTAACACATTTTAAAGTTTATTTTGACTTTTGTTTAAGTTAAAATTGTCTTTTGGGTTAAAATACTTTCACAAGGTAACCTGATATAAGTATGACATTATTTCTCATAGAATTGTCAGAGAGTCAATGACTTGATCTCTGTTGTAAAACAACTTAGACTACTACGTTTTGTCTCCCAACAATGAAATGAATATAATGAAGGTAAAGGCGGTTATTTTTCAATAGTTTAAATCTAATTAAAAATAACAGTTTGTCGTAAAAGGTTACCAGATCAGTTTCACGGAGACGAACCTATGCCACTGGTTACGTGAGGGGGTTGGCTTGACATGCGTTCAAGTTGTTTGTCCAGGTATTTATCTTCCTTGGTGGGGTTTGGAAGTTTTGCTTCTGTCAGTAGTTTCTAGGGAATCCAGTCAGTGTAATAAAAGACTTAATGATCGAAAAGTTATATATACATTTTTATTGGCTCAGACGATTTTGTTAGTTATTTAATAAGTTATTTTTACCTCAAGGATATAGAATACATAGCATTATATAAAACATAATAAAAATCAACAAATTACAAAACTCTTAGTAAATATCCACTTACAAGTCAAAACCTTTTCTTTCACAATCTTATAAAATGTTTTATATAATGTTATGTATTTTATAAATAGTAAGTCATGTTGTATGATTATTTAATTAAAGCTGAGCTCTTGAAAAGGAATTTCGGAAAGAAATTCGAAACGTTGGGTGTTTAGAAAACCAAAATTGTCTGTGAATTGTTATTAGCCTATATAATAAATTAATAGTTATTAACAGACGATAAATAAAAATATCAATTAAAACTTTTTAACACTCAAATTTGTAGCTGTTCCAATTCGATTGCAGAAATAAGTCTTTTAATGTATTATTTTTAATTATTAAATAAATGAAAACTCATACTTTAAAAGGTTGAAAGATATTTTATTTTATGATTGTTAAAAATTTACGTTTATTCAGTTCCTTATATTAGTTCACACTCTCCTTAATGGTATTTTGTTAAAATTTTAAACCTTTAATGTAATACTTTTTATTCATCCAAGTTCAAATATATTTTTTTAAGACTTGTAGTGGACGACACCTAATATTAATACAGATTTTTCCAAATATTATTTAAATAATTAAATGCAATTAATTTATTTTAGTTTTATATGGGAGTAACAAGTTTCACAAAAGGGGCAAGGTATGCAATTAGGTTGTTTCGTTCCATTTGATTTAAATTAAGTAATAAGATATGATATCATAGAACAGCTGATTTTATGTAGTAGAACAGGTGTTTCAACGCCATAGGTTATGTTGCTTTATTTATATTAATAGTAAATTTCTAATAAAATGTAACTAAAATACATTTTTTGTTTGACTTGGGTAGGAATTGACTTTAAAATTTCTTTGTGTATAGTAATTGTTATTGTTTATTGTGTTGTACAAATTAATCGGTATTAAATTGTACAGTACTTTTAAAAGATCTATAAAAGTTAGAAATATAAAAACGCACATCTTCCATATTTTAGTACGGACTTATTTCGTCCCCGTTGTTCAGCGTCCAATGAAATACTCCAAATTGCGTAGAACATAAAAGTCTGAGCACCACACTGACTGGTGCACTGTACACAACTGTAAAACTTTTTGTTACGGTCGCGACCGCCAAATCTCCGCCGCAGACGTTCAATGTACCACTTAATATTCAGTTGGCCGCTGTATTAAACATAGCGTTACTTTTGAAAACTTACAAAGAATTTCTTAAAGTTTAATTTAAACAGTGACCAATATGAGAGGACTATAAAATTAAACTCTCTGGCCTTAGTTAGTAAGTAACTAACTTATGCATTAAGGTTACATTGTATCTAGTGTTAAAATACGAACTTATTTACAACAACCAAGTAACTAATATATTCTATATTCCTAAAACAGTGTATAAAATGCCTTAATGTTAATTAAACAAATGATTGCTCCGCCTTCGAATCTACAGGCACAGGAAGTACCAACAACGTTATCGTATTTAATGATATGAAAGGCTACGTGTTTAAACCATTTTGGGAATCTGGAGTACTTTGGGCAAAGGGAAGCAAACGCTGGGACACTGAACGAGGCCCCTATAAATAGCCTTATAGCAGCTACGTAGTATCACAATAGTTTGCAGGCGCTGTCATTGTTTCTGTTCATTAGATACTTTGCTTTACAAATCCTCTGTTGTGACTCGGTGATTCATCGTAACGTAATTCGAGCAATATATAGCTCTATAAATCATAACGTTTCCACTGAGAACAAAGTAATACACAAACAGTGTGCATGTTGGCGTTTGTACCACCACTAATAAAGTTCCTCCATCAGTAGATACAAAGAATAAATGTTCAGGCATAAGTTGCTTAACGTAAAGCCTTTAAGCACACAATTAATAATTGGAGGGAAAAATAATTGAAATTTTGATTTCTCGGCTGAACGCTTGTTGTTGAACAAGTTTACACAGTTATTTCGATCGTTTAAACTTTCAGAAATAACCTCTAACTTTTCATACCTTTTATTTTGCTAAGATTTTTCTAAAGAACAATATCGCGAAACCATAATTAAAACAACTTCATATTGATGTTAAATGGTAAATGTTTTGCGTATTATGTAAACTATAATAACTAATTTTCGCATTACACCAATTTTATTTATACGTTTAGACTTTTGAAAACTGTGAAATTGATACATACTTAATAAACAGGCTTCGTTTTAAAATATATAAAATATTTTATATATTTGCAAAATATGTATTATATAAAATATTATGCATATATATATATATATATATATATATATATATATATATATATATATATATATATATAGAGAGAGAGAGAGAGAGAGAGAATACGTTTTCTAGTAATGTAATCAATGGATAAAAAGATTTCAAATGCAAGAATGGTTTTAATTTATATATTTTAAAATAAATTAAAACAGTTTTTGTATTTGAAATATTTTATTTATTATATATATATATATATATATATATATATATATATACATATATATATATATATATATATATATATATATATATATATATATATATATATATATATATACATATATACAGTAAGCTCCCGATTATCCGTGGGCGGATTAACCGGTTTGCGGATTATCCGGGGTCTGCCATTGTTTTACAAATATCCAATTTTTATTTCAATCAGATTCATGTGTTTAAATTTCCAAACGGTGAATTATGACGTAAATACATATAAGGCTTAATAGAAGTTAAGATGAAGGGAATAGATATGTAAATGTAAATATGTACGTACTAATTTTTACATTGAAAGGGAAGCATCCCGACGCGGACCAGCGAAATAAAACGGGCGAGTGAGCATACTACTGTATATAAGAGACAGTGACAAAATGCTTGGACGCCCGAAAACCTAATTTGTATCATAAGATTGTAAACAAATGTCAGCTAATGTCGGCTATAAATAGTCTAGGACGTGACATATGCATTATCCATGTCTGTCATATACATTATCGATCTTTATGGCTTTGTGACACAAGTAGACACTGTGCGACAAAATGGTTCTCAAGAAACGTAGATCGCACATTAACGCTAAATCAATGCTCACAAAAAAACAGACGAAAGTTACAGATTTTTTTCTTAAAAAGTGAAAGTATTATTTGTAAAGGAAATTACATATGTACATACATACTTAGTTTTGATATATAGTTATGTACGTATTGTAAATAGTTAGACATATAAATGTACATGTTATAATCCGTCAACGAACGAATACATCGACATTTTAAATTATTTTCTGTATTTATTTTGTCCTCTGAAGATTATTTGTGAATTGCATTAACCGGGGTCATTATTTGTGTAACTTATGGTATAATAATCGATCGTTTTGCGTATTCTTTGTTCATAGTGGATTATCCGGGGAATTGTTATCCGGCGTTGCCGGGCCACCCTATTCCACGGATAATCGGGAGCTTACTATATATGATTTTTTTTTGAGAAATTTTGATATTTTCATAATATACTTTCTTTAACAATTTACTCTTGCAAATGCGTACATCAAATTCCCAAAAAAATTTAAACAATATTAGAGACACATATATAAATATTTGAAATAAAAGGAAAAAATCCCATATCTATAAACAACAATTATTCGATTTCTAATTAATTTAGGGTGTTAAAATTTCATTGTATTTTTTTATATGGGCATTTTTTGCTTTAGTATTTCTAACAATAGTTTTCTAAAAATCCTATGAACTCTATAAAACCTTTTTTAAGCGATTACAAATACGTTAATTGCCTTAATATAAAATGCAACCATAGAGATTGAATAATATACAAGTTCTAAATAATTCAAAGAAGCAAAGTATTGGCAGTGAATCTATTGGCAGCTGTTCGGTTGGGTTTTGTCTTTATATATGAAACCATACATTATTAAAAAATTGCATTCAAATATTTTAAAATAGAAATTCAAAATTTAATGTAATCAATGCGAAAGGTGTTTTGTTACAATAAAAACGAACTAAGAAATTAAATCTAACTAAATAAATTAAAATCTTAATTAGGTAACTTAAACAGTAGACAAAATTCAACAACACTAATACAAGCTTTCATTACTTTATTTTTAAATTTATCTGTCTACTTTGTAAAGACAACACGACAGAGAAAAGTTAATCTAAAATTTATTTTTTATGACTTTTATGGTTTGAAAATATATTTTTGAATGTCTGAATCTAAATCTGCACTAGAAACTAGAAATAATAAACAGATCAACGTAAAAATATATCTATCGGTGTAGGAACTAAAATTACATTATCTGTAATTTTACTGTAATTTATGTATTACCCATTATATGTATAGGACTACTGTAAATGGATCTTTCATCAGATGAGTTAATATTTGAACGGATTTGTTTTTCTGAACAGAAAGAACAATATTTCTTGGAACAATCTTATTTAGTTACAAGAGAAATGTGCTATAATTCCTTTTTGAAATTATTAGGTTTAAAATATTCAAAACGTGTATATGGCGTGTGCTCTTTTTTCAACCAATATAACATCTGCTTCACTATTTTGAAACAAAATATTGGTGAATTTATAATAAATGACAAAACGCTTTTTACACACAATAATATTTATTAACCTTGAGTGCGGTTCTATTGCAAAGGATCCAATAACAAAATTTTTTTTGTCTCTGAAGAAGATTGATTTACAACCAAAATGTACGTAAGATTATTAAAACGTATTGCGATTAGAGTGTTTAGTGATTTTGTACACAACTGATTATTTTGGGTAGAGCTTCTCGTAGCAAAGTAAAGCCAATAATAAGCCTTCCTAACAGTTGTTAGAAAGTGGGCGATAACAGTGAAATTAATTGGTCACTTTAAAGTGACAAGAAATATTGTTAGAAGCCCGGAGTCTCAAGAGGGGCAATTTATTATTCAGGATTAGATCGGTTCCGCGCTACGTGCATTGTGAAAAAATCAGACCTCCAATCGTTAGAACAAATGTTATCTACAACTTGGCAAGATGTCCGGTTATTTCGAAAATAAATAAGGTTTTTTAAAAAAAGCAATTAATGAATATAAATTGTATTTAGTAATATTCTTTTGTTTCGAGTATTTGTTTTTACATTTATTATTTTCTCAGTACGGACACATTTCAAAATAAGTAAACATTTAAACAATGAATGAAAATTTACTTAAAAACTTTCAAAATCGATAGTGGGATAGAGGAAATGCCGTGGTTTAGAGTTGATAGCAGCTACATGGTCTACTTATGGGGTTTTTAGAATGGGTAGGAGCTGCATGGTCTACTCGTGGGAACTTTTAGAATAGGTAGGGGGGGCTTTTTCTACTCGTGGGGGTTTTTAGGATGGGTAGAAACTCCAAGGTCTAGTCGTGTTCTTTTTTAGATTGGGTAGAAACTGCAAAGTCTACTCGTGGGGTTTTAGAATAGTAAGTTGCTACATGGTCTACTCGTGGGATATTTAGAATGGTTAGTAGCTACATGGTCTACTCGTGGGATATTTAGAATGGGTAGTAGCTACATGGTCTACTCGTGGGGTTTTTAGAATGGATAGTAGCTACATGGTCTACTCGTGGGATATTGAGAATGGTTAGTAGCTACATGGTCTACTCGTGGGATATTTGGGATGGTTAGTAGCTACATGGTCTACTCGTGGGATATTTAGAATGGCTAAGAGCTGCAAAGACTACTCGTGGGGTTTTTAGAATGGTTAGTAGCTACATGGTCTACTCGTGGGATATTTAGAATGGGTAGTAGCTACGTGGTCTACTCGTGGGATATTTAGAATGGGTTGGAGCTGCATGGTCTACTTGTGAGAGTTTTAGAATGTGTAGTAGCTTCATTGTCTATTCGTGGGATATTGAGAATGGTTAGTAGCTACATGGTATACTCGTGGGATATTTAGAATGGGTAGTATCTACGTGGTCTACTCGTGGGATATTTAGAATGGCTAAGAGCTGCAAAGACTACTCATGGGGTTTTTAGAATGGTTAGTAGCTACATGGTCTACTCGTGGGATATTTAGAATGGGTAGTAGCTACGTGGTCTACTCGTGGGATATTTAGAATGGGTTGGAGCTGCAAAGACTACTCGTGGGGTTTTTAGAATGGTTAGTAGCTACATGGTCTACTCGTGGGATATTTAGAATGGGTAGTAGCTACGTGGTCTACTCGTGGGATATTTAGAATGGGTTGGAGCTGCATGGTCTACTCGTGGGATATTTAGAATGGGTAGTAGCTACGTGGTCTACTCGTGGGATATTTAGAATGGGTAGTAGCTACGTGGTCTACTCGTGGGATATTTAGAATGGCTAAGAGCTGCAAAGACTACTCGTGGGGTTTTTAGAATGGTTAGTAGCTACATGGTCTACTCGTGGGATATTTAGAATGGTTAGTAGCTACGTGGTCTACTCGTGGGATATTTAGAATGGCTAAGAGCTGCAAAGGCTACTCGTGGGGTATTTAGAATGGTTAGTAGCTACATGGTCTACTCGTGGGATATTTAGAATGATTAGCAGCTACGTGGTCTACTCGTGGGATATTTAGAATGGGTTGGAGCTGCATGGTCTACTTGTGGGATATTTAGAATGGCTAAGAGCTGCAAAGACTACTCGTGGGGTTTTTAGAATGGTTAGTAGCTACATGGTCTACTCGTGGGATATTTAGAATGGTTAGTAGCTACGTGGTCTACTCGTGGGATATTTAGAATGGCTAAGAGCTGCAAAGACTACTCGTGGGGTTTTTAGAATGGTTAGTAGCTACATGGTCTACTCGTGGGATATTTAGAATGGCTAAGAGCTGCAAAGACTACTCGTGGGGTTTTTAGAATGGTTAGTAGCTACGTGGTCTACTCGTGGGATATTTAGAATGGCTAAGAGCTGCAAAGACTACTCGTGGGGTTTTTAGAATGGTTAGTAGCTACATGGTCTACTCGTGGGATATTTAGAATGGTTAGTAGCTACGTGGTCTACTCGTGGGATATTTAGAATGGCTAAGAGCTGCAAAGACTACTCGTGGGGTTTTTAGAATGGTTAGTAGCTACATGGTCTACTCGTGGGATATTTAGAATGGCTAAGAGCTGCAAAGACTACTCGTGGGGTTTTTAGAATGGTTAGTAGCTACGTGGTCTACTCGTGGGATATTTAGAATGGCTAAGAGCTGCAAAGACTACTCGTGGGGTTTTTAGAATGGTTAGTAGCTACATGGTCTACTCGTGGGATATTTAGAATGGCTAAGAGCTGCAAAGACTACTCGTGGGGTTTTTAGAATGGTTAGTAGCTACGTGGTCTACTCGTGGGATATTTAGAATGGCTAAGAGCTGCAAAGACTACTCGTGGGGTTTTTAGAATGGTTAGTAGCTACGTGGTCTACTCGTGGGATATTTAGAATGGCTAAGAGCTGCAAAGACTACTCGTGGGGTTTTTAGAATGGTTAGTAGCTACATGGTCTACTCGTGGGATATTTAGAATGGTTAGTAGCTACGTGGTCTACTCGTGGGATATTTAGAATGGCTAAGAGCTGCAAAGACTACTCGTGGGGTTTTTAGAATGGTTAGTAGCTACATGGTCTACTCGTGGGATATTTAGAATGGCTAAGAGCTGCAAAGACTACTCGTGGGGTTTTTAGAATGGTTAGTAGCTACGTGGTCTACTCGTGGGATATTTAGAATGGCTAAGAGCTGCAAAGACTACTCGTGGGGTTTTTAGAATGGTTAGTAGCTACGTGGTCTACTCGTGGGATATTTAGAATGGCTAAGAGCTGCAAAGACTACTCGTGGGGTTTTTAGAATGGTTAGTAGCTACATGGTCTACTCGTGGGATATTTAGAATGGTTAGTAGCTACGTGGTCTACTCGTGGGATATTTAGAATGGCTAAGAGCTGCAAAGACTACTCGTGGGGTTTTTAGAATGGTTAGTAGCTACATGGTCTACTCGTGGGATATTTAGAATGGCTAAGAGCTGCAAAGACTACTCGTGGGGTTTTTAGAATGGTTAGTAGCTACGTGGTCTACTCGTGGGATATTTAGAATGGCTAAGAGCTGCAAAGACTACTCGTGGGGTTTTTAGAATGGTTAGTAGCTACATGGTCTACTCGTGGGATATTTAGAATGGTTAGTAGCTACGTGGTCTACTCGTGGGATATTTAGAATGGCTAAGAGCTGCAAAGACTACTCGTGGGGTTTTTAGAATGGTTAGTAGCTACATGGTCTACTCGTGGGATATTTAGAATGGCTAAGAGCTGCAAAGACTACTCGTGGGGTTTTTAGAATGGTTAGTAGCTACGTGGTCTACTCGTGGGATATTTAGAATGGCTAAGAGCTGCAAAGACTACTCGTGGGGTTTTTAGAATGGTTAGTAGCTACATGGTCTACTCGTGGGATATTTAGAATGGTTAGTAGCTACGTGGTCTACTCGTGGGATATTTAGAATGGCTAAGAGCTGCAAAGGCTACTCGTGGGGTATTTAGAATGGTTAGTAGCTACATGGTCTACTCGTGGGATATTTAGAATGATTAGCAGCTACGTGGTCTACTCGTGGGATATTTAGAATGGGTTGGAGCTGCATGGTCTACTTGTGAGAGTTTTAGAATGTGTAGTAGCTTCATTGACTATTCGTGAGGGTTTTTAGAATTGGTAGAAACTAGAAGGTCTACTCGCTGCAGTGGGTTTATATAAAGCAGTTGTAGCAAAGTAAAAACGTTTTGCATTATCTGGTTAAAAGAACCTGAGTTATGTATTTGTCACCGTGTGTTGCGTCATCGGATAAATACCGAGCGTAGTTCCCAGTTGAAGTTATACCAACTGTTCTTTTTAATACCGACACGAGAGAACGTTGATGGTGAACATTCATTCCGTCAGATGTCCCTTTGCTGCGACATTATAAAATCTGTAATCGTAAAATGAAAGAAAACATCGTAGTTAATATTCATATATAATATAACCATAACCACCCATAATATAACCATAACCACCCATAATATAACCATGACGACCCACAATATAACAATATCAACCCATAATATAACCATAACCACCCATAATATAACCATGACGACCCATAATATAACAATATCAACCCATAATATAACCATAACCACCCATAATATAACCATTCCGACCCATAATATAACCATATCGACCCATAATATAACCATAACGACCCACAATATAACCACAACGGCCCATAATATAACCATAACGACCCATAATATAACCATAACGACCCACAATATAACCACAACGGCCCATAATATAACCATAACGACCCATAATAAAACCATAACAACCCATAATATAACCATAACGACCCATAATATAACCATAACGACCCATAATATAACCATAACGGCCCATAATATAACCATAACGACACATAATAAAACCATAACGACCCATAATATGACCATAACGACCCATAATATAACCATAACCACCCATAATATAACCATGACGACCCATATTATAACAATATCAACCCATAATATAACCACAACAACCCATAATATGACAATAACGACCCATAATATAACTATAACGACCCATAATATAACCATAACGACCCATAATATAACCATAACGGCCCACAATATAACCATAACGGCCCATAATATAACCATAACGACCCATAATAAAACCATAACAGCCCATAATATGACCATAACGACCCATAATATAACCATAACGACCAATATTAATGGGTTGAATTAACGTCCTAATAAATCAATACCCTTAGCAATATTAATTGTAAATTCCCTGATCGTCAATGACTTTAACAATCACTTTATTTTAAAATTCGTAGAGTTTCAAACACCACGTCTTGATGGTGAAAATAGATAGACGTCAAATACCTGTAAGTAGACGTCAAATATCTGTAAGTAGACATCAAATACCTGTAAGTAGATGTCTAATACCTGTAAGTTGACGTCAAATACCTGTAAGTAGACGTCAAATACCTGTAAGTAGACGTCAAATACCTGTAAGTAGACGTCAAATACCTGTAAGTAGACGTCAAATACCTGTAAGTAGACGTCAAATACCTGCAAATAGAAGTCAAATACCTGTAAGTAGACGTCAAATTCTGTAAGACAGTATGATTTGAAAGAGAATAGGAAGATATTTTGTTTGATTGGAAGAAATTGTAGTTAAATGAAATGAAATCTAAACAAAACTCAATTAAAATTACACACCCACGTGAACCATAGAACCTAATAAACTGGTACTTTCGTTATTCGAAAATATTAGCTAACTAGATCCAAGTTTGGAAGCTGTGTAAATACGTCAAGAAGCAGTAAATTAGAATGACGTCACAATTTGCATATAAATAGGCTGACGTTTTCCTCTCATGTCTATTTTTTCATAATTAAAATTTGTTATCTCTAAATAATGAAAGCTTGTAAAAACAAGAATTTTTTTGTCTCCTTTGGAAGAAATATTTTAATAACGAAATACCAGTTAATAAAACCAAATACTTTTGTTTTTTTTATATTTAAGAAACTCTCAAGAGAATATTTCTGCCAATAATTTAACTCATCTTCGTATAATAACATGACTATTAAATATTTAATAAGTTTATCATCTAACCTACGCTAATCTAATCGTATTATCTAGAAATTGCTATAATCGATTATTTAAAACTCGAAAACACCAAATAAATATTTAATGAACACAATTTTATTATATACTATAAAAATATCATTTACAATAAAATTTGTATAACATGATATATTTAATTATCTTAAAACAGATAATGTTGAATACGACCTAATCTAATTGTTATAGTAACTTTTAAAATATCTTAATATTCGTTCATAATTCGTTTAAAGATTTTATATAACTAAATTCTGTACACTTGTAGAGAGGCGTGTTCACAGTTTGGCTTACAAAATATATTCTCTCACAGTGACAAAACACTATAGTTCTCTGTCATTAGTATTCTCTAAGTATAACTCAGCTTCCCATTTAACCAACTGGAGCGCTAGCTGTTTACGGCAGTAATGTAAACGTTGCAAACATTAAAGTGGTATTTAATACGGTAATTTTAGAAATCCTTTTTTCAAAACCGAACGTTTTAAAAATTGTTTTAAAGCGGACGTCATTTAGTTAGAGCATGCTCGGAAAAAGAAAGGGAAAATGTTTATTTTATTGGTAGTATTTCAAAAATTTGTTTTAAAATCTGAAAATACTATCCAAGGTCTTAGCTTTAGGACATAAGAGTCATACTTACGGTTTCTTACAGCATCTTTTATTCATAATTACTGTTTTTGAGATTTACTTAAAAAATTGAAATTCAGTTTAGGAAAGTAAGGAAAACCTGGCCGTTCGGAAGGTACTATTGGTCCCGAGTAGTTCTTGAAAAGCGGTCTATATCTTAGTGTCTGGTTGGAGTTAGTCTCATCCCAGGAGAGGGCCGATCACCAGTCGGCTTAGAGATCGAAAGCCTCTTTCAGACTTTTATAAGTCTTGTCCTTCGAGCACAGAAACAACTCTTCTTTAGAGTGACTCATCCCTTGTGGTCCACCTTGTTGGTGGGGGATAGCGAAGAAAGCTGGCATCAACCACCTAGCGTCTATGTCTTCTGTAGTTGTTTCTGTGCTCGCTGATCTTGTGAAGCCTGACCTTCATGGGCGAAAGCCGTCTGAACTGGTTTTGTAGTGGTGGGGGATGCGGAGGGCCAGTCTGTCTCGATCCGTCGCCGTGCGGGTGTTGTACTACCGAGCCAATATAAGTTTGTAGGTAATTATCACCCATTACCACTACAACCATGGCCGTCCCCACTCCGCCCTAGACTTTCACGATGTTCCGCAAGACCGTTACCACGTGCCGGTTGACCAAGCCCCCCGAATACACGAAAGATGCGTACAAGATTAAGTTTTGGCAGATGGTGAGGGTAAGCTATGACGTCAGAACAATGTGAACGAAAAATGCGTACAACCTTTAGGCGAACACGGATATTTTAAAATCATTGAGCTACATAAATGAGTTTACCTCTGAGCTAAACACAGGCGTCACTCAGGTGATCCTCTAAAACTTTATCTATGAAACCCAATTTCCATCACACTGAAAGAAGATGCAGTTTGCGTTATCTTTCTTTGCTTTCGATATGCATAGCTGAGATAATGCCCCGTCGGTTTCGTCGTATAAGTAGAAGTCACCTCCATAATCACTGAACACAAAACCCACTGAAATGAAGATTGAATCGAACTTGTCCCCACGACCGTTAAAGACAAAGTGGAAAACCTTAAAAGTTATTAGCAAATAGTTTAGGGTTAGATGACCTGGGGTGACATTCCGGGTCTGGGTTGTACGCTTTTTTCCCTTATCAAATTTACACCTTACCCTCGTCAATTCCTATTGTTTTCTCATGTACGAATTTTTCGCTGTACACTTTTCAAGCGATCAGCTCCCAGGTGTCTGTAACCCTCAATACTTCTACCCTTCTAGGTCTTGATTAAGGTAATGTGATGAAGTAATTTTAGAGTTTGAGAAATACTATAAGAGGACAGAAAGAGATAATTTGAAAATTGATTTAAGTATTTTTAAAAACTAAAAATTCCGTTCTAAATATTGGTAGGCTACTGTTATACCTCTTTATCAATGATTATGTTCACTATACTTTTTATTAACAGTCAACATTTTTTGAGAACATAAATAATATTTAATAGGCTACTGAAAATAAGATAAAATATTTTTAAACAATTTTTTATAATTATAAAAAACAATTGCACAAAATTTTAAACTTGTTTATAAAGTGAGTCAATGAAAAAGTTAATTAAAATCATTTGTTTAGTTTTACTAGTGATTGTATTATTTTACAACTTTTATTGAAACATTTAATCAATCGTTTGTGCGAATCAAAATATTTGTGGCATTTGTACGTTTATAATGCCATGGGTAAATTAGCTAAAGATGGCATTTTGTACGTTTACATGCCACGGGTAAATTAGCTAAAGATGGCATTTTGTACGTTTACATGCCACGGGTAAATTAGCTAAAGATAGCATTTTGTACGTTTACATGCCACGGATAAATTAGCTAAATACAGCCATACTGTGAACAATTAGAGCTACTTGATACCGACGTCACACAGTTGTAACCCTGTCTACCTCCACGTAACGCACAGCGTTCTCTTGGGGTCAGCAAATCACCTCCTTCGGGGTCCCGACGATCGCTTCGGTGTCGGAAGGCAGTGATTTGAGTCGGGAACCTCGTGTACTCCTCTTGCAGACGCGGTAGGTGACGTAGATGGTGGCGAAGACCAGGCAGAACAAGCCGAGTGACCACATGAGGAGGTAGAGCAGAGGAAGCTGTAACAAGAAGAAGCAGTGTTTGGCAGCTTCGTCGTAGCCGGATGGACAGTGGTTGGTGCCGTCGCACCAAAGGCTGGCGTTTATGCATCCGTCCAGTTCGGGGCAGCGGTAGGGACAGACGACCAACCCTTCTGCCGGCCCTGAAGCTCTGAAACATTTTCGTTACAAATTTAGTTTGACAATTGCATTCAACTTCTGTGACAGGAATAAACTAAAGAAAGAAGTGTATAAAATCAACCAAACTGCCATCTCACTTTATAGCTTGATGAGATGTAACAGTCACTAAAATTAGTTTCTTATGTTACTCAAGACATCAGATTCGTATGTTACATGCAACGTCAGACCCTTAAGCCTTTAAATTTAATTAATAAATAGATATGTTCAAATATATATATATATATATATATATATATATATATATATATATATATATATATATACATTTATTTATATCAAAATATATATTTAAAAAAATGTGTTAACATCAAGTGTCATTCACAAAAAAATTAAAAAAAATGTCTTTGAACTTGTGAGGATGAATAAAAAGTATTTTATTAACAAATGAAAATTATATTATATATATATATATATAAAGAGTGAACTAATGGTAGGAATTGAAAAAAACCAATTATATAGTAAGCGAGTAATTTTACTACAAATTAATCTACAAATGACTGCAAATTTAAAGTAAATTTTTAAAAACGTACTTAGAGCAAAACTATTATATCGAGCTGGACGACCATTGTCAGTATCTTAAACGCATAATTGGTATTATTACGCATTATTGCTAATCATTTTGACAAATAAAACAAGAAAAAAGAGCGAAGGATCTAACAGGTTAATTGCCGCTGTTGTTGAATCATTTCGTATTGCAATGATATGGTATTGTTTTAGTACAATGAGGGGAAAATATCGGCGAATTTAGGAAAACAATTTTTGAACCTACACCAAAGAAGGTTTGCTGTAATAAACTCAAACGCAACAAGGTTAACAGATGTTAAAATGAAATTCATAGTCTACGAACAGTAGATGTACTCGAGACAGATGCCACTAGAGTGGCAACGATATTAGGTATGCCAATCTATTTAAAAATATAAAACCGGAGGGAAATAGGATCTGCAATAGGAAATTAAATAAATTATTTAGTAATTGAGTAAAAAAATAAATAAATAAAACATTTCATACGAACTCAAAAAATAATAAATTTTCACCTTTCAATGAATTATGTCATCATCAGTTGTAGGAGTGTCACTAATGATGACGTTAGCCATTGAAACGGGTATGAATGTAGTAGTGTCACTGATGATGACGTTAGTTATTGAAACGGGTATGAATGTAGTAGTGTCACTGATGATGACGTTATAGCCATTGAAACGGGAATGATTGTGAGAGTGTCACTAATGATGATGACGTTAGCCATTGAAACGGGTATGAATGTAGTAGTGTCACTGATGATGACGTTAGTTATTGAAACGGGTATAAATGTAGTAGTGTCAATGATGATGACGTTAGCCATTGAAACGGGTATGAATGTAGTAGCGTCACTGATGATGACGTTAGCCATTGAAACGGGTATGATTATATTAGTGTCACTGATGATGACATTAGTTACTGAAACGGGTATGAATGTAGTAGTGTCACTGATGATGACGTTAGTTATTGAAACGGGTATGAATGTAGTAGTGTCACTGAGGATGACGTTAGCCATTGAAACGGGTACGAATGTAGTAGTGTCACTGATGATGACGTTAGTTATTGAAACGGGTACGAATGTAGTAGTGTCAGTGATGATGACGTTAGTTATTGAAACGGGTATGAATGTAGTAGTGTCACTGATGATGACGTTAGTCATTGATACGGGTATGAATGTAGTAGTGTCACTGATGATGACGTTATAGCCATTGAAACGGGAATGATTGTGAGAGTGTCACTAATGATGATGACGTTAGCCATTGAAACGGGTATGATTGTAGGAGTATCACTGATGATGACGTTAGTTATTGAAACGGGTATGAATGTAGTAGTGTCAATGATGATGACGTTAGCCATTGAAACGGGTATGAATGTAGTAGCGTCACTGATGATGACGTTAGCCATTGAAACGGGTATGATTATATTAGTGTCACTGATGATGACATTAGTTATTGAAACGGGTATGAATGTAGTAGTGTCAATGATGATGACGTTAGTTATTGAAACGGGTATGAATGTAGTAGTGTCACTGAGGATGACGTTAGCCATTAAAACGGGTATGAATGTAGCAGTGTCACTGATGATGACGTTAGTTATTGAAACGGGTATGAATGTAGTAGTGTCACTGATGATGACGTTAGTTATTGAAATGGGTATGAATGTAGTAGTGTCACGGAGGACGACGTTAGCTATTGAAACGGGTATGAATGTAGTAGTGTCACTGATGATGACGTTAGTTATTGAAACGGGTATGAATGTAGTAGTGTCAATGATGATGATGTTAGCTATTGAAACGGGTATGATTATAGAGTGTCACTGATGATGACGTTATAGCCATTGAAACGGGAATGATTGTGAGAGTGTCACTAATGATGATGACTTTAGCCATTGAAACGGGTATGATTGTAGGAGTATCACTGATGATGACGTTAGTTATTGAAACGGGTATGAATGTAGTAGTGTCAATGATGATGACGTTAGCCATTGAAACGGGTATGAATGTAGTAGCGTCACTGATGATGACGTTAGCCATTGAAACGGGTATGATTATATTAGTGTCACTGATTATGACATTAGTTATTGAAACGGGTATGAATGTAGTAGTGTCACTGATGATGACGTTAGTTATTGAAACGGGTATGATTGTAGGAGTATCACTGATGATGACGTTAGTTATTGAAACGGGTATGAATGTAGTAGTGTCACTGATGATGACGTTAGTCATTGATACGGGTATGATTGTAGTGGTGTCACTGATATTGATGACAAATCATTGAAACGGTTATAACAATAAAGTATATTGCTTTGTGTCTTCTGCAGTTATTTACTTATTTACCTTTGGTCAAAAGCCAGCTCAATTATTACTTATGTTTAGGTAAAGGTCTGCACGTTTTAAAAAAGCGTATCTTTTTAAGAAGACATCACAAGGAAAGGCGGGTCCGTCCTACCCTTGCCTTCTTACTCAACGCCTTCTTGCATCGACTGTATCGATTGCGTCAGTAGAGAATCCGACAATGTTTAGTAAAGTTATTGGAATCATCCATTTTACTGACAAGATCGCGGTAGCGCTTGGAAAAAAATGATACCTTTTGTTCAGGATGTATACAAAAATAGAATACAGGTATAAAAAGTCAATATATGTAGTCTAAGGTATGCGAAAAGAATGGAGGCGGGATCTGAATGTATTATGCGTACGGGATAAACTCTGTAGTGGACAAGTAATATAAACAATTCAATCCCTACTTGGCAACACAGAAGAAATTACTTTAGTTACTTTTTATTAAATAATTACAATTTATATAAATAAAGTAACATAACCCATACGTTAAAACGTTGGGTTGTTTGACTATTGAGAAAGGGAAAGGATTGTGTGACGAGTTAGAGACGGAAAGGGTTGTTTGATGAGTTAGAGAGGGAAAGGGTTGTGTTACAAGTTAGAATAGGAATGGGTTGTGGGACGAGTTAGAGACGGAAAGGGTTGTTTGATGAGTTAGAGAGGGAAAGGGTTGTGTTACAAGTTAGAATAGGAATGGGTTGTGGGACGAGTTAGAGACGGAAAGGGTTGTTTGATGAGTTAGAGAGGGAAAGGGTTGTGTTACAAGTTAGAATAGGAATGGGTTGTGGGACGAGTTAGAGACGGAAAGGGTTGTTTGATGAGTTAGAGAGGGAAAGGGTTGTGTTACAAGTTAGAATAGGAATGGGTTGTGGGACGAGTTAGAGACGGAAAGGGTTGTTTGATGAGTTAGAGAGGGAAAGGGTTGTGTTACAAGTTAGAATAGGAATGGGTTGTGGGACGAGTTAGAGACGGAAAGGGTTGTTTGATGAGTTAGAGAGGGAAAGGGTTGTGTTACAAGTTAGAATAGGAATGGGTTGTGGGACGAGTTAGAGACGGAAAGGGTTGTTTGATGAGTTAGAGAGGGAAAGGGTTGTGTTACAAGTTAGAATAGGAAAGGGTTGTGGGACGAGTTAGAGACGGAAAGGGTTATTTGATGAGTTAGAGAGGGAAAGGGTTCTGTTACAAGTTAGAATAGGAATGGGTTGTGGGACGAGTTAGAGACGGAAAGGGTTGTTTGATGAGTTAGAGAGGGAAAGGGTTGTGTTACAAGTTAGAATAGGAAAGGGTTGTGGGACGAGTTAGAGACGGAAAGGGTTATTTGATGAGTTAGAGAGGGAAAGGGTTCTGTTACAAGTTAGAATAGGAATGGGTTGTGGGACGAGTTAGAGATGGAAAGGGTTGTTTGATGAGTTAGAGAGGGAAAGGGTTGTGTTACAAGTTAGAATAGGAAAGGGTTGTGTGACGAGTTAGAGACGGAAAGGGTTATTTGATGAGTTGATGAGGGTTGTGTGACGAGTTAGAAAGGGAAAGGGTTGTGTGACGAGTTAGAAAGGGAAAGGGTTGTGTGACGAGTTAGAAAGGGAAAGGGTTGTGTTACAAGTTAGAATAGGAAAGGGTTGTGGGACGAGTTAGAGACGGAAAGGGTTGTTTGATGAGTTAGAAAGGGAAAGGGTTGTGTGACGAGTTAAAATGGGAAAGGGTTGTGTGACGAGTTAGAAAGGGAAAGGGTTGTGTGACGAGTTAGAATAGGAAAGGGTTGTGTGACGAGTTAGAAAGGGAAAGGGTTGTGTGACGAGTTAGATTAAGAAAGGGTTGTGTGACGAGTTAGATTAGGAAAGGGTTGTGTGACGAGATAGAATAAGAAAGGGTTGTGTGACAAGTTAGAAAGGGAAAGGGTTGTGTGACGAGTTAGAAAGGGAAAGGGTTGTGTGACGAGTTAGAAAGGGAAAGGGTTGTGTGACGAGTTAGAAAGGGAAAGGGTTGTGTTACAAGTTAGAATAGGAAAGGGTTGTGGGACGAGTTAGAGACGGAAAGGGTTGTTTGATGAGTTAGAAAGGGAAAGGGTTGTGTGACGAGTTAGAAACGGAAAGGGTTGTGTGACGAGTTAGAATAAGAAAGGGTTGTGTGACGAGTTAGAAAGGGAAAGGGTTGTGTGACGAGTTAGAATAAGAAAGGGTTGTGTGACGAGTTAGAAAGGGAAAGGGTTGTGTGACGAGTTAGAAAGGGAAAGGGTTGTGTGACGAGTTAGAAAGGGAAAGGGTTGTGTGACGAGTTATAATAAGAAAGGGTTGTGTGACGAGTTAGAATAAGAAAGGGTTGTGTGACGAGTTAGAAAGGCAAAGGGTTGTGTGACGAGTTAGAAAGGGAAAGGGTTGTGGGACGAGTTAAAGACGGAAAGGGTTGTTTGATGAGTTAGAGAGGGAAAGGGTTGTGTAGCGAGTTAGAAAGGGAAAGGGTTGTGTGACGAGTTAGAAAGGGAAAGGGTTTTGTGACGAGTTAGAAAGGGAAAGGGTTGTGTGACGAGTTAGAAAGGGAAAGGGTTGTGTGACGAGTTAGAAAGGGAAAGGGTTGTGTTACAAGTTAGAATAGAAAAGGGTTGTGGGACGAGTTAGAGACGGAAAGGGTTGTTTTATGAGTTAGAAAGGGAAAGGGTTGTGTGACGAGTTAGAATAGGAAAGAGTTGTGTGACGAGTTAGAATAGGAAAGGGTTGTGTGACGAGTTAGTAAGTAAAAGGGTTGTGTAACGAGTTAAAGAGGGAATGTGTTGTTTGATGAGTTAGAGAGGGAAAGGGTTGTGTGACGAGTTAGAATAGGAAAGGGTTGTGTGACGAGTTAGAATAGGAAAGGGTTGTGTGACGAGTTAGTAAGGGAAAGGGTTGTGTGACGAAATAGAAAGGGAAAGGGTTGTGTGACGAGTTAGAATAGGAAAGAGTTGTGTGACGAGTTAGAATAGGAAAGGGTTGTGTGACGAGTTAGTAAGTAAAAGGGTTGTGTAACGAGTTAAAGAGGGAATGTGTTGTTTGATGAGTTAGAGAGGGAAAGGGTTGTGTGACGAGTTAGAAAGGGAAAGGGTTGTGTGACGAGTTAGAAAGGGAAAGGGTTGTGTTACAAGTTAGAATAGGAAAGGGTTGTGGGACGAGTTAGAGACGGAAAGGGTTGTTTGATGAGTTAGAAAGGGAAAGGGTTGTGTGACGAGTTAGAATAAGAAAGGGTTGTGTGACGAGTTAGAATAGGAAAGGGTTGTGTGACGAGTTAGAATAGGAAAGGGTTTTGTAAAAAGTTAGAAATGGAAAGGGTTGTGTGACGAGTTAGAAAGGGAATGGGTTGTGTGACGAGTTAGAAAGGGAAAGGGTTGTGTGACGAGTTAGAAAGGGAAAGGGTTGTGTGACGAGTTAGAATAAGAAAGGGTTGTGTGACGAGTTAGAATAGGAAAGGGTTGTGTGACGAGTTAGAAAGGGAAAGGGTTGTGTGACGAGTTAGAAAGGGAAAGGGTTGTGTGACGAGTTAGAATAGGAAAGGGTTGTGTGACGAGTTAGAATAGGAAAGGGTATTGTAAAATGTTAGAAATGGAAAGGGTTGTGTGACGAGTTAGGAAGAGAAAGGAAGGTTTGACGAGTTAGAGAGGGAAAGGTCTAGCGGGGTTACAAGAACCGGAACCTCGTTTCATCAAAGTGGCCGCCACTTGATGATTCTACAAAGGATAGTCCAAGAATGAAGACAGTTCAAACTTACCTTCGTGATAGCTCCAGCCACGAAACGGAGTACATCCCCGGTTCTTTGGAGATGAATTCAACCATTATACTTCTAGCCTGGTATCCTCCGTCAGGAGACCAAGCAGGGGGGAGGCGCTCGTTGTTGCTGCTGATAACCCAACCTTCCGAGAACACTTCGACCTAGAACCAAGTAGAACCGTTGTTCGATAGTTAGGAATTAGTGATACGTATTCAGAATAAGGTGACCGCATGTGACTGAGGTACATGTGTAATGTATTGTGTAATAGGGTGTATGACTTAAGTATGACTGAGGTACATGTGTAATGTATCGTGTAATAAGAATATGACTTAAGTATGACTGAGGTACATGTGTAATGCATTGTGTAATAGGGTATATGACTTAAGTATGACTGAGGTACATGTGTAATGTATTGTGTAATAGGGTATATGACTTAAGTATGACTGAGGTACATGTGTAATGTATTGTGTAATAGGATATATGACTTAAGTATGACTGAGGTACATGTGTAATGCATTGTGTAATAGGGTATATGACTTAAGTATGACTGAGGTACATGTGTAATGTATTGTGTAATAGAATATATGACCTAAGTAATATATTATGTATACAAGGCCCATTCTTATCTTCAGGTTTCTTCTCTAAAGGGAAGGTTTTTGAAAATAGATCCCTAAAATCAACAGGGACTATATAACTACAAAAATCGATAAATTCTCCTTATATAACGGTATCGTTCTTAACATTATATATTGCACTGCTTCAAATGAATATTGCATTGAATATGAGACACGATGATGCATTTTATAGAGGTGACTATGCATTACTCTACCTACGTTTAACTCATGATGCTTCACGTCATATAAACACGAATTGTCTTAAAAAGTAAGGTTAATTCAGCTCTTGAAGTATTAACCAGCTGTTTATGAAACCTTAACCACCTCCTTATAAAAACGTAACCAGCTGATTAAGAAATCTTAACCAGGTGCTTTCGAAAGCTTAATCACTGCTTATGAAACCTTAACCACTGCTATTAAAATCTTAACCATATGATTTTGAAATCTTAACCCTCTGCATATATAATCTTAACCATCTGTTTATGAAACCTTAACCGTTAGCTATTAAGACGTTAACAATCTACTTTTAAACCTTAACCAACCAGATGCTTATGAAACATTAAAAATCTGATTTTAAAACTTTAATTATTTGATTATGAAACTTTAATCAGGTGCCTATGAAATTTTAACCATCTGTTTATGAAACCTTAACCGTTAGCTTTTAAGGCGTTAAAAATCTACTTTTAAACCTTAACCTGATGCTTATGAAACGTTAAAAATCTGATTCTGATTTTAAAACTTTAATCATTTGCTTATGAAACTTTAATTAGCTGCCTATGAAACCTTAACCCTCTGCTTTTGAAACCTTAATCCTCTGCTTTTGAAACCTTAATCAGCTGCTTTTGAAACCTTAACCAGCTGCTTTTGAAACCTTAACCAGCTGCTTTGAAACCTTAACCAGCTGCTTTTGAAACCTTAACCAGCTGCTTTTGAAACCTTAACCAGCTGCTTTTGAAACAACAACAGACAT
>JBAIZL010000007.1:7559697-7567197 GCA_036971475.1 Prosapia bicincta | reverse complement strand
CATCAGAGATACGAAAAAAATTATGAAATCACTTGCTGCCGCCCCAAAAGTTTACAGTTCTAGAAAAATGTAATTCTCCTCTCAAACGTGGTGCTTATAGAGCTGGTAAAAATGCACATTGCTCATCCCCAATACAATGCATATAAAATGAATCAAAACATGTCCTGCTTAAATATTGACAATTGTTTATTATTGCCACGGAAGGTTAATTTTATATACCTATGAAGTATCCAGTCAGGATAGACTTGGTTGTAATTTTATACGTGTAACCAAATGTACAAATCTAAGGCTAGAATAGAGATCACGTGACGAAGTATTACTCCGCGGAAGTAGACGTTTAATTAGGTAATGTTGTATATAAAATTACAACCAAACATCCTGACTGGACACTTTATAGGTATATCTTAAAATAGGTATAAAGATTTGAATAAAATGACAATATCTATCGTAACTGGACACTTTATAGGTATATCTTAATATAGGTATAAAGATTTGAATAAAATGACAATATCTATCGTAACTGGACACTTTATAATAGGCGTACGTTGATACGCAAACGTAGTACTTCTTATTACTTCGCAATTAATTTTTTTAACAAAATTTAATTTAATAAAAAATTTATTTATTTTCCTGAGCGAGAGGTTTCATTATTTTTTTTTCGTATCCCTGATGACTTTCTGCGTCGCCCGGTATAATACGCTCCCCTACCTAACATGTGGGAACGGGAAATAAATACCTGTTAGTGACCGTATAGTTTTATACCCCTGATGACTTTATGCGTCGCCCGGTATAATACGCTCCCCTACCTAACATGTGGGAACGGGAAATAAATACCTGTTAGTGACCGTATAGTTTTATACCCCTGATGACTTTATGCGTCGCCCGGTATAATACGCTCCCCTACCTAACATGTGGGAACGGGAAATAAATACCTGTTAGTGACCGTATAGTTTTATACCCCTGATGACTTTATGCGTCGCCCGGTATTTTACGCTCCCCTACCTAACATGTGGGAACAGGAAATAAATACCTGTTAGGGACCGTATAGTTTTATACCCCTGATGACTTTATGCGTCGCCCGGTATAATACGCTCCCCTACCTAACATGTGGGAACGGGAAATAAATACCTGTTAGTGACCGTATAGTTTTATACCTCTGATGACTTTATGCGTCGCCCGGTATAATACGCTCCCCTACCTAACATGTGGGAACGGGAAATAAATACCTGTTAGTGACCGTATAGTTTTATACCCCTGATGACTTTATGCGTCGCCCGGTATAATACGCTCCCCTACCTAACATGTGGGAACGGGAAATAAATACCTGTTAGTGACCGTATAGTTTTATACCCCTGATGACTTTATGCGTCGCCCGGTATAATACGCTCCCCTACCTAACATGTGGGAACGGGAAATAAATACCTGTTAGGGACCGTATAGTTTTATACCCCTGATGACTTTCTGCGTCGCCCGGTATAATACGCTCCCCTACCTAACATGTGGGAACGGGAAATAAATACCTGTTAGTGACCGTATAGTTTTATACCCCTGATGACTTTATGCGGCGCCCGGTATAATACGCTCCCCTACCTAACATGTGGGAACGGGAAATAAATACCTGTTAGTGGCCGTATAGTTTTATACCCCTGATGACTTTATGCGTCGCCCGGTATAATACGCTCCCCTACCTAACATGTGGGAACGGGAAATAAATACCTGTTAGGGACCGTATAGTTTTATACCCCTGATGACTTTATGCGTCGCCCGGTATAATACGCTCCCCTACCTAACATTTGGGAACGGGAAATAAATACCTGTTAGTGACCGTATAGTTTTATACCCCTGATGACTTTATGCGTCGCCCGGTATAATACGCTCCCCTACCTAACATGTGGAAACGGGAAATAAATACCTGTTAGTGACCGTATAGTTTTATACCCCTGATGACTTTATGCGTCGCCCGGTATAATACGCTCCCCTACCTAACATGTGGAAACGGGAAATAAATACCTGTTAGTGACCGTATAGTTTTATACCCCTGATGACTTTATGCGTCGCCCGGTATAATACGCTCCCCTACCTAACATGTGGGAACGGGAAATAAATACCTGTTAGTGACCGTATAGTTTTATACCCCTGATGACTTTATGCGTCGCCCGGTATAATATGCTCCCCTACCTAACATGTGGGAAAGGGAAATAAATACCTGTTAGGGACCGTATAGTTTTATACCCCTGATGACTTTATGCGTCGCCCGGTATAATACGCTCCCCTACCTAACATGTGGGAACGGGAAATAAATACCTGTTAGTGACCGTAAAGTTTTATACCCCTGATGACTTTATGCGTCGCCCGGTATAATACGCTCCCCTACCTAACATGTGGGAACGGGAAATAAATACCTGTTAGGGACCGTATAGTTTTATACCCCTGATGACTTTCTGCGTCGCCCGGTATAATACGCTCCCCTACCTAACATGTGGGAACGGGAAATAAATACCTGTTAGTGACCGTATAGTTTTATACCCCTGATGACTTTATGCGTCGCCCGGTATAATACGCTCCCCTACCTAACATGTGGGAACGGGAAACAAATACCTGTTAGGGACCGTATAGTTTTATACCCCTGATGACTTTATGCGTCGCCCGGTATAATACGCTCCCCTACCTAACATGTGGGAACGGGAAATAAATACCTGTTAGTGACCGTATAGTTTTATACCCCTGATGACTTTATGCGTCGCCCGGTATAATACGCTCCCCTACCTAACATGTGGGAACGGGAAATAAATACCTGTTAGGGACCGTATAGTTTCATACCCCTGATGACTTTATGCGTCGCCCGGTATAATACGCTCCCCTACCTAACATGTGGGAACGGGAAATAAATACCTGTTAGTGACCGTATAGTTTTATACCCCTAATGACTTTATGCGTCGCCCGGTATAATACGCTCCCCTACCTAACATGTGGGAACGGGAAATAAATACCTGTTAGTGACCGTATAGTTTTATACCCCTGATGACTTTATGCGTCACCCGGTATAATACGCTCCCCTACCTAACATGTGGGAACGGGAAATAAATACCTGTTAGGGACCGTATAGTTTTATACCCCTGATGACTTTATGCGTCGCCCGGTATAATACGCTCCCCTACCTAACATGTGGGAACGGGAAATAAATACCTGTTAGGGACCGTATAGTTTTATACCCCTGATGACTTTATGCGTCGCCCGGTATAATACGCTCCCCTACCTAACATGTGGAAACGGGAAATAAATACCTGTTAGTGACCGTATAGTTTTATACCCCTGATGACTTTATGCGTCGCCCGGTATAATACGCTCCCCTACCTAACATGTGGGAACGGGAAATAAATACCTGTTAGTGACCGTATAGTTTTATACGCCTGATGACTTTATGCGTCGCCCGGTATAATACGCTCCCCTACCTAACATGTGGGAAAGGGAAATAAATACCTGTTAGGGACCGTATAGTTTTATACCCCTGATGACTTTATGCGTCGCCCGGTATAATACGCTCCCCTACCTAACATGTGGGAACGGGAAATAAATACCTGTTAGAGACCGTATAGTTTTATACCCCTGATGACTTTATGCGTCGCCCGGTATAATACGCTCCCCTACCTAACATGTGGGAACGGGAAATAAATACCTGTTAGGGACCGTATAGTTTTATACCCCTGATGACTTTCTGCGTCGCCCGGTATAATACGCTCCCCTACCTAACATGTGGGAACGGGAAATAAATACCTGTTAGTGACCGTATAGTTTTATACCCCTGATGACTTTATGCGTCGCCCGGTATAATACGCTCCCCTACCTAACATGTGGGAACGGGAAATAAATACCTGTTAGGGACCGTATAGTTTTATACCCCTGATGACTTTATGCGTCGCCCGGTATAATACGCTCCCCTACCTAACATGTGGGAACGGGAAATAAATACCTGTTAGTGACCGTATAGTTTTATACCCCTGATGACTTTATGCGTCGCCCGGTATAATACGCTCCCCTACCTAACATGTGGGAACGGGAAATAAATACCTGTTAGTGACCGTATAGTTTTATACCCCTGATGACTTTATGCGTCGCCCGGTATAATACGCTCCCCTACCTAACATGTGGGAACGGGAAATAAATACCTGTTAGGGACCGTATAGTTTTATACCCCTGATGACTTTATGCGTCGCCCGGTATAATACGCTCCTCTACCTAACATGTGGGAACGGGAAATAAATACCTGTTAGGGACCGTATAGTTTTATACCCCTGATGACTTTATGCGTCGCCCGGTATAATACGCTCCCCTACCTAACATGTGGGAACGGGAAATAAATACCTGTTAGGGACCGTATAGTTTTATACCCCTGATGACTTTATGCGTCGCCCGGTATAATACGCTCCCCTACCTAACATGTAGGAACGGGAAATAAATACCTGTTAGTGACCGTATAGTTTTATACCCCTGATGACTTTATGCGTCGCCCGGTATAATACGCTCCCCTACCTAACATGTGGGAACGGGAAATAAATACCTGTTAGGGACCGTATAGTTTTATACCCCTGATGACTTTATGCGTCGCCCGGTATAATACGCTCTCCTACCTAACATGTGGGAACGGGAAATAAATACCTGTTAGTGACCGTATAGTTTTTTACCCCTGATGACTTTATGCGTCGCCCGGTATAATACGCTCCCCTACCTAACATGTGGGAACGGGAAATAAATACCTGTTAGTGACCGTATAGTTTTATACCCCTGATGACTTTATGCGTCGCCCGGTATAATACGCTCCCCTACCTAACATTTGGGAACGGGAAATAAATACCTGTTAGGGACCGTATAGTTTTATACCCCTGATGACTTTATGCGTCGCCCGGTATAATACGCTCCCCTACCTAACATGTGGGAACGGGAAATAAATACCTGTTAGTGACCGTATAGTTTTATACCCCTGATGACTTTATGCGTCGCCCGGTATAATACGCTCCCCTACCTAACATGTGGGAACGGGAAATAAATACCTGTTAGTGACCGTATAGTTTTGTACCCCTGATGACTTTATGCGTCGCCCGGTATAATACGCTCCCCTACCTAACATGTGGGAACGGGAAATAAATACCTGTTAGTGACCGTATAGTTTTATACCCCTGATGACTTTATGCGTCGCCCGGTATAATACGCTCCCCTACCTAACATGTGGGAACGGGAAATAAATACCTGTTAGTGACCGTATAGTTTTATACCCCTGATGACTTTATGCGTCGCCCGGTATAATACGCTCCCCTACCTAACATGTGGAACGGGAAATAAATACCTGTTAGGGACCGTATAGTTTTATACCCCTGATGACTTTATGCGTCGCCCGGTATAATACGCTCTCCTACCTAACATGTGGGAACGGGAAATAAATACCTGTTAGTGACCGTATAGTTTTATACCCCTGATGACTTTATGCGTCGCCCGGTATAATACGCTCCCCTACCTAACATGTGGGAACGGGAAATAAATACCTGTTAGGGACCGTATAGTTTTATACCCCTGATGACTTTATGCGTCGCCCGGTATAATACGCTCCCCTACCTAACATGTGGGAACGGGAAATAAATACCTGTTAGTGACCGTATAGTTTTATACCCCTGATGACTTTATGCGGCGCCCGGTATAATACGCTCCCCTACCTAACATGTGGGAACGGGAAATAAATACCTGTTAGGGACCGTATAGTTTTATACCCCTGATGACTTTATGCGTCGCCCGGTATAATACGCTCCCCTACCTAACATGTGGGAACGGGAAATAAATACCTGTTAGTGACCGTATAGTTTTATACCCCTGATGACTTTATGCGTCGCCCGGTATAATACGCTCCCCTACCTAACATGTGGGAACGGGAAATAAATACCTGTTAGTGACCGTATAGTTTTATACCCTGATGACTTTATGCGTCGCCCGGTATAATACGCTCCCCTACCTAACATGTGGGAACGGGAAATAAATACCTGTTAGGGACCGTATAGTTTTATACCCCTGATGACTTTATGCGTCGCCCGGTATAATACGCTCCCCTACCTAACATGTGGGAACGGGAAATAAATACCTGTTAGGGACCGTATAGTTTTATACCCCTGATGACTTTATGCGTCGCCCGGTATAATACGCTCCCCTACCTAACATGTGGGAACGGGAAATAAATACCTGTTAGGGACCGTATAGTTTTATACCCCTGATGACTTTATGCGTCGCCCGGTATAATACGCTCCCCTACCTAACATGTGGGAACGGGAAATAAATACCTGTTAGTGACCGTATAGTTTTATACCCCTGATGACTTTATGCGTCGCCCGGTATAATACGCTCCCCTACCTAACATGTGGGAACGGGAAATAAATACCTGTTAGTGACCGTATAGTTTTATACCCCTGATGACTTTATGCGTCGCCCGGTATAATACGCTCCCCTACCTAACATGTGGGAACGGGAAATAAATACCTGTTAGTGACCGTATAGTTTTATACCCCTGATGACTTTATGCGTCGCCCGGTATAATACGCTCCCCTACCTAACATGTGGGAACGGGAAATAAATACCTGTTAGGGACCGTATAGTTTTATACCCCTGATGACTTTATGCGTCGCCCGGTATAATACGCTCCCCTACCTAACATGTGGGAACGGGAAATAAATACCTGTTAGTGACCGTATAGTTTTATACCCCTGATGACTTTATGCGTCGCCCGGTATAATACGCTCCCCTACCTAACATGTGGGAACGGGAAATAAATACCTGTTAGTGACCGTATAGTTTTATACCCCTGATGACTTTATGCGTCGCCCGGTATAATACGCTCCCCTACCTAACATGTGGGAACGGGAAATAAATACCTGTTAGTGACCGTATAGTTTTATACCCCTGATGACTTTATGCGTCGCCCGGTATAATACGCTCCCCTACCTAACATGTGGGAACGGGAAATAAATACCTGTTAGGGACCGTATAGTTTTATACCCCTGATGACTTTATGCGTCGCCCGGTATAATACGCTCCCCTACCTAACATGTGGGAACGGGAAATAAATACCTGTTAGTGACCGTATAGTTTTATACCCCTGATGACTTTATGCGTCGCCCGGTATAATACGCTCCCCTACCTAACATGTGGGAACGGGAAATAAATACCTGTTAGTGACCGTATAGTTTTATACCCCTGATGACTTTATGCGTCGCCCGGTATAATACGCTCCCCTACCTAACATGTGGGAACGGGAAATAAATACCTGTTAGTGACCGTATAGTTTTATACCCCTGATGACTTTATGCGTCGCCCGGTATAATACGCTCCCCTACCTAACATGTGGGAACGGGAAATAAATACCTGTTAGTGACCGTATAGTTTTATACCCCTGATGACTTTATGCGTCGCCCGGTATAATACGCTCCCCTACCTAACATGTGGGAACGGGAAATAAATACCTGT
>JBAIZL010000007.1:7548230-7559597 GCA_036971475.1 Prosapia bicincta | reverse complement strand
AACTTACTTGTCCAAAAGAAAACCTACTTGACCAAGAGAAACTTACTTTTCCAAGAGAAAACTTACTTGTCCAGGAAAACCTACTTGACCAAGAGAAACTTACATTTCCAAGAGAAAACTTACTTGTCCAAGAAAAAACCTACTTGATCAAGAGAAACTTACTTTTCCAAGAGAAAACTTACTTGACCAGGAGAAAACTTACTTGTCCAGGAGAAAACTTACTTGTCCAGAAGAAAACTTAGTTGTCCAGGAGAAAACTTACTTGTCCAGGAGAAAACTTACTTGTCCAGAAGAAAACTTAGTTGACCAGAGAAAACCTACTTGTCCAAGATAAAACCTACTTAAAGAGAAAACCTACTTTTAGTTGATAAAACTTACTTGTCCAGAGAAAACCTACTTGACCAAGAAAAACTTACTTTTCCAAGAGAAACCTTACTTGCTCAAGAGAAAACTTACTTGTCCAAAAGAAAACCTACTTGATCAAGAGAAACTTACTTTTGCAAGAGAAAACTAACTTGTCCAAGAGAAAACTTACTTGACCAAGAGAAACGTACTTTTCCAAGAGAAAACTTACTTATCCAAGAGAAAACCTACTTGATCAAGAGAAACGTACTTTTCCAAGAGAAAACTTACTTGTCCAAAAGAAAACCTACTTGATCAAGAGAAACTTACTTTTCCAAGAGAAAACTTACTTGTCCAGGAAAACCTACTTGACCAAGAGAAACTTACATTTCCAAGAGAAAACTTACTTGTCCAAGAAAAAACCTACTTGATCAAGAGAAACTTACTTGTCCAGGAGAAAACTTACTTGTCCAGAAGAAAACTTAGTTGTCCAGGAGAAAACTTACTTGTCCAGGAGAAAACTTACTTGTCCAGAAGAAAACTTAGTTGACCAGAGAAAACCTACTTGTCCAAGATAAAACCTACTTAAAGAGAAAACCTACTTTTAGTTGATAAAACTTACTTGTCCAGAGAAAACCTACTTGACCAAGAAAAACTTACTTTTCCAAGAGAAACCTTACTTGCTCAAGAGAAAACTTACTTGTCCAAAAGAAAACCTACTTGATCAAGAGAAACTTACTTTTGCAAGAGAAAACTTACTTGTCCAGGAAAACCTACTTGACCAAGAGAAACTTACTTTTCCAAAGGAAAACTAACTTGTCCAAGAGAAAACTTACTTGACCAAGAGAAACGTACTTTTCCAAGAGAAAACTTACTTATCCAAGAGAAAACCTACTTGATCAAGAGAAACGTACTTTTCCAAGAGAAAACTTACTTGACCAGGAGAAAACGTACTTGTCCAGGAGAAAACTTACTTGTCCAGAAGAAAACTTACTTGTCCAGATAAAACCTACTTGACTAAGATAAAACCTATTTGACCAAGAGAAAACTTACTTGACCAAAAGAAACCCTACTTGTCAGATAAATCCTATTTGACCAAGAGAAAACTTACTTGTCCAAGAGAAAACTTACTTGTCCAAGAGAAAACCTACTTGACCAAGAGAAACTTACTTTTCCAAGAGAAAACTTACTTGTCCAGGAAAACCTACTTGACCAAGAGAAACTTACTTTTCCAAGAGATAACTAACTTGTCCAAGAGTAAACTTACTTGACCAAGAGAAACTTACTTTTCCAAGAGAAAACTTACTTGTCCAGAGAAAACCTACTTGACCAAGAGAAACTTACTTTTCCAAGAGAAAACTTACTTGTCAAAGAGAAAAACCTACTTGATCAAGAGAAACTTACTTTTCCAAGAGAAAACTTACTTGTCCAGGGAAAACCTTACTTGTCAGAGAAAACTTACTTGTCCAGGAAAAATCTTATTTGTCAGAGAAAACTTACTTGTCCAGAGAAATCTTACTTGTCAGAGAAAACTTACTTGTTCAAAAGAAAACATATTTGTCCAAGATTAAGTATATCTGTATATATGTATATACAGATACATTAAAGTTGCAATAGCCTAACATTCAAAACGATCAGAAAAGAATAATAGTATATTTTTAATGTATAAAATTGATTTTAATAACTGTTCAAGTGATTTTTATCTTTGTACCTAATATATTTTAATTAATTAAAATCATTGATTAAATTAATTTTCATATTTTATAAATAAAAACTAATTAGTCGTACAGGTATGTTGCTTTGTACGAGCATTGGTACAAATCTCATTACGGGTTGAGCTAAGGTTATTTGCACGGGAATAATCAGTTAGCTAAGCCCAAAGGAACTGTTGCCAGAGACAGATATGTCGCTATCCTTGACGTCTTGTCTAATTAACATACTCTAATCTTACAATTCCAGTTTAATACATAGTGTAAACGTCTTCATTATATTATGAAATTGGCTTTTGCACCATGGTATAATATTTGTAAATCATGTGCCTTATATATTATCAGGCGTACCATGTACTTTACTTTCTTTGTTAAAACATTTAAATATAGTCCGAGAAAATAAAATGTAAAGTCCTCTGTTTAATATTGTAAAAGAAATAAGATATAGATGTTAAACTAACTTTATACTTTATTGGTAAGTATTAGTTTGAAAAGTATATTTTACAACACAGAAACACACATAAAAAACAGAACAAACCTCATAAATGAAATAAAAGACATAAACATTCCACAAAACTCAACCCTGCTATCACTCGACATAACAAATATGTACACCAACATACCCATACCCGAAACGCTCAACATCCTAGAAACCCAATTAATACAGAACAACATACCTAAAACCTACGTTACCGAAATCATAAACATCCTCCAAACCATCACCAAACAAATCTATTTCACCCATAACTCAAACTTCTATTCACAACCAAATGGCCTACCCATTAGAAGTCCTATTAGTAGTGTCCTAAGCGAAATTTTTCTACATCACATAGAAAACACCAAGATACTCACAAACCATACACACGCACACAAAATCATTTACTGGCACAGATATGTCGACGATATCATAGCACTATGCAGAGGCAAAACCCGTCAATGCGAAAAATTCCTCACCTACACTAATAAAATACACCCAAAACTCCACTTCACTTCAGAGGTTGAAACCAACCGATCCCTAATCTTCCTCGACCTAACCATAAAAAAAGCCACACACAAAAACACAGCTTCAACATTTACAGGAAACCCATAACAACAGACACACTTATCCACAACACCTCAACCACCCTATCCAATACAAACACGCTGCCTTCAGATCCATGCTCCATAGACTTAAAGAAGTCCCAATGATCACCGAAAACATAAACAAAGAACTAAACACAATTAAATATTTAGCATACACAAATGGATACAACACCACAATAATAGACAAACTACCGTACAAAATACAAAACAAAACACTAAAATTAACACTACAGACAAGGAAAACAAATACATCACATTAACATACATAAACAAAACAACAAACAAAATAGCCCGGATATTTCAAAAAATAGGATACAAAATAGCATACAAAACTAATAACAAGTTACAATACAAAATAAAACACACCAACAACAAAGATAAACTACAAGCACCATGCGTATAGAAACTGAACTGCGACGAATGTAACAAATTCTACATTGGACAAAAAGGTTGCCTCTTTAAACAAAGAGTCGAGGAACACAAACAGAACACCAATTCAACATTTTACAATCATATAAAAGAAACAGGACACAAATATACAGACACCATAACCTAGAAATCCTACACATCAACAAAAAAGGACAACATCTCAACACACTAGAACAATATGAAATTTACAGACACATAAAAACACAAAGTATAACATATTAAACGAACAAACACAATACAAATCACACATACTCTTTGATACTATCGAAAACCTACCCTTAAAACCGTCACCGCTTGATCAAACATCTCCAGACACTGATGAAGATTGGCACATAGCGATCGAAAACTTTCTGTCTTAGTAAGTTTTAAAAATTTAAAGTTCGGATAGTCACAAACTATTGTTTAAGTGATTAATAAGATTTACAGTACAAATATTTATATTTAGTTTAAATATCAATATAAATATAATTAAATTATTCTTGGTTGACGTAAATTCGTTTAGGCCTAGTAACGGGAAACAAAGAACAAACCAAATTACAGCCTTACACTAGGCAAACCGGATACGTAGGGGTTTTATCTCAGTTCATTCAGCCTTACGCTCTTTCCTTTTGATTCATTAGAGAAGTTTGTTTTGATTAAAAGACCGCCAATTTCGTTTAAACTACTGCAACGTGATTAGAATTACGTTGTGATTTCGGTTGAAGTTTTATTACAAGAATCCCCGGTGTATCGCATTTTGCCTCTGCTTGCGTGATGTTTCCTAAGTGTAAATGTCGCGACTGTATATGAATGCGTATTTACTTGTTAAGACATTACGAGCTGCTTACAAAAGGTCCACTACTACATTCAGTGTTTCCCTTTAGACTACCACCAAAACTAATTAACCTTAGAAGGTTTTTTAAAAGAATTCATACATTAAACTTCAAAAAATACACAATTTTATTCAATACATTACCTAATTATTTATCTTTTGTTTATTTTTATATTCATTCTTTCCCAAATTATAATACACAGGATTGTTTCTATAGTAGGTAAACTAATAAACAAGTAATTTATAGTATTTAGAGCTTAAATAAACTTTTGACTTGATCGGATTCAAAATAAATATTACATTAAGTTTACACATTAGTTTTAAAAGAATTTACCAAAAGCTTTGTTGGCAATAGTTCATTCCAATTCCTTCTATTAGTTCACACTCTCTTTAAGTGTGTGTGTGTGTGTGTGTGTGTGTGTGTGTGTGTGTGTGTGTGTGTGTGTGTGTGTGTGTGTGTATGTGTGTGTGTTTGTGTGTGTGTATATATATATATATATATATATAATCTTGTTCCAATTTGCAATAGTTATTAAAATAATTTGTATTCATCCTCTCATGTTCAAATATATTGTTTTCAACTTATAGCGGATGACACTTGATGGTAATAAAGTTATTTTCAAAATAATAATTTGTAACATTATTTTAGGTCATGTTACATATTAAAGCAGCTTCAGAAAACAAAACGAGATAATAATTTTAAAATATAAAATTAAAAAAATTGTAAATTATAAAATAAAAAGTACTGGCTGAGATAGATATCCATATAAAACCTGATATCCTAAGATGCGCAGTAGCATTGAAGTTGAAATTCCTCTCTCCTTGGCGAAATGTAGACCGATACAGACGTCTCAAGATGTGACGAGCTAAAAAGGGATGTTTTTTATTTTTTATTCTAGGATTTCAATTATGTAAAGGTATTATTATCATTTTATTTTGTTCGAAGAAATGTTGTTACACACCGGGCGAGGTTCCAAATCTCAACAAACGCCAATCCAAAATGCTGAATGGCGAAATCTGAATCCAGAGCCATGTTCTACCTTACACATTACAGTACAGATAAGTTATAACTTTAGACATAAAGTGATGGAAAAATCTACATTTAACTTTCAAACTTTAACTGGTCACGGCATAAAAATACAAGTTTCTATTTTTTGAAATGCGGAAAGGGTTAATTAATTTGTATGATGTGATAGTTTTCTTTTTTTAAATGTCAAATAGCTAAACTTAAATGTATTTTAATTTATGTAAAAGCAATCTCTTATGGATATCATGTGTCATGTCATAGTTTTTTTTTAATAATGTAAAGTTCTCATAAAATCATATATGTAAAACAATTTAATGCCAAACATAAAGTAGTGTAAACGTTTCAGATGTAATTTTGTATTTGTATTTTATATATTTTGTGCAGTAAAACTTGATTTATCTAATTTAATATTTGTTGGTTAAATTATTTATTGAATGCACCATTCTTAAATTCTAGACATTGCAGGTCAAATAACTAATTGTGTAACGAATTACTGCAATATTTAACATCATAAATTCATTAAGAATTTATATCATAAAATTTATTAATCACGTCACAACTTTATCAATTAAATTTAAGTAATTAAAATTAGTTTTATATGGGAGAAACCCTTTAACCAAAAGGGGCCATATATGCAATACAGTTATTTCATTTAAAATAAATGATAACATATGATTTCATAAAACAGCTGATTTTACGTTATAGGTTATGTGGTAGATCAGCTGTTTTAACGCATAGGCTATGGTACTTTATTTGTTGTAATTATAATTATTCAATAAAAAGTACCTCAATACATTTTTTCTTTGTTAACCTAAGTGCGAATTTTACTTTAAAAAATTTGTGTTTACATTAGGCCTACTTGACTTTTATATTGTGCGTCAAATTGACTAAAATATTGACAAAGTAATCAGACATATTACAACTTGAGTGCGTTCGGCTTTCTGAAATTGACACCGTTTAGGATTAAATCAGAAATAAACTGCAACTAAACCCCTTAGTGTTGCATTGTGTATGTGTTTCTGAATAGCCTGCATACACACTTTATTTTTTAAATAAATTGTATCACTCTATCGTGAAATATTATATGGGAAATAGGTTAGGTTATCATTAAATCTAATAAACATTTGTAACGATATAAACAGCAAATGTTCACTTTTACATTTACACTTTACCTAACCTAACACAATACACCACCATTTGTACATTTCCATTGAAACTAACCTAACCTGTGCCTGCACAATATTGTAACTTCTTGCCAAGTAGAAGTGATATTTTGGACCATCAGCCTTACAGAGTTTAAATTATGCAAGAACCGTAGGGCGAACTGAGTAAATAGAACTGATTTCATGCTTTGTATGATATGCTTGCCGTGCTATGTCAACACTTTAGATTATTATTTTACACTTTGCTCGTAACAAACTCAAAACAATCAAAAAAAACATAGAATAGTAACCACAAGATAATAAAGACTTTTATTTAAAATAATGATAGAAATAGTAATGAATAATGAATTAGTAATAATTGTCTTTATATTATTATATTATATAATAATATTATTAATAATATTACATTATTATATGTCTACCATTATATTATAGAATATTGTTTCAAATACTTATATTAAACTCATTCTCTATCAAATATTGGTATCTTATCAATATCCTAATATTACAACTATGCTTTGAGCTTAGCCTGTGAGGTTATGTTCAAACAAAAAAAAGACATACACAAATTGTAAGTTTGAGTTTGTAGTAGTAACACTCATTGATGATGATGACTTTGTCATGGAAACGCGTATGAATCAATAAATGAATAATTTGTGCGTTTTGTGTATGTCTTTTATTTGTTTTATCTTAATATTAATTTATTATATGGTTTCAGAACTTCAAAGCAATATATTTAATGCAGTATGTGCTATAATATTTAACAATAGACTTCCCACTGTAAATATCATTGAAAGAGAAATATGGGCTTTAATAAGTTTCAAAGACCCCCTATGTCGACGATTATTAACGTCGATGAATTTTCCCACAAAGTGAATGTTAACATATACATTTATGTAACACCTTTACAACATTGCCGTTTACAACGTTTTTTTAATAGTAAAAACATCAATCTTTGAAGGAGAAAAACGATTCTTGATTCAGGACAGAACGATAGTGACTCCCTCCAATGGTTTTTTAATAATTCATGAGAAACGTGATTCATCAATTCCTACATCTGTCTTGTGACTATTATCGTTACTGGCAATTTTGGTTTTTTCCAAATGATAAAGATGAATCTATGTCCATCAGTGAAGTATTTCCCCATCTGCTTCAAGTACTTCAGCTGGTATACCGTCCAAATCAGGATCTTTTAACTTAGAGCACAACTATCTAACTTGCAGTTTCGTATGTGTTGCATTTATAGTGTACTACTAAGTTTACAGTTTCCCTATAAATTTGTCTCCTAATATACTATTTTTAAAATGTTTGTGATCTGGAAAGTTATATTAATGTGTTTTTCGATGAAACTGTTACAAAGTATTTCACTTTTTATTAAAGCCACAGAGCGTTTATTTAGAAAAATATAAATTTCTTTCCTCTCTTTCTACTCAACACCCTTTTATACGAATTAAATAAAATGGAATTTGCACAGTGCCATTAGTTTGTCTGGAGCAGATTACAACAAGGAACATCTTGCTGTAGCTATGACGATACATTTACCAGACTCGAGGAACTGTTAGACTGTAAACAGATAAATGCTGGGGCATGGAAGTGCAAAACTTGATAACAGGGGCATTTTATTCGGTTTCATTGAATTGAAAGTAACAATTTTTTTAGTACGAATCAAATTATTTTACAGGAATTACAAAGCAGAGTATATAAGACTGTCGTGTTTAAAATATGTTTTCAATACTTCTATTCGATTAGTATGTATTCAATTCCTTCTATTAGTTCACACTCGCCCTATATATATCATGTTCAAATTTTCAATCGATAATAAAATACTTTTAATCATCCACTCGAGTTCCAATACATTTCTTTAACTTGTAGTAGATGGCACTTACTATTATATGTATAAAATAGGTCACTTTTTATATTTATAAAATAGGTACCATAAAAATATAGGAGAAAACTTTTCATAAAACGTTTTAGGTCCCATTAGTCTTGAAATAAGTGATACATATGATTTCATAAAGCAGCTGATTTTATGTTACAGGCTATATTGCAGAACAGCTGTTTTCACATATGGGTTATGTTACTTTATTTGTATTAATTTTATTTATTTGTAAACAATTAGGTAAAATAAACTTTCCTTGTTGGCCTGAGTAGGAATTGACTTTAAAAAGTATTGTTTTTATCACTTGTAAATAAAATAAAAGCTTTGCAGCCCAGCGAGCTTATCGATTGGACGTTACGAATAAGTTTTTAAGCACTTGTTTGTTTCTCACTAAATATGTTTTACCAAATGTTATTCTTAGCATATATACTCTAATTAAATGTGCAATACTCAACCAACTATGTTTAAAAATTCTTCTTGAAGAGAAAAGGCTTAAGAATTATTTTTCACTTCAACATTTTATATATACATACATTCATATATATATATATATATATATATATATATATATATATATATATATATATATATTTAAAACAACACAGGTTATTCAAATACAAGAATATTTATTTTTGTATAATATAATTATAATATAATATATTATATAATGAATATAATTTTTTTTTTCATTCCTGATGATGTTGGTACTGTTTGCCAACGAAAAGCTTTGGATATAAAATAATAAATATTCTTGTATTTGAATAACCTGTGTTGTTTTAAATTATTAAACAAGAAAACGTATTTTATATTTATATATATATATATATATCGCAATATGTATTCTTGTGTATTAATAAAGAACTAAGTCAAAATACAAATATTCAAAAACAAATTATTCAATATTCCTGATGATGTTGGTACTGTTAGCCAACGAAAAGCTTTGAATTGTAAATTCAATTATAATTCTTGTATTTGTATTTTGACTTAGTTCTTTATATATATATATATATATATATATATATATATGGTTTCATAAACAAGAATTGTTTATATTAGTTTCCTTCATACATTGAAGCTTTTCGCTGATTGACAGTATCAACATTATCAAAATTTTCTAAGTACCTCAGAGTTTTATGAATACATAGTTCTGACTTATAATTTATGACTTATATAGTTCTGGTCTCTCTTACCTGTTTAACTGTCTTTGAAAATAAATTCTTGTTTATGTAAGTGTTATTTAACTCTCTCTCTCTCTCTCTCTCTCTCTATATATATATATATATATATATATATATATATATATATATATAGAGAGAGAGAGAGAGAGAGAGAGAGAGAGAGAGAGAGAGAGAGAGAGAGAGAGAGAGAGAGAGGCAAGTTAAAATACCTCTAGAAAGTTGTAGAACATATTCTCGCAATATCATAGTACCTTGGAAAACATAAGTCTTACACAATATCAAGTCGTTGTTTGAAACAACATTTACTCAAATAGCCATCAGAACAAAACCACGAATTCTCTAGCATTGAGTGCCTACAAAATATTACACTATCATTATTTTTATTAAAAAACTGATTTTTAATTATTAGGTTCATAAATAATTCCATTTTATTGTTTTACTTAGCGACAATTATTTCAATTTAATTCCTATTTTTCACTTTTATTAGATTCATTACAATATAATCATGCAGCAGAATTTTAATCTTTAGAATTTAACTTAAACCCTGTTCCATTCTTTTATATTTTTCTTCGGTTTTTTTAATGTTTAAGCTTTAAATAATATTTATCAATAAATTCCTTCTTTTAACGCCTCAAATTATAAAATAAATAGGTTTACATTTCATCGGGTTGAATTTATATGTAATTAAATTCACCACGTAATATTTTGCCTAGATCTCGTTGCAAACTGTCTAAGGAATTAAAGTGAAAGCGCGGAATGTGTGAACGGTTCAGGCAATTAGCGCCGGATTAATTATGGCTACATAAGTAAGCAGCGAACCACTCCGCCCCGTGCTACAAACACTTCTCTCTTGTTTACACTTTATTAAATTCAACCCCTTTACTTAATCAAGTGACCTTTTAACACAACTCAAGTCGCTCGCTGTCAGTTAAAAGTCGCCATTTATTTTTTTTACCTCTTTTAATTACAGACTTCTACAACGGTCTGTTGCCTTTACTTTGTTTACATAATTCAATAAAATTAGGGCCTATATTTTACTGGTCCTTTGTCTTTTTCATTACGCTCCATTCCACTGAAGCAATGAGAGCATAAATGTTTTGCGCATAGTTAATCTAGTCTACTATGTGCATCGTATAAATTTGTGGGCGATTATTTTCATCTGTGTGATGTCATAATATATTTTTCATATAATGGGAAATATTTCCATAACTTAAAGGGTGGGGAATGTAATAAAGGTGTACTCGTAGTTCTAGGATATTTTCTACGCACGGTTTTCCTAAAAGCTTCGATGTCATCGCAGATAATCTTCATCTAAAACCGTCTTCCGTCTCTCCTCTATTGATTAATATGGACGCAAGTCATTAAACGTTTCATAACTCTCTCATATTATTTGACTAGTTTACAGTTGAATGCCCAACTATGGTCTTCGTGTTATTTTATCTTCCGTTAAGTTGAATTTCTTCATTGCCGACAGCTTCTATTAATTATCCGTTGTCCTACACATTTCCCCCATTTTCCACTGGCACAGATACACCTTCCACACAAAAGGCCAGGTGCCACAACCGATTTCTATGTTTGTGAGGAGCCCAGGACTCTGCTTCTTAGTATTCCGCCCATAAATTCTTCCCTACATTGACCATTAATATCACGCCGTCAAAAATGTAACTACAATCCTCTTTTCATCCGTCCATGGTTTATTAGTTGCTGCCTATCTGTGGCAAGCTACATCCTAAACCCGGACATGTC
>JBAIZL010000007.1:7188230-7528230 GCA_036971475.1 Prosapia bicincta | reverse complement strand
TGCCCATTTCCAAGACGGGTTCTTTGACCACGCACTCGATACTCATATGTCCCGAGACATCTGGGAGGTTAGCCCAGTTGCTCGAGTTGCGCAATCTCCATGCCGCCAGCTTCGCCTCTCCCCTAAGGACAAGCTCAAGGGGAGGGAGGTTAAGCATTACTTCCATTGCTGCACCTGGTGTAGTTGACATCGCTCCCAGTGTGCACAGACAGGCCAATCTCTGGATAGAGCCCAGTTTAGCTCTTGTCTGTGCCTGGTTGGCCTTTGTCCACCACACCAGAGCTCCATAGGTAATCATAGGTCTTATCACCCTCAGATACATCCAGTGCATCATTGATGGCTTCAGTCCCCATTTCTTACCCACCATTCTTCTCACAGTCATCAGTGCCCTTTTGGCCCTGTTAACTGTCCTCTCAAGATGTGGGTTCCAGGTGAGTTTCCTGTCCAGAGTAACTCCCAGGTACTTCACCTCCCCCACAAACTCAAGGTATTCACCAAACAAGCGGGGCATCCTGGTCGTCAGATCTTTTCGCTGTCTGGTGAAGTTAATGAGAGCAGTCTTTTTTGGATTTACCCTATGGTTCTCCTTTTTACACCACTCTTCAATCAGTCGTACAGGATTTCTGATTACCTCAAGGACTGTATCAGGGAATCTGCCCAGGATCAGAACAACTATGTCGTCCGCATATCCTAGACAGAAGTACCCCTGTTCAGGAGTTCAATAAGGTTGTCAACCACTAGGCACCACAACAGAGGAGAGAGAACTCCCCCCTGTGCACAGCCCAGACTTATCTCCGCCCTTCTGACCTCCCCTGCCACCTCTACAGAAATGCTTCTGTTTGTTAACATGGAACTTATCCAACCACAAGTGGTTGCATCCACTCCATGACGTCTTGCACCACTTACCATCGTCTCCACTGAGGGGTTATTGAAAGCCCCTTCAATGTCGAGGAAGGCACCTATGGCACAACCTTTCTTGGCGATCATTTGCTCAATCCTACCAACCACTTGATGGAGAGCTCCCTCGCAGGATTTCCCCGGTTGATAAGCATACTGGTTCCAATGCAGTGGTTTGATGGCTAAAGCCCCCCCCCCTAATATGCCTATCAACCAGTTTTTTCAAGTCCCTTGAGAACAAAGGACATGAGTGTAATAGGTCTGTATCCTTTCCCTTCCGATTGGTTACCGGTGGGCTTAGGTATAAAGACCACCTTACTAGATTTCTAGGCTGCCGGCACATGCCCTAGAGCAATGCTTAGCCTGTATAATTTAGTAAGTACCAGCACCAGCATATCCATTCCCTGCTGCAGCAGCACAGGATAGATCCCATCTGGACCTGGTGATTTGTAGGGTTTAAATGTGCCAATAGCCCATCTTACCCTTTGTGGAGTTACTATCCTCCTTGCCACTTCCCAATCCTCCCTCTTACCACGTCTTGTGGAGAGTTTGGTAACTGGTTCAGTGACTGCTCCCCCAAGTTTCCTCAGGGTACTGGAAGGGAAATGTGTTCTGATTAAATCTTCCACAGTTTCCCCTGCAGTTTTTGTTATATTTCCCAGTGGGGTTCTTAGCATCCCCACCGGGTTAACTGGGTCCTTAGAGAACACTTTATACAGTCGTGCCCCTTCCCGAGTTTTGTCAATCTTATGACAAAACTCCTTCCAGGACTTCCTGCGCGCTTCTCTAATTGCCCTGTTGTATTCAGTTAGTGTTTTCCTATACAGGTCCCACTCCCCGTTCTTTTTTGCTCTATTAAAGAGTCTCCTGGTGGTCTTCCGAAGTTTGGCTAGCTTCTTGTTCCACCATGACGGATCCCCTACTTTCCTCCCCTCACTGAGAGGGCAGTTATCAGTAAAGGATTCTATTATAGCCTCGCCAACCAATGTGGCAGAGTCTTCTAGCTCTCTCCTCCCACCATACTCCAATCCATAATCCTCAATCCGAACACCCAGGTCCCTCCTGTAGGAGTCCCACTCTGTTCTTCTTGGATCCCTGGTTGGGCTAAGCATGGCTGGATTTAGAGAGATATCATACCTAATATGTCTGTGATCAGAAGAAGATGGTTCATCCGACACATACCAATTTAGTACATACCTAGCCATCTGGTTCGATGCCACCGTAATGTCCAGGACCTCCTGTCTGGCCCTAGTGACAAACGTCGGCTCTTCCCCCTGATTTAGGACTAGTAAATTCTTAGAGCTAAGATAAGCTAAAAGTTCCTCACCTCTAGTGTTGGTACCTGTACTTCCCCACGAAGTGTGATGGGAGTTAGCATCCATCCCCACCAGCAGCTCCTCATCCACAGCCCCGCGGTGCTCGACCAGGCTCCTCAGCTTTTGTGTTGGTAGAGCCCCCGCGTAGTCAAAGAGAAGATATGCCGTGGCCAGGTTCAGCCTCTTCATCCTCCCCTCCGCCCGCAGCTCCACCGTCACTGCTATTAAGTCCCTGCAGCAGAAGTACGTTAGTACAAAAGCACTCAACCCCCTCCTAACCAGGATACACGTCCTGGGAACACCGGAGTCCTTATCGTACAACAACTTACCTCCAGATGTCGCCAGCCCGCATATTCGTCCTCCAGAAATCCATGGCTCCTGGATGAGAACCAAGTCCACCTCTCCCCTGTCCAGCATCCTACACACGACAGCACTCGCCGCCCTGCTATGCTGTAGGTTCACTTGGAGGATCTTGATCATTGTTCTGCTTAATTTGCAGTCGCCTGGGTCCGCAGAGCAGCCCCAGGACTAGACAGCGTGCTCAACTCTACAGCCACTTCACCGGTTTCTGCAGTCGGCAGCTTGACAGCCGCCCCCGCACCCCCAGTGATGGTTGCCGTTGACACATCTGCTACAGACTCACGGTTTGCCGTCTCATTGGCTCCCACTGTCTGTGCAGTCTCGAAATCAATTCTTTTACTTACTTGGTCCATTAACGTCCCACGAGTATGGGGGAAATAACGGTCGACCAGAGCAGAGCCCCCACTGCCCTGGCAAGACAACATACAATGAGGTTTTGTCTGGTTCCTCAAGGGGATCGTGTGCAACTGCATTTTATACCCTGCAGCCATTCATCCTTCGGCACGATGCCTTCCACCTTGGATTGGGTATTCAGTCACTGACCTTGAAGCACACCCCAAGTTCAGGACATTATTAACTGTTGCTCATGGAGCGAACAGCCTGCTTTACTCTCTTTTTTACAACTGTGTCGTTAGGGTAGTTTCCCGCCCATACTTCACTGTCGCATTGCCCTTGGTTCACCTGGGAGGTGAGAGTAGCATTGTGAGGACTTAATTCCCAACTACCCCAGTCTCCCCAGTCAGAGCAGTTATTTCTACCACCCCCAACCGGTTGACTGACGAGGAGGGATAATTCCTCACCTTTGAACCATAGCCTTGGTCCAGGCCTGCATATTCAGAAACCTTCCGGAATCCTTATTCACAGGTAACCTACATTTCTGTAGGCCGTCTCACTATCCGCCACCTGTGGACCCGCCCGGTTGCTCAGGCCAGCTTGCCGGGATACAACCCTTTAGAAAACAGACAAATACAAACTATCCGGTATTTAAAATTAACATGTAACGATTGTCCCAGCTATTATATCGGCCAAACCGATAGGTCATTCTAGACACGCTTCGAAGAACATATTACCCAAAGAAACCAAACAAACCCAAAATTCAGCTTCGTAACACACCTAAAAAAACACGGAACACACACACACACAAGGACAAACATACTAATTTAAACATTCTGGACATATTAAAACAAAGTAAATAACTAACAAATTTGGAAAAATATGAGATATACAAACATTACGCAACAAATAAAGAAAACATATTAAATGATCACATACATTTTGAAGCCAATACCCTGTTCCATTACATAGCACGCAACCAAAATAAACCACTCAATCCACACTCATACATCTCATCCCGACAACCTTTGTACCTAACGCGATGCCGCCAGTTGAAGCTTTGCTTCGTAAAAGGAACGATTGTTTCGAAACGAGCCAACAAGTAAGCCCTTACGTATTCACTTAGTTAAGTTTCTTTTAATTATAGTCTCTATTTTTGTTCCATTCCTGAAATGTTTCAGGTACTTTATTTATAGGTTCTATTTCAAAAACTTTTTCATTTACAATATCTTTGTACTTAATTTAGTTAGGTTGATTTTACAGAAACTAAAGGTAAAAAAATTCCTTTACCACGTATGTAATTATTTAAAATGTTTTTTTCAACCATACAATTGACTGAAACGTTGGAATTAGACGTATACAATATATTAGACGTCTAATACATATATTGTAAAGATATTTTTGTCTTGAGTCTCTATAATAGCATCTTAACTCTAAAAGTTATTACAAGATGTTAGTAAGACATATTCTGCAAAAGAAATATAAAACCATTTCCAGTTGAATCAATTAGAAAGTTTTAAACAGTTTACAGACTCGGAAATGTTATTAAAGCTCTTGATAAAAATTTCCTTTACAGAGTCCTGGATGATTGATTTATCATTTATTGCTTTCACTTTGCGATTTTTCTACATTGTTTTTTATATAATAAATTACACAAAATAGGAAAACTAGAAGTTGGTTAAAGTCATAATAAAATTAATTGGTCCATTTTATACTATATATAAGGCAACTTTCATAACCAGGGCCTATGCATAGATTATTTCATCTGTGACTATAGTGAAGTTGCCATTGTTTTTCTTCAACATATGGTTAAGTGAACAGTGGAGGAACATTTAAACTCTAAGATGTTTTGAGAAAGTGTTTTTCTCTAAATTTATTTAAATTTAAAGTATTTTAGTTACAGAAGAGATGTTCTACAACTTTTATTAAATGGGTGGGAAAATAGCTAAACCAATCGTGATTACAAGTTTTATTGGCACTTGTGCTGGTGGAAGTTTAATTATTAAGTATGTATGAGACGAAAATATCTAGGTTATGTTTTACCTAACCTATAAGTTGTTTTAACATAATTATACATAATGTACCTTATTAACATATTTTCAATATTACATTCAAAATGTTGATGTATTTAAATGTATAATTTATGTAATAACAATATAATTTCATAACTAATGATGTTAGGTTTTCATTTAACTTTTGTGTTAATAGTTTTTTTTCAAAAAAGCATAATTTAATCAAATATTAAGTTTAAAAAAATGTAATTTTGTTTAATATATTGGTAAAAATGCAGAAGCTCGGCGCCATACGATATTTTGGGAAATGGTTTAACACCACCAAATAGGACGATATCCACAAAAAAAAATTTTTAATTGACCTCGGAGTTACTTTTTTTTCAATTTAAAGTAGCGTAAAAAATTCAGCACGGATGTAGAAGTTATGAATAGGTGCGGAGTGATACAAATGCTTCGTGATGTTACAACTGTATTTCAATGTATAAAATTAAAACCAAATCTAACCTGACTTGACACTTTTTTGGTAAATTTTAATATAGGTATACAGTATTGTATAAATTTAAAACCAACTCTATCCTAACTGTAGAGTATATTTATAAGTAGAGTATCCTTTATAAGTATATTTAAATATATGTATAATAATTAATGCGGACAATGCATACAACCTTATGCGCAGCACTGTGACGTAAGTATCACTCCGCGCCTATTCACAACTTCTACATCCGCGCTGAATTTAATACCCTACTTTAAATTGAAAAAAAGTAACTTTCCTACTTCAATTTTAAAAAAATTCTTGTGGATATCGTCCAATTTGGTGGTTGTGAACAATTTCCCAAAATATCGTATGGTGCCGAGCTACTGCATTTCAACCAATATATTCACATATTGTCATTTCAAAACATACCAGAATTAGTTTTTATAATTCACTTTTCAACTTTGCTTTTTTGCATAGTTATTATAAAATGTCTATCAGTATATAAAAAACAACATGAAGCACAATTTTATTTAAAGGGAATACTTTGGAGGAAAAATATATGAAGGTCCAAATACAGCAGAAAATAAAGTGGTAATTATTACTGGAGCCAACACTGGAATAGGACGAGAAACTGCAAAAGAATTGGCAAAACGAAATGCAAAAGTTATCATGGCATGTCGTGATATGGAAAAATGTGAAAAGGTATCTTTATTCATTTATGTTATAACCCTATTAAACTAATTGTTATATCTTATTTTACACATCACGTGTATATCATGACTAGATAGGAGAAAGGACTTACCTTCGTAACCGTCTGGTCTGTAATCTTAGTGTCTCTAATAGACATATAAACATTAAAATAATTATATAGGTTATGTTTTTGCTTCGTCCTGCGGAAAAAGAACGCACCTGCTCTTCACTCACCTGTTATTAGTTTACCATGTTAAAATCTCATCCTATTTGGTCTATTCATTAATTTAGTAATTTTTAGTTCAAACACACTCCTTGAGTAAATTTAACCATGAAAATAGTCAAAACTGTGTTAATCAATTTTAAGTTTATTTCACCAGTGATAGTAAACATTTTAGTGAACCACGTGCTATTTAAATAAATTACCGTATTTTACATTGAATTTTAACTATTCTAACAACTAAACACTTTTAAATGTTTTAAACTTGCCTATAGTAGCACTTACTTTGCTTGTTGAGGACGGCCATTTCGGGAGATATGTTCCTTTGTCAACTCAGACCATAACTCCTGTAACTGGGTTACGGTCTGAGTTGACAAAAGGACACATCTCCCGAAACGGCCGTCCTCAACAAGCAAAGTAAGTGCTACTATAGGCAAGTTTTAAACATTTAAAAGTGTTTAGTGATTACTAGTAGCTCACGCGAAGATGGAATCAACAAATATAAATATTCTAACAAGTTTAACCTCACCATTTATGATTTCATTACTGTCTTAATAAATTTATTTTATTAATTAGTGGCAATTATGAAACTTAGATGTGTTTAACCTTAAATTTATTGAGTTGATTCCGAAACTAGGACATTTCATTAACCTTTTAAGAATATACAAAATACAGACCTGTATGCTACAAGCAACGTCTGATTCTAACCTCATTCTGAACTTATTTCGCCATAACTGCAATAATGTAACAGTTTATGAACTTTGAAATTTGCTATTGCCAAATTATTTTTATTTCTCTTAAGAGCAACCAAAACTCTTCTCTTGGACAAAACAAAAATTTTAATATTTTCAAATTAAATAGCTTCAGCATGTTTTTTTTCAAAATCTAACATTTGCAAACATTTTTGTATTATAATTTCTGCCACCAAAACTCATATGATCACGTATTGGTGACATTTAAAATGACCTGACTTAAAAGGTTCTAATCCCTCAAGCCATTCCTACACCAAACTCATTATTGCTAAAAACTGACCTAAAAAAAAGAATCTACTTAGCTATATTATTCAGACACATTCAATGCTGACCTGTACATATTTACCGACCCCTATGGCTTAAAATAATAAATTCATTTACCAAACATAATATAGTCCTGTTATGGTATCCTGACTCAAAAAATGGCAGATATCACGACCAGTGAGGTAATGTAAAACAAAAGTCATAGTTTTTACCAATGCTATCACATTTACAAGCACTTGTTGTTTTAGGTTTTCAGCACATATTTAAATTATATACACAGTGGCATTTTGCATAGTCATTATATACTAATACTGAGTCTATTTACAGAGTTCATTTTTTTTTTTTTTTTTAGTTAGGCCTACATCGATTCGTGATACGTCAAAACAACAAACAGCACATAGGGCCGGTTCATTGAGACAAGATGGACAATAAAACAATGTTTCACTCCTCTTATTTTATTTAGAACACATTCTGCATCACTTTCGATTTTGCTTTCTGGTAGTGTCTCTTGGTTCAAGCTTGGACAGAACGTGGTTGGTCCTTTTCTTGGTACTCACACTTACTGGCGATGGTACAGTCAGTGGTAGAAGTGATTTGACAGCTAGGTTCCTGTAGTAATAAAGCGACATCTGTTAGTCAGAGTAAGCCATTTTGTACATAGTCCATGCATTTATCATGATTATCTGCATGACATGTACGAAAATCTTTCTATACCAGCGGAGTGTCTTTCTTTCACAGGGGTAATATGAAAACATTAAATCTGTTCGATCAATCCCATTCATGTTTGCTTTATATTTAATTATTGGCAAAGGCTTATCCTAGCAAAATTCCATTTATTTATACTTTTGCCTGTGGTGTTTTTAAACTCTGTGCTCAAGTATAATACATTTTTCTTATCCCTCCCATTTTGCAACTATAACTCCCTCTGAATAACATGTGTAACAGACTAGCCCTTTTTCCTGGGGTAAGTTTATCTTTTTATTTGAAATGTGATATTATTAATTGTTAATTACCAACATAATTAATTACTTACCAGGGTTTCTAGTTCTAACGTCAATAGCTCAGGCAGAAACTGTCTGTCTATGGCGCTCTTCTATCTTGAAGCTAGAACTAGGTTACTTGTGAAATAAGAATTTAAAGTTTTAAAATACAAAGTTAAACAATTTATTAATCAATCACAAATTACAAAAGAACAAATGACACCAATGTGTCGAGTAATTAACCTTTAATTACTGCTAATTATTCCATACATTTTAATTACTTATTAACCTTTAAAATTTATATATATCGAGAAGATAGTAACTTAAGTTTTCCAATTTAATTTTAGAAATGAATATTCAAAGGACAATTTCTACCGTTCATGTGTTAATCTTTCATCAATTAAAATTCAACTTAGTCAACATTAAAATACATTTTCTTTATTATTATCTAAAACGTACCTGGTTGTGCACATTACTTGTAAAACACTATAACACATATCACTAAACATTGCCCATGGCTTTTGTACACTAATAACTGCACATTGCTCCTGGAATCAGCGCTCTTATACAAAAAATTATATAAACTTTGACTTATTTGGAACACATAAATAATCGCTTCTGACTTCTTCTTTAGATGCGTTTATATAAACTTTGACTTATTTGGAACACATAAATAATTGCTTCTGACTTCTTCTTTAGATGCGTTTATAAAATTTGGTACCGGCCTTGACATCTTAAATTTTGAATACTGGAAGCTTACTAATTTCTAAGTTATGTCCGAAAGTGCCATGACGTCTGTTCCGTTCGGGAACCTCTGGGTGACTGGGGCTTCTGCAAGGGCACCCCAACGGAATTTCCCACCCTTACTTATTATATATGAATATTCTGATTGGTGCATCGGATCAGGCGATATCAGAACATGTTTACGTCACATGGCGTGATGTGCTTATTACCCTAAGTTACTAACTCTTACGATATTTTTCCATTTCGCCCGCTAGGAGCGCTCACCACCTACGCTAGCTTCACAACGTGCACCAATAAAACAAAAATTTTCTTTTATTTTGGGACGATATAATTATTAAATAAAAATTAAATATATAAATGAATTTATATGTAACACCTTATTTTTAAAAGTATTACACATGTTACGGTTTCCCCTGTCTCGAGTTTTGCTGTGGTTACCTCCTTAGCTAAATATTTTTTGTCAGTTCTTAAAGTATTAGTATATTTTCATTTACAATAGTTTTGCAGCTAAAAGGAACCCATTATAAAAATGAAGACATCTAAAAATTAACATAAATCCATGTCATGTTTAACACTGTAAACACAAAACACCAATAGCACATGGAGCGAGAATTTCATACATCAACGGCTAACCTCATATTGGTCGCTTTTATACTTGGTCCTGGCTATGTCGCCAAGTGGCGGTGTGCACTGTTTGAGTGGCTTGCCGTGCCGGCAGTGAACGTGTTTACTAAGATGATTTAGAAAAATGTAAAACTTGCCTATATTAATTTTGCGAAAATAGCTTGTATTTTCTGGATATGCAGTACATTTAACTTCAGTGTAAAGAGATAAAGATATAATGGAGTTGAAAGTTTATACATATGCATTACTTTGTCTCTGCAGCTCTTTCACATTCTACTTTTTTCTGAATAAATTTAACACATCTTTTATTCGACATCTCTTTTCTTATGTTTCATTGTAAAGTGCGTGAGGTTTAACCATGTCTCTGACCTTGAGATCACTAGGCTGGGCTGGGCTGCAGTGCGGGGTCAAAACCCAACACCTCAGAAAACATCACTGTCGTGTTTAAAGTGTAAACAGCTCTAATTAATTAAATGATAATACTGTAATAGTTTTATGTAGACTTGATCTTTAAATGTGATGCTGCTCTGCTTCTGCAAAGAAAGAGAAGCAATTACGAAAGAGACGATATATGTATTGTATAATATTTCCAGTTAGGCTAGTAGTCAAATGCTAGATCAGAACGAGGGACACCGTTAAACCTCACCCACTGTACAATTATTATAAGTAGGGTACCTATGATATTGTTTGCATGTGTTTTTAAAACTAACAGTGTTGTTAACTATAGAGTTGTTAGGACAACTCTAGTGAAGTGGAATACACATTTATAATGTCCCTATCCAAAGTGTATTCAGCAAAAAGGCAAAAGGATTGTTCTATAAAGCCGATTTAAAACTATAGTAAATAATATTTACAGAAATATTTCTTGTAGAATGATCAAATATGTTAAAAACTTCATTCCCATGTTGCCAGCCTCTGTGGTATAATGTTCTTACATTGAGATAAATTATGAATTGAAAAAAATTGACTTAATCGAGAAAATGTTTTTTCAAAACATTCATCATATGTTGATAACAATAAAAGTGTACATCGTAAATAGCTTAAGTTTATGTAATTTTTATTACATAAGAAATGTTTGCAAAAATTAACAAAACTAGAATAATGACCAGTTTACAAAATCTACCGTTAAACGAGTTGCACATCTGCATTCTATTTACGTGTCATCTAATTATAAATACTGTTTGTTTTAGGCTAGAGAACAAATTGTTTTGGAGACAAAAAATAAATATGTCTATTGTAGACAATGTGATTTATCTTCTCTTGAATCTATTCGAAATTTTGCAGAAAGGTTTCATAAAGGTAATATTTATAATAACACTATATTTATTACTATAATAATAATAATAGTATTTATAAAGGTAAACATTTTTTAATAAAAATTATATTTGAATGAAAATCATACACTTTCATGTAAATTTAAGGAGTTTTCCCTTATTTTGCTTTTTGCCACTAACTAAGAAGTTGTTTCTGAAAGAACAATCCAGTAGAAACTAGGCAATTGTCACACTCATGGTATAAATGGTGACAAATTATAGAAATAGATTAATAGAAAATAATAAAAACCTAATTTTAAAAATTTAAACATAAACTTCAATTTTAAAAGGAAAATTAAAAATAATTTTAGTATTATGAAAGAACACATATATAAAATTTAAAATTATCAGCATTATATTTAGTAAGCAAAACTTATTGTGTATGTAAATTTAGCCAAGCATTAAGAAGTACATATGCTGAATTACATTTGGGCCTAAAGTGACATAGTAATTTGTAATTAGTAGACAGCAGAATGGCATCGCTTTGGTAAAGTAGTCCATCTGTTAACTGAGAACTGAAATCGTTTAACTTTTATTGATCAATAAACATTTGTCATTATAACAGTTGTCAATTTTAATATAGCAATTTAATGTTAGCTTGTCTTCCATTTTATTCAGGCTGTTTGTATAGATTGAGAATACTGTCGTTTGGTTGTATTAGTATTTTAGATTTAATAGATATGAGTTATTTGATTTATATGTTCTTGTAATTATCTTTTGGAGTGTTCTCTGCATTTGTTGAAATTTATAAGTAAGTTTGCTCACTCTGTAGGTAATTCCATCCTGGTTCCAAGGCTGAAGTTGAGTTCTTTTTTCTTTATGAACTTTGAAAGAATAGAGACCAGGTCTATTGCTTCAGTACCTTGCGGGAGGACCCTTGTGCTAATTTTGGTTCACCCTGGGTATTTTATTTCCCTGGTATCCTCCATATCTGATGAGCGTTCCCCTATCCACCACCTGCAAACTAGCAACCCCACACAAAACAGATTTCATTCCATATAAATAATGTACATATAAAATGTGCCACTTGAAATTATATTGTAAAACTAAAGTCAATTAAGATATTGTACAATATTTTACTTTCTAATAGTCAAAACTATACTTTCAAAAATGGGAGTCGTGTATAAAATTAGATTGGTTGTGTATCTGTTCTCTAGTTCTTTATCTGTGTGTTTGTATATCTTCAATCTCTTTCTGTTTTCGTTTTAGATGTGTTTGGATTTTTTTAATTGAATTTTTTTTTAGATCATTATTTCACACACATTTTTTGGTCACTTACAACCACACTCCAAACACCATTCTAATCATTAGAGGTAAGATTTTTTTTAGGATTGTCCTGGTTTTTTTCTATTTTGAATTCAAACTCTTTATTTTGTTAACATTTGTGTGGAAAAAACTTCTACTAAATGGCTATGTAAAAGATTTTTATGCATGCTGTTATATTGTTATAAATTACAAATTACACCTTTGCTATTACTTGCGACCAGACATTTGTTAACTAAAAGTTGTTAATTGTTAACTTACACTTGGAGGAAACGTTTTTTTGTCTTACGACTTCTTCAGCCTCGTATTTTTGCCGCTAGGAATGTTGCTGTTGTGCTTCCTCGGTACCATCTTTTTGAAAGTTAGAAGTGATGTGATCAAAAATTATGTGTGATCTGTACCGTGTTTGTTCATTTAAGATGTCATTTTTATGTGTGTTGCTATGTCTATATATTTCAAACTGTTCTAGTGTGTTTAATTTATGGCCTTTGTTGCATGTGTGGAGGATGCTCATGTTATTTTCCATAGTTTTGCATGAGTGTTTAGTGTCGATGAGGTGATTTGCGAAGGTGGATTCAATAGTAGTGTGCAGTGCCCTTTTGTGTTCTTTATATCTTTTGGCAAAAGATCTGCCTGTTTGTCCAATATAGAACTTATTGCAGCTGTTGCATTTTAGTTTGTATACTCCTGGGTTATTGTATGTGTTGGTATTGTTATTAATGCTGTGTTTGGCTTTTATTTGTTGTTCTGTAAGCTACATTGTATCCTGTTTTTTTGAATTGGTGCGCTATCTTATCTGTGAGTTTGTTTATGTATGTGAGGGTGATGAATTTGTTTGTGTTCGTGTTTTTGTTGTTACTATTTTTGTTGAGTATTTTTCTGTGTAGTTTGTCTATTAAATAATTGTCATATCCATTTTTGAGAGCTAAATATTTGATTGTGTTTAGTTCCTCTGTGTAGTTACAGTTATTATACATACGCAGGATTTAAACAATAAAATTAATGAATTCATTGCGGCAAATAACATCGCAGAAACAAATAAAGACCCAACAAACGAATATCACAACACAGTTAAAAACATAATTAATTCAGCAAAACACGTAATATCTAAAACACAGAAAAAATACCTTAAAGCAATAAGACCTACGGCACTTACCTTACAAGCACTTCCTAAACTACATAAACAAGGAACACCAATAAGACCGATAATCAACAGCCAACAATCACCCGCATCACAAACTAGCACGCCATATGGATAGAACTATTAGAAAATACATAAAACTAGACACACACACACACACACAAGTATAAAGAACACAATAGATCTAGTAAACAAAATAAAGAACATTAAAATCCCTCATAACTCAACCTTGGCATCGTTTGACATCACAGACCTATATAACAATATCCCAGTCACAGAAACACTAAACATATTACAAGACAATCTAAAACTTAACAACACTCCAGAAAATATCACAAAAGAAATCATACGCATTTTGAACACCATTACACAACAGAACTACTTCACTCACAACAACAAATATTACACACAGAAACAAGGCCTACCAATGGGTTCACCGATTTCAAGCATTCTCGCAGAAGTATTCCTACAACACATAGAACAGAATAATATCATAAATAACAACAAACACGCAGATAAGATAATATATTGGCACAGATATGTAGATGACGTTATAATACTATACCGAGGAAACATAAGACAATGCCAACAACTCCAAACACATATAAACAAAATACACAAAAATATCCAGTTCACTGCAGAAGTTGAAAACAACAAAACATTGAATTTCTTAGACATCACCATAACAAAAAATCAAAACAAACATGAATTCAACATAGACCGCAACCCAACCATGACAGACACATTAATACACAATTCATAGAACCACCCAATCCAACATAAACGCGCAGCATTCAAACATTTACTACACAGACTAAATAAAATACCTAACACTACTAATACCTAGTCCACAACTAACTACACAGAGGTACTAAACACAATCAAATATTTAGCTCACAAAAATGGATATGACAATTATTTAATAGACAAACTACACAGAAAAATACTCAACAAAAATAGTAACAACAAAAACAAGAAACACAAACAAATTCATCACCCTCACATACATAAACAAACTCACAAATAAGATAGTGCACCAATTCAAAAAAGCAGGATACAATGTAGCTTACAGAACAACAAATAAAAGCCAAACAGTTATCAGACACAGCATTAATAATACCAACACATACAATAACCCAGGAGTATACAAACTAAAATGCAACAACTGCAATAAGTTCTATATTAGACAAAGATATAAAGAACACAAAAGGACACTGCACACTACTATTGAATCCACCTTCGCAAATCACCTCATCGACACTAAACACTCATGCAAAACTATGGAAAATAACATGAGCATCCTCCACACATGCAACAAAGGCCATAAATTAAACACACTAGAACAGTTTGAAATATATAGACATAGCAACACACATAAAAATGACATCTTAAATGAACAAACACGGTACAGATCACACATAATTTTCGATCACATCACTTCTAACTTTCAAAAAGATGGTACCGAGGAAGCACAACAGCAGCATTCCTAGCGGCAAAAATACGAGGCTGAAGAAGTCGTAAGACGAAAACGTTTCCTCCAAGTGTAAGTTAACAATTAACAAATTTTAGTTAACAAATGTCTGGTCGCAAGTAATAGCAAAAGTGTAATTTGTAATTTACAACCAGCTCGTCATGAACAGCAACAAGATTTCGATTGTTATAAGTGCTTATACTACTATGTTGATCCAAAAGTGGAAACTTCTTTCTCATCATTTTTGGTAGTATTTACTCCTGTAGCTATTTAAAGCAATTTTATTCCTCTGCTTTTTCATTTTATAATGTTATATAACTTTTGGTATGTATTTTTACAGAACAAAATAAGCTGGACATTTTAGTTAATAATGCTGGCGTTATGAGATGTCCATATACAAAAACAAAGGAAGGTTTTGAATTACAACTGGGAGTTAATCATTTTGGTCACTTTTATTTAACACATTTACTTTTGGATTTGCTAAAGGTATGTAACATTTATTCACAAACATAATCTTCAATTCAAAAGACAGTGAACCCATATTGTATTTGTATTTATTTACTTTTATGGTTTAAAATATTCTGTCATTCTTATAATATTTTTTCTCTAATAGCAATTAACTATTAATTAAGTTACTTCAGTTAATAATACTGAAATTTTAGCTAATAATATACTAAATACCTAATATTATTCAGTAAAATTGGGTTGCCTATAAATCAAAAATATTACAAACTTGCCTATAGTAGCACTTACTTATATTTGTTGAGGACGGCCGTTTCGGGTGATGTGTCCCATTGTCAACTCAGACCATAACTGATCTAAAGGTTTTCGTAGGTTAGGGTCTTAAGGCGGGAGTGGGATATTATGGTGGGGGTGAGGGTGTACTTTATGCCTATTAGGAGTTATGATGTAATTAGGTGTGATTTTGTGTTTTAGGCATTTTATATTGAAAGAGATATAAAGAGAACGTTTTGTTACCTTAAGATGTAAATTACGGTATCGATGGATAATTGATGCTCGGCTTGCAATATTCATATTTGTTGATTCCATCTTCACGTGAGCTATTAGTTTTCACTAAAACACTTGTAAATATATTACAAATTTGCCTGTAGTAGCACTTACTTATAATTGTTGAGGACGGCTGTTTCGGGAGATGTATCCCATTGTTAACTCAGACATATAAGTAAGTACTACTATAGCATCAACTATCCATCGATACCGTAACGTACATCTCAAGGTAACAAAACTTTCCCTTCATATCTCCTTCAATATACAATGCCTAAAATACAAAATCACTCCTAATTACATCATAACTCCTAATACACATAAAGTACACCCACACCCCTACCATAATATCCCACCCCCGCCTTAGCACCCTAACCTACGAAAACCTTGAGATCAGTTACGATCTGAGTTGACAATGAGACACATCTCCTGAAACAGCCGTCCTCAACAAATATAAGTAACTGCTACTATAGGCAAGTTTTTAATATATTTACAAGTGTTTTAGTGAAAACTAGTAGCTCATGTGAAGATGGGATCAACAAAAATCAAGTATAACTGTATAAAACAACTGTGGCGTAATGTTTAGTAATAAATGAAACCTCTTTACCACAAATATTTTTTTTTATTTAATACATTATGTACATTTTGGTTGCATAGCAATCATCTTCAGAGGTAATTTATAATAAAAATACTGTATCTAAATTACTATTCTCAAACTCATGAAAGTAGAGATATATCTGAATTAACTTCTTAATGCAAACAAATCAATCAAACAATGTCATTTATGAGAAGCTGTGTTAGTGTTTATATCCACTACTAATAGATTTTCATGCCTAGCTGTCCTAGTCCGTAGTCCGCAATGAGTTAAATTACCAAGTCCTCACCATCCACCCTCAATTTCATAGAGGAATAAAAAAGGGTTGACGTTCTTCTGTACTCATGAAAACTAAAAACTTTTGGTAATGATAATTCAGTTGCTATTACCATCAACTTCTTATGACCATGTTTTTGTCAAAAGCCTCATCTATTAAAGCCGGTACTGTCTTTTCCCTCCTATTAGTGTAAAATTTGCTGAAATATTTTCATAGTCAACCAATGACATTTTCTATGTGTAAAATGTAGTCAACCCAGTAAGACTATGGAAACGGGTCATCCATGGACACATTTCCTACCCCCAGATCTCTGTGGCAAATATTCCTTTCTTAGCTTGACTGGATGAGCATCAGTTGAGTACTTGAATACTGTGTTCCAAAGACTGAAGGTAGCTAGCGGCAGAGTAGCAATTTCGCTGCTAGTCGGCAAAACACAGCAGCATGAGTCTAGCCAGGGCGATGTATTGAAGGACACAACTTAGAGGGTCACAAACAGATGCTAGCTTCGCTATTGAGTACTTGAATACTGTGTTCCAAAGACTGAAGGTAGCTAGCGGCAGAGTAGCAATTTCGCTGCTAGTCGGCAAAACACAGCAGCATGAGTCTAGCCAGGGCGATGTATTGAAGGACACAACTTAGAGGGTCACAAACAGATGCTAGCTTCGCTATCAGGCAGGGCACAAAGCCTGTGTGTTGCAGGGAGAAAGTTTATAGTGTCACTTCATAAAAATAATATGCAATATTAGTTTTTCTTCCTAGTATTGGTGGAGTAAAATAAATTTGTTTTATAGGTTAATATTTTTCTGTTGAGATTATTTTGTTTGGGGACACATGCACCCTTGCTACGCCACTGCACAGCAGCAACCTTGATCAGAATTTGTCAATGTCTGATTCCAATGAGCAACAGCCATAAATAGCAAAATCTTTATTTAAAGATGTATTTGTAGGTCTACATGTATTGATGTGAAATATATGTGTGGTGGAAGTTGTGATTTAGTTATAAAAGTATTTTTGTGCAAAAAGTATTGTTGTTGGTAGTGGTGTGTTTGACTAAGGTGTCACGAAAAAGAGCAAACCCTTCCTCATAAGGCAATGTTACACTCAATCAGTTTTTTTAACATCTTTTCCATTCATATCACATTAGATAAAATCTTGTGTCAGCTTTGGAGGAGATATTTTCCTTAATAGCTTGTTCTCAAACAATTTTGTAGATACGAACAGTGGAACACATATTGTCACTAAATAAATCAATAAAATTTTGGGAAGTATAATGTTCAAATATAAACCCTGAAGATTCATTTTCCCTAAAATTAAAAGCAATTTCACATTGCTCTTATAATGTCATTGTCCATGTCTATAGGACTATTATCTTTCAATTCCATACTTTTGTTTCTGTTTCTGAAAATGACTGTTCACATTTTTGTCATCCTAACTATGTTCACTAGAACAATCAGTTTCCCAAACTCCACAACTGTTCATATATATGGCATTCTTCCATTTTATCAACTACATCAAATCTGTACTGTATTAATAAAAGTTGTTTGAAATATGAATCAATAACATTTATTTTCAAAATAATGATAGATTTCAACAGCTAGTTTGCCACCATCAGGCAAACGCAGTACACTACATCTTCATCAGGGAACACTACACACCATATCATTGACTTGATAAAGATTGCAAACTAACTGTCGAAATGTTGCTGTTATTTTGAAAATAAATGTTATTAACTCATATATCAATCATCTTTTATTAATATCAAAGCTTCTGGCTGCTTCTATCAAGTCACTATCAATCAAATAAACTGATAAATTAATTCAATTCTGTACTGATGTAAAATAAATAAAAAAAAGAAAAGTAATAAGAAAAAAAAGTTGAACAAAAAAAAGTAGGTGGTTTGATGTAGGACAAAAATCTCACAACAAACGTAATTCAACTAGACACTTCTCCCCAATTTCGCACCCCTCTCACCAGCAACTAGAAAGCGGCTAATTTTTTTCTAAAACTACACTGTTCTTAATATCCTTAATTGAGGAATACCTTAAACTGTTTCGCCAACATACTACTAGATCATATTTGGCGTTTATAAAACTTAAAATGTGAGATCTTTCCTCATATCTTGTCTACCAGCAGGTTAAATGTTGTCAATCTTCCATGTTAGTGTAACATGTAACACTAAGAAACAAACTTTTTGATAATTTACAGGGAAGTGCTCCAAGTAGAATTATCAATGTATCTAGTATTGCACATACTCGAGGAAAAATTAACAAAGAAGACCTCAATTCTGAGAAATCATATGACCCAGGTGAAGCCTATGCCCAGAGTAAATTAGCAAACATTTTATTTACAAAAGAATTGGCAAGCCGATTGAAAGGTAGGCTTAAATTTTAGTACATTTATTTTAATACATATTTCTAAAAAAAATATGTTAAAAACTAAAATAATTAGTAAAAACATATCTCTTAAAAATATTTTCCACAAACAAAAATATTTTTTTTTTTAGATATTGGTATTATACATTTCAGATCTTTAAACTTCTACTTAGATGTTGTTATTTAAACATTATTTGAGCAACAATATACAAATTTGGTATCTTATAAGAGTAAATGCATACTCACATTACACATACAAAATTACACATTCAGGATTCTGTAACCAAATATTTGTATGTATGTTTCTGGTATATAGGTGTGTGTGTGTTTAATTATATATATATATCAAGCCACAAGATTCTTCAAGCTTCCACCCACACTAAAAATCTTTTCTCAAATCCATAACATATTTGGTTCAGACAACCTTTTAATTTGAAAAATATTTTAGTAAATTCAAAATTACCAGATCCAAGTACTGAAAAACTGCCTAAACTTCCTCATGGCATCTTTCCGTACAATAGACATAGATGCAAGACATGTCCAATACACATCCCAACAAATAGTTTCCATAGCCTAGCAACCAATGTGGACTTCAAGATTCTGGGTGATCATACTTGTACATCCAAAAATGTAATATACCAGTTGCAATGTAAATTTTGCCCGGCACAGTACATAGGCCTTACCACGGATGGTCTGAGCTTCAAAATGATTGGCCACAGACATGACGTTGGAACCATGAACATAGACAGGCCAACCGCTCAACATGCTGCTAGTCACAACATCATATCTTTCAATGATCATTATACCACCAAAATATTTAAAGCTCTCCCCCCTGATTGCAACCCTTCAGAATTGAGAAGATGGAAGTTATCATACCAGTGGTACACCAAATCTAGAGAGTCTCCTAACCTCAACATCAGATAAAACTCCTTTCACCTTCCCTCTAACTTTTACCATTTTTAACAACTCCATTTATCTTCCTTCTGACAGACTATTAATATCTAGTTTCAAATAATCAATATTTACACAAATCACGAATAGCACTATATCATAAACTATAAATCTGTGACATTTGGATATTTATACACATCTGTGGTTCACTTCATTCTTTTCTTTTTCTCTTTTTTGATTGACAAAGATCATTTTTGATCGAAATATTTCAATAGTGTGATAAGTTTTTTATATGTGTCTATTTATTTCCAAGAGATTGCAGTTTTGGACTATTGCCATTAGGTAAGTCTAACAATCTCCTATCTAGTCCAAAAATTCCTAAATAGGCTTTAAGCTCTACTAAATATATATATATATATATATAATATAATTAAATTGCGGGCGTTAATAAAAGGAATACAGTATAATATCGTGAGCGTAGGTAAGGTAATAGGTTAATGTTGAATGTTTTATAACGTCTCACTTTAATTAAAAATTCAAGTTGTTGAAAATGAAAACATATTTTATGAATGTTTCAGAATGTTTCTTCATTATACCCTATATGTATACATATACCCTACATTATACCTTATTATATATATATTTTGGCAAAAACTAATGTTGGTTATCATTCCCAAAAACATTAACAGTCTAAAAACTAAATTTAATTAACAAAATTATTAAAATTAATAACAAAGAAATATATTAACACAAACCAACAAACAATATAATCTAAAAGTAAAACATAACAAGATAACAATAGAGAACAATATAGTAATATACAAATAACAATGAATAAATCGTAACAATAAATAAATATTAATGACACTATAACAACAAGTGAATAAAGTATAATAAAATTAAATAAAAAAACATCTTTACACAATATATAAGTTATTATTATTATAAGATTATTATTATAATCTATTTTGAAATATTTAAATTTAAAAAAAAATATTTAAGTGGTGCAACAAAGCGATGACATGGTTTGATCCTTTAACATTAACTTTGAAGCTGCCTTCTACATTAAAAAGGATGGCTACACCACCTCTAGCTCGATCTTCTGTAACAAAGTCGGATCGAAGGACTGAACACTCCCTTACATGAAAGTTTTGAGATTCGTGGAGATGCGTCTCTTTTAGACATAAGAACATTGGACAAACATCTAGCACAAGTAGCTTTAGATCTTCCATGTGACTCCTACTGCCTTTCGTTTAGTTGTATCACTGATTTGCTAATTGAAGTTATATCAATTTAGCAATTGATTAATTTGGCACCCTTTGGTTTTCTCCTTTTTCTTAACTGAGACGTTCCTAGGCATCTCAGGCTTAGAGTCCTCAGATTCCATTTCCACCTGCTCGGGAATAGAATCTAAGAATGTTTTTCTTTTAGGGGGGGTAGTTTTACCCTGCCCTCCTTCGGTAGTATTTTTTTGTGGCACTTGTTACTGCCAGTGCCGATTTGCTTGGTTGTACTGGACTTTGTTTGTCTTACAAACTCATTCATGATGTACGTCCATATCATCGACATTTTCACAACCTAGAAGTTTCTTGGTAACAAATGTCAAATCTCTTTCTTCTTGTGGATCAATGGCACAGTCAACAGTTTCTATATGACTCAGGATTTTATTCCACGACTTAATTGATGGTCCCTATTTTAATTTGTTCCATGATTTGGCTATCCAGTACACAACATCCTTAACTGCATTTTTTATATTTAGAAACCCTACAATTGTTTCTTCCCTTTCAGTCGTTTCCAAAAGAGATTGTAAAAGGTAATGTCTATATTTTACCTCATACATTACAGAACACCCTAATACATCATCTGAATTAAGCTCGTATCATTTGCAGGTAGAACTAAAGGATATTATCAGAGCACAGTTGATCTTCATCGAGATGCAACGGAAAATATAAGTTTATCACAATCGGCTGTTTGATTTCGGTTCGCTGAAGAGTGCCTGTGGCGACTATTGGAGCTATTTACTATTTATCATTAACGGAGATCGAGGTTTGGCGGTAATATAAAAAAAAACCAGTTACATTATCAGTAATAATTATCATTTATAATAATTATTATTATTATTCCTGATGATGTCGCTACTGTTTTCCAACAAAACCCTTTGCATTGTATATTTAATAAATTATTCTTGTATTTGTGATTTTATATATTTAAATAAACACCTTCATAAATAAAAATATTGTATAATATTTTACTTAATACATTTATTTCAAGCTGAAGCTTTTCGCTGATTAACAGTATCAGCATTTTCAAAACTTATTTAGTAGCATATAGTTCTGTAACTACATCAACTAACTATAAAATATTTATACCAACAACAGTATTTTACAATTTTACTGATGATTTTAAGAATAATTCTCATTGTCTACACCTTACTACATTCATTAGCAATTTGTTGACATTTTAATCTCTTACCAAGATCTAACTTATCAAAGAAGGTTCACCTTAAATAAAATGATCATACAGAACGTAACTCACACTGTATAAATGCATTTTGTATTTCAGGGAGTGGAGTGACCGTCAATGCTGTGCATCCAGGTTTAGTGGACACTGAGATTACTAGGCATTTGGGTTTTTCCAAAAGTTATATATCTTCACTATTAATTAAGCCCATTGTGTGGATGTTTATAAAGACACCAGTGCAGGGAGCTCAGACTACACTATACACTGCACTCAGCCCAGGCCTAGTTAATGTTACTGGGAAATATTTCAGGTGAGTACTACTAATGTACTGTGGCTGGCAACAAAAGAAAGGTCCTTCAAATAGTTATAAACAGGTTACGTAAGTGGTCAAAATATACAAGATTCAAAATTTCTGCTTCGAAGGCCCAATTTATAGCAATCACTTCGATCAGCATTTAGATCAAATCCCGTCTCTAGTCTTCTCACTGAGGCTTTGCTACCAGAGCATTAGGATCAATCCTAACCTCTTGTCTCCTCGCTGAGGCCTTGCTACCAGAGCATTAGGATCAAACCTAACCTCTTGTCTCCTCGCTGAGGCCTTGCTACTAGTGCATTTAGATCAAATCCTGTCTCTAGTCTTCTCACTGAGGCTTTGCTACCAGAGCATTAGGATCAAACCTAACCTCTTGTCTCCTCGCTGAGGTCTTGCTACAAGAGCATTAGGATCAAACCTAACCTCTTGTTTCCTCGCTGAAGCCTTGCTACTAGTGCATTTAGATCAAATCCCGTCTCTAGTCTTCTCACTGAGGTTTTGCTACCAGAGCATTAGGATCAAACCTAACCTTTTGTCTTCTTGCTAAGGCCTTGCAACTAGTACATTTAGATTAAATCCTGTCTCTAGTCTTCTCACTGAGGCTTTGCTACCATCGCATTAGGATCAAACCTAACATTTTGTCTCCTCGCTGAGGCCTTGCTACTAGTGCATTTAGATCAAATCCCGTCCCTAGTCTTCTCACTGAGGCTTTGCTACCAGAGCATTAGGATCAAACCTAACCTCTTGTCTCCTCGCTGAGGCCTTGCTACAAGAGCATTAGGATCAAACCTAACCTCTTGTCTCCTCGCTGAGGCCTTGCTACTAGTGCATTTAGATCAAATCCCGTCCCTAGTCTTCTCACTGAGGCTTTGCTACCAGAGCATTAGGATCAAACCTAACCTCTTGTCTCCTCGCTAAGGCCTTGCTACCAGAGCATTAGGATCAAACCTAACCTTTTGTCTCCTCGCTGAGGCCTTGCTACTAGTGCATTTAGATCAAATCCCGTCTCTAGTCTTCTCACTGAGGCTTTGCTACCAGAGCATTAGGATCAAACCTAACCTCTTGTCTCCTCACTGAGGGCTTACTACTAGTGCATTTAGATCAAACCTAACCTCTTGTCTCCTCGCTAAGGCCTTGCTACCAGAGCATTAGGATCAATTCCCATCTCTAGTTTTCTCACTGAGGCCTTGCTACCAGAGCATTAGGATCAAACCTAACCTCTTGTCCCCTCACTGAGGCCTTGCTACCAGAGCATTAGGATCAAACCTAACCTTTTGTCTCCTCACTGAGACCTTGCTACTAGTGCATTTAGATCAAATCCCATCTCTAGTTTTCTCACTGAGGACTTGCTACCACAGCATTAGGATCAAACCTAACCTCTTGTCTCCTCACTGAGGCCTTGCTACTAGTGCATTTAGATCAAACCCAACCTCTTGTCTCCTCACTGAGGCCTTGCTACTAGTGCATTTAGATCAAATCCAGTCTCTAGTCTCCTCGCTGAGCCCTTGCTACTAGTGTATTTAGATCAAACATAATCTCTAGTCTCCTAGCTGAGGCCTTGCCACTAGTGTGTTTAGATCAAATCTAATCTCTAGTCTCCTCGCTGAGGTAATGCTACCAATGCACTTAGATCAAACCTAGTCTTTAGACTTCTCACTGAGGCCTTGCTACCTAACTTTAAATGTCCCTATCCTCTTTGTCACTCACTTGCATCAAACTGTCAACCTCAGATGTTCGCAGATTTTCTGTATCAACTCATTAATACACACTAGAAACATCAGCTACTGACTGACACCATGACCAGTAACGTAACGGAGCAAAAGAGTCCAGTTGACAAAATTGGATGACGGGTCTATCTACCGTGTCTAGAAGATCTAAAAGGTCAACTATTGGGCTATAAATATTATCTTAGCCGGCTTAGACATTACAAACATATAGTCTTGTATGTGAAACATAAACTCTCTTGAGGCACACAAGTGACAACAAAAATCATGACGGAAAACTGTCATCTGTAGATGTAGATGAATAATAAACCATGGCATATATCTTCCATCCATAGGTAGCAGTAATTAAATATTGTTTGTGTTAGTTTGTTTTTTTTCTTTTACTAAAATAGTAATTTAACAGTAGTTTAGTTTTAGGCATTAGTATTAAATTTTAATTCTTTAGGGGTTTCTAACTTCACACCATAGCTATAGTTAAGTACTGCTGTACAGTAACATTATATTTATTATTTTACATTTCACTCTTGATTTAAATTGTTCATCTTATTTTATTATTTACCTGAATTTTAATTTTGTCTACCCAAATTTTTTAAATGTAACCAATCAATTAAAAGGATACTTTTTTCTAGATGTAGACATGTTACTTTGCCCAACTAGAGACCACAGTTGTTATTTCACTCTTTTCATATAAGAAATAATTTTGAATTTGCCCTAAATATTGTTTTAGTGATTGTGCTGAGAAAGAAGTGGCTTCTCAAGCAAACGATGAAGCAACTGCCAAGTGGTTATGGGTAGTCAGCGAAAAATGGACTCGTCTTCATTTACTATAATTGTTTAAAAATTAAAATCTTGTATATATGTAATAAAACGATGTTATGTACACCTTCTTTTATTATAATCCTTTTCATTTACTGTAAATGTTATTATATAGGACATCATAAATAATTTACTTAAAGACCCCTAATCACAATAGAACAATAACCATACTGTATCCATGTTAACATCAACAGATCCTCTTCTATATGCAGGAAGATCTTAATGAGTGTTGAGCAGGGATCCACGTTTGGTGGAGATCCTGTCGGCCTGGTGGAGAGGCATAGTCCGTGCAAAAGGGAGGGATGAATTGAAGCTGTATTGATGAAGCTCCCTATAAATGGGTGAGTCTATGTAGGAGGCTTGTCCAGTCCAATCACTTAAAGGGTTTTATTTCTATATCTGGCCTTGATTGTGCAGTGGGCAAGAAGCAACTTCTCATCCAGATTGGAGACCTTCGAGAGGCCGCATGCAAAGTTTTTTTCATGCGTATTTTTTGTTAATAAAACGTCTTTCCAGTTCATAGAAGTTTATTTCCGGTTCGTTACTCCACTCCCTGCATTCTAGGATATGTCCCAACCTATTTTTGTTAATTTTTTTCTCTTAGAGTTAGAATGAATTTAATCTTATCACGCACAGATGCTATTCGTGAGCTCCTTTTCATGTAAGTTATTTGTGTGAAGTTTCTTGTGTGCGGCTATTTACATTACAAAAGACTATGGAGTTGAATGAATACAATATATAAATTTCACATTTTACTGTTGTTCCATTTGAATAGGAGAGAATTTGTAGTAGTGTCGAAAAAAGAAATTCAAGAAATACGGCCTACTGGAAATTTTGTTAGGCAGCTCTTTGATGATTATGATGAAAACTATTCTCTGCCAGATGATAAACCTGAGAATATAAACAATTTGAAAATTACCAGTTTGTTGAAATGTCAAATTTTGACGTTATAGTGAAAATGCCGCTAAAAATCCGCCAGGAAGCGGTTACAGTACAGTTTCTAAATGGGAAAGAATTTTTTTAGTCAAAACCAAAATATGCTGTTATACTGAACCAGTAAGGCAAGGGGGGACAGGAAGAAGAAACATAATTCTCATGACAGTGGGTTGTGGTGACTAGTGAGGTTTGAAATGAACAATTATGAGTTGTTTTTTTCAACAAAGACTGCTAGTTTTACTTTACACTAGAACCTGATGTGTTATAAAGCCAATATTTTTTACTAAATAATTCATTTCATATTTTTACATGAACTAACATGATACAATATTTATTATATTTAGAAGTTGAATTACTTTATTATAGAAAAATAACTCGCAAACGATTCTCCCATAATGAAAACCGTGGTCTAGTATACATAGCTTACACGTTTTAACAATTCCAAATATTTTTAGAAGTGACGTTTAGAAATTCAAAATTTTACAATAAAGATTTCTGAAACTGTTTACAGTGTATTTATATAGCATTTAATTGTGAAGTCACCCAAATAGGAAAACCTTTTTTTTGCAGAAAAATCTTTTGCGATTGCCCGGTTCCATTTGAAACTCTATGCGCCCCCTCGAAGGTTAAATACATAAAAGTATCATGCAATCCATGCTGATGTATACTAATGACCCTCAGGCCACGAAGAATCTTTAATGAAGCCTCATAGGCTTTATGTGTGATCCCCAATTATTTAATCCATTTTATTGCCATATGCCGGGCTATGTGGTAATGGACCTTTATTTCTCTAGCTACTAGTAGGAACCACTGAACTAAATAAAAAATAGTTAACACAACTGGTCAGGGCTCAACACCTACTGATAACTCTACTCCAAAGCCCACAAATCCACTACTATGGAGATAGATAGGGCAACAGTTGTCCAGGTAGCAGGTAAGATGAGTGGTGCGAGTACTTTATTGGTCTACCATGAAGAAGCAAAAAGGAGGTGAAAGGCCGAGGACATCAATATCTAAAAAAACAGGTCCAGGAGGCAGACAGATTCGGTTGAGGAACTCCTGATGGATTGAGCTGAGAGTTAGAACTCGACTGGACAATTAGTGGATCAGGTAAGATAGCATAGGAGCAAGGAAAGAATACTCCGAACCCCAGTGTTGAGGAGAAATAAACTGGGGCTTAAGCCTGCCAGGTCAGGAGGTCTGTAATAATAATGACTCTCTTTATTTTGCCCGATTTTTAAACTTTTCTCTATTATCCGACATTCCCGCTTACTCGACTTCATGGGGGCTTACGATAGATAAACAAGGCTCTACTGCAAGAGAAAGACCTAGAAACCAGCCTTAACAATTGAAAACATATTCATCTTGACTTAGTTTGTAATAGAAATAGGTTTTGACATTCTAAACAAAATATCTAGATTACTCAAGACATTTTCAAACAGAATGCCCTAAGGGACGGATTTTATAAGTGTTTAATATTAAAAAGGTGCAAAGTCCAAATTTAGAGTTATACTACATTTAATTTATTTCAATAAATGTTTTATAAGTTATACAAAATTAAAATTTGGTGCAAATAATTAGTGTAGAAATAGTCGAATGTATGTAATAATGAAATAGCTAAGTTTGAATCATATTAAGAATAGAATTGTAATGTTATTTATTATAATACCTGGTAAATATGATGTAAAGCCAAGAAATCAAAATAAACACTGTGTATGGAAAAAAGTAGTATCTAGTACATTAAACAACAATAATAGGACAAAATCAATAAAACACATTAAAATTATCATACAAGAATTAAAGAAACATCACTTCAAAACTCTATGGAATGTCATAACATAGAAGAAATTTAACAACAATATGCTGAATAATTATTTTTCAATCGCCTATTGGTGATAGATAAATAGTTTAGTTCAAGGTAAGTTGGAATGGACAATCGAGGTAGTAGAAACAGTTGCAAAAGTTAGCAAAGTCCAATATATTTTATTAGATGTTAAGAATTGATGGAACCTCCCTCGGAGAGAAAATATAAATACATTTACAAGTGTTTTTCTTTTATATCATCACCTGTGTGAGATTATACGTGTCAAAATGCTGCAGGTGATGGTCATGCTATTATGATGGTTTTCTTGTATAACTTTGCTGGTAACCGTAACTTCTACTAGAAATATTCAAATGTTTTTAATTACTGTAAAACTAATAAACTGTTTTTACATTACATTAACAGTAAAAACACATTAAGCTTTTCTGAAAAAAAGCTGCATATTCATTTGCAGATGGAAGTAGAAAGTCAGCATCCTGGATTTCGGGACACTTGAGTTGGATACACAATGAGAGAGCTGATGCCTTAACCAAGTAAAGGTGTTCTACTCAAGGCCTATTGCTGGGGCAGTATGTATGGTGTCTCAAGAAGTACTCAAAAGATTTATTGCACATATTGACAGATTGTGTAGGGAAGAATGAAATGCGTTTTCTGGTTGCATCAAGACTAAGGCTGTGTAGGAATGCTCAGGGGAGACTTAGGGCGTAAAGAACTACTTTCTACAAGTGGGTTGAATTCAAGAACTATAGTGAAGCTGGTCAAAAGTCATATGAATCTGAGGGGTTTCAATACAAATCTGGAAGATACAGGTCCCCTTAGTGATTGAGATTCAGTCACCCCTTAGTGGTTTGAAATCAGAACTATAGTGAAGCTGATCAAAAGCCATAAGAATCTGAGGGGTTTCAATACAAATCTGGAAGATATAGGTCCCCTTAGTGATTGAGGTGCAAAGAGGATCAAGAGAAATATTTAATCCTTGTACTCTGAGCCCCCTACATTGGGGTCCACCAAGAGGTAGTAACATCAGAGGACATCAGGAAATTTAGCTTAAGGTGGGTGCTTGGCTACCGCAAGGAGATGATACAATTGAATTTATTTTATCATGTTGTCCACAAATTTGTATATTCTTTTTCTAATAATTTATATTAAATTATGAAAACATAAACTAATATCTTATTTCTAGCCTAACTAGTTTCAACTACTTTCTTAGGCCGCATTATGTTTTAGTTGTTTTCCCTGATTAGATATATATATATATATATATATATATATATATATATATATATATATATATATATATATATATATATATATATATATATAAACAAATTAAAGGAGAAAAATTAAATAAGATTAGCTATTTTATTACATACAACACAGTGAAACTAAACAATCTTAAAATAATTTTAATGGTGGTGTTCTTCTAGCTCCTTTCTCTTCATTTCTTCCCATTTGGCCACATTTCCTGGAGAGTTTGCTGAAATTAAAACATATTATGGTTATTATTAAAACATTGTAGCTTTGTTTTTTTTCAACATTTATAAGCATATTAACATTATCTTTATACGATTGAAACTCTATTAATCATTTAAACAATAGTTTATGACTATCCGAACTTTAAATTTTGTAAATTTGTTAAAACTTACTGAGACAGAACGTTTTTGATGGCTATGTGGCGATCCTCATCAGTGTCTTCTGCTTGGAGATGACAGGTCAAGCGGTGACGGTTTTAAAGGCAGATTTTTTATAGTATCAAAGAGTATGTATATATGTGTTTGTTCGTTTAATATGTTTGTACTTTCTGTGTCTGTAAATTTAATTTGGCTATGTAAATTTGAATTGTCTGCATAAAACAATATGAAATTTACAGTCACACAAAAACACAAAGTACAAACATATTAAACGGACAAACACATCTCCAAGCAGAAGACACTGATGAAGATCGCTACATTGCGATCGAAAATGTCTCCGATTCACCGAACGTAATGGACTACAAAATTCAAGGATGAAACTCTATTTAACAAAATTCTCTATTTACCAAATTTTTTCAGTGCACTGTGGCCTTATAATAAGAAAACCATGAATGTTACTTTCATATTACAAACTCATACCTCTATATAACAAAATTGTAAAAGAATTCTTGGTGGGAGTTTTGTAAAAATAAAAAGTTTAATTCATTTTCTTTGTTTTCGTGTTTGAAATCGTGTATTTTACAGTAGAGAGAAACTCTTATAAAATAAAATAATTAGTTATTTACTAAATATTGACTCTTTCCATCCTATATTTGACCAAAAAAGTCTCTTTCACACTATAATACCTATATCTTACGACCCAATATTTGTAAATCAATGAATTCTGCATTGTCCTGAGTAACCTGACACTAAGCAAGCAACAACTCTGGAAACTGTGGTGCTAAGTCTTGGGCTAAACAGAGGCAGAACAGCTTTGAGCAAGGTTCGCAAGTCAAGTGAAGTTTCACAATTTGCACACATCATTTTATTAATGAAATGTTTTCATGCTAATTCATTCATCTGAGATTTAAAATTTCATTGGGTACAATAAAAAAATGTTTGTGTACTAGATAAATATATGAAATTGTATTTGTAGCAAGAAACATCATATGTTTATTATCAACCAGACAATAGGTAGATCTACTCATTAAACAAGATGGGGCAAGCATATTGCTAAGTAAAACATCTTCCACACATATTCTTTTTCATCTTCTGTTTGTTAATAAACAGAGTAAATTCATATCCTGATCACTATCTATTATTGACAATACTTTATATTATTCTATAAACATACTTAATTTACTGATAATTTATTTACAAGGATTATGTCATTTCTACATCATTAATTTAACTTAAAGTTAATTATAATTTTTTTAATAGGTTTTCTTTCAGTATTAAAATAAGTAAAACGAACTCAGTTTTAAAATCAATTAGTCTACTTTTTAAACACCATTTATCATGAAAAATTCTAAATACTAAACAAAAATTATAACTCTTGTTTATTTGAGCACTCGAAATATGTATTAAATAATGACTACACCATTTATAATGAAAAATTCTAAATACTAAACAAAAATTATAACTCATGTTTATTTGAGCACTCGAAATATGTATTAAATAATGACTAACTGGTTGAATATCAAGTCAAAGAAGTTTAATTATGCCAGCGTTTCGGCATCTAGTTCGTTAACCCTATCAAGCTTGAAAACAATATTACATTGCTTTTAAATACGCATATAAAATACAAGTACTCACAACTAACTTGTTACACTAATTAAATAGTTTCTTTTACTCGATATTCAACTGGTTTATCATTATTTAAACAAAAATTAATTTATGAAAAATATGAAGCATCTAAATACCAATGTTTTTCTGTTATAAATATACTTACATAATTTGCTTATTTTATACATAATTGGTGCTGTAACTGCAAGAGCAATGAAATAATATCTCCACATCCATTGGTTTTTTATATAAAATTTGAAAGGAAATTGTGCAACTTTTGCTGAAAATGTGTATGGGAATTTCATAGGTCTTCCTGTAGGTGCGTCTGCCATTTCTAACACAAAAGAAATCATAACCATATAAGGAAATCAAAGAAACTTGGATTTTCAAAAATGTAAATGTTACAGGATTAATTTATATATATATATATATATATATATATATATATATATATATATATATATATATATATATATAAATTTATATATATGATGAATAGTTATCTGAAGTACATCTGTTCATTCTGCAGTGCATAAAATCACAGTTCCGACGTTTCCCTAGAATCTGATTTAGCATTGACCAGGTGAACCCAACAGCATTCTCGCTCTCTAACTGTTGTTGGGTTCATCTCCTCTATGCTACATGAGATTCTAGCGAAACATTGGGACTGCGATTTTAAGCACTGCAGAATGAACGGATGTACTCCAGATAATAACTTCATCATATTTTTCCATCCGTGAAAGAATATATATATATATATATACAAGGCGAAATACAAATACAAGAATTATAATTGAATTGTAAATAGACTTGTATTTGTATTTAGACTTTTGTTCTTTATTAATATACAAGAAACCATACTGCGATATTTATATATATATATATATATATATATATATATATATATATATATATATATAAAGCATTTGTCTAACACTAATGTAATTTATCATCTAACATATCATTTTTATAGTTTAGTATCAAGGTCCGCAATTCATGATCGTTTTGTGACTCTCAAGACTTTTTTGAAGCCCACTATTGCTCTGAAATGCATCTCCAATACATTTCATAATGACATCAATAAATAATCCGTCACATATTTTAGATAAAGGAGGTAAAACAGGTACGTTATTTAATAATTACTGTAATATTAACACGTTCAATGCTAGTATGGTTTCAACTGCAACTATCTCTTGGCCTTCTATTTTTATTAAATAAGTTGGTGTTGGTCAAAAATTAAAATGAAATGATCAGTTTTTTAAGGCATTGGTCTACATTTTCTATAACACTCACTGTGCAGAACAATACAGGTGTCGAATAATATAATACACATGTCAACCAACTGGAATAATTATGACGTAACCGAAGATAGGCGTGGACTAGACTCTCTGCCGGCACAAGCCTATTTCTTCTCCCCTTTATAACTCTAACTACATTAGTGATTACTAATGATTATTTATAAGTTGATTGGTCTGATGTTGACACTCAAACTGTTGTTGAGGAAATTGTGACTTTTAATAACATCACTGTTTTTAGAAACAAATACCATGGTTATTGTGCATTAGCTCGGCACCATAGGATATTTTGGGAAATTGTTCGAAACCATCAAATAGGACGATATCCAAAAAGAATTTTTTTATTGAAGTACGAAAGTTACTTTTTTTAATTTAAAGTAGGGTAATAAATTCAGCGCGGATGTAGAAGTTGTGAATGGGCGCGGAGTGATACTTACGTCACAGTGCTGCGCATAAGGTTGTACGCATCGACCGCGGTACGTCACGCAACCTTACGTGTGTAGATATTTAAGAAACAACTTCTCCAGTTAGGATAGATTTGGTTTTAAATTTATACAATACTGTATACCTATATTAAAATATACCTAAAAAGTGTCAAGTCAGGTTAGATTTGGTTTTAATTTTATACATGGAAATACAGTTGTAACATCACGAAGAATTTGCATCACTCCGCGCCTATTCACAACTTCTACATCAGCGCTGAATTTTTTACCCTACTTTAAATTGGAAAAAAGTAACTTTCCTACTTTAATAAAAATAAAATTCTTGTGGATATTGTCCTATTTGGTGGCGTTAAACAATTTCCCAAAATATCGTATGGCGCCGAGCTAAAGCATTTTTACCTTAAAATTGAGATAACATAGAAAATCAATGACCACTTGGCAAAAATCAACTACTTACTAATATTTTTCAGCAGACACGTTTCACACTAGGTCAGTACATTGTTTAATGCTGTGAGTCACTGAACAATTTACTAACCTTATCCGAAAAGTATCTTCTGACTAAAAGAATATATCTGTAAGTATTGGTTTTTTGCCAAGTGTTACCAATAGCAGTATTTTATTAAAAGGAGCTAAGATGTATAACACAAAAACTACAAGGTTCTGATAATTTACTCACTTCAACAAAAGCTACAATGCACAAGACAATATCTTGATTCAGCCTTATACTAAACCTTTATTTGCCTTCAGTTGTCTTTTTTTAGTAATTATTTATATTAAATTTTATTGAAAATTGTGTTTTCTAAAAGCAGCCCAAACTAAAATTTTAAACAAAACTACTCCAATTTCAGATGCTATTTGAAGTTATCTGCAAAATTTAATCATTTGGTTATAATTTACTTAATTTCGACACCAGTTTAACACTATAGAATTCTTATATCCTAGAAATTTTGTTTGGAAATTAAGATTTTTAATTCCAAATCCACAATGTCGTAATAAACACTGCCATTTGAAACTGAAATACATATTTTTTAGTGAAAAAAGTTTACTGATCAAGGTTAAAAGTCACAATTATTATTTTTCAATATCTAACAAAATGAATATCAAGATAGTAATTATTATTATTTTACAGATTAATCAATTTCCTTTCAGAATTGAATTTACAGATTTCATTTTTAAGTTCTAATTATAATAAATTTTACCTTCTATTTTCGATTTCTTGACTGATATTCTTGAGCACCAGCAGAAAAGAAAATGGTCGCAGGGTTGCCAATAGAAAATGCACGTTTTGCAAAATTCTCTAAGAGTACCACTCTCTAAAATCATCTTAAAAAAATGTACTTTAAAAATATTCTTTGAGGATCGAAAGTTCGTTCCTTAATGTAAAAATTTATTATAAACATCCTGTCACTTGGGAAATACCAAAATATGTACTAGTGCTACACAAAAAAATAAAAAAAACATTTTGTAGAGAACTAATTAAAATTAGTAATTACAAACTACTGACTTACGATTCTTCTTAAAACGAGTATAAATATAAAAAATATTCTGAGTAAATTCCTACTAAATCAATAGAGAAAAATTTTATTTTAGTTTTTTTTATTTTATAACTACAAATAATTTGTTAAATATGTGTATACATATGTCAGAATTACAATACTAATTGGCAAAATAGAAAGCGAATTTCCAGGCAGTTTACCATTTTTCTTTCAATGTATGGTGTTAGGCTTTTATTAAATTATCACTTCTATTACCTTACACTCTCCTGATATATATAGGCCTATATATATATATATATATATATATATATATATATATATATATATATATATATATATATATATATAATTTAATTATATATATATATATCTTGAACAAAATTTCAATAATTATTAAAATACGTTTTTACTCATCCAATCAAGTTCAAATACATTTCTTTTAACCTATGATGGATGACAATTGATGTTGATACAGTTTTTTCAAATAATTATTTAATAATTAAATTATAGATATTTGGGGTGTTAAAGTCGGATTCAAACTGACTATATTCGTGTTCGAAGTTTAGCGTTTTAGCAGTGTCTCAACCTTCTCATAGTTAGAAATCTACTTTTCAAAAATGTATAAATATTTCTTTCTGCCTCCATCTGATTACCATCAAAACTTCATTGCGCAGCCTTAAATTGCTCCTATGGTTACCACACAATATCATAAATAATGCTCTAGGATTAAAAATTATAGAAAAAAAAAATTAACAAACCGGATTAACGTTATTGAACCTTGCTTTACAAAAAGACAATGCGAAAGAAAATTGAAAAGACACTTTATAGAAAGGAAAATTGTAAGGAAATTCGCTTTCTATTTCCCACTTAATATTGTTATTCTGATATATGTATATACATATCTATATTAATTGTAATTATAAAATAAATAAAAAGTAAAATAAAATGTATCATTGGTTTAGGTAGGAATTGACTTTTTTTAACTTGTTATATTATTGGATTATATTTGTTACTATTTAAACGCTTCCTTTCTTTTTGTCGCTTGCATTGTGTTGTAGTTTCTTTTTGCTCTCCGTTTGTGAAGCAAGGTTCGACAACATTATTAATCAAGTTCGTATGTTTATTTTTTTAAAATTTTCATTAACTTTTAATCTTAGAGCATTATTTATGATATTGTATGGTAACAATGGCAGCAATTTAAGTAACCATACCACACAATTCAACACTACTATCACTCGACATAGCAAACATGTACACCAAAATACCTGTATCTAATACCCTCAACATTCTAAAGACTCAATTAATATAGAACAACATAACAAAATTCTAAACATCCTCCAAACCATCACGAAACAAAACTATTTCACCCACAACTCAAATTTCTATTCACAACCAGATGGCCTACCCATGAAAAGTGCTATAAGGAGTGTCCTAAGCGAAAATTTCCTACAACACATAGAAAACACCAAGATACTCACAAACAATACACACATGCACAAAATCATTTACTGGCACAGATACAGTGATATCATAACACTATACAGAGGCAACACCAGACAATACACCAAAAACTCCAGTTCTCCTCATAGGTTGAAACCAACCAATCCCCAAGCTTCCTCGACCTCACCTTAACAAAAACCCATATACAAAAACACAGTTTCAACATTTACAGGCAATCTACAATGACAAACACACTTATCCACAACACCTCAAACCATCATCCAACACAAACACACTGCCATCAGATCCATGCTTCATAGACTTAAAGAAGTTCCAATGACCAAAAAACAAACTAAAAACTAGACACCATTAAATATTTAGCATACACAAATGGATACAACACCACAACAATAGACAAACTATGGCACAATGTACAAAAAAGCACTAAAATTAACACTACAGAGAGGGAAAACAAATACATCACAATACCATACATAAACAGAACATCAAATAAAATAGCCCACAAATTTCAAAAAACAGGATACAAAATAGCATACAAAACTAATAACAATTTACAATACAAAATACAATATGACACCAACAACAAAGATAAACTACAAGCACCAGGAGTATAAAAATTAAACTGCAACAAATTCTACATTGGGCAAACAGGTCACAGTTTCAAACAAAGGAACGAGGAACACAAACAGAACACCAACTCAACATTTTACAATCACATAAAAGAAATAGGACACAAATACACATACATTTACCATAACCTAGAAATCATACAGATCAACATAAAGGATCACATCTAAACACACTAGAACAATATGAATTTACAAACACACAAAATACAAACATATTAAACAAACAAACCCAATACAAATCACACATACTCTTTGATACTATCGAAAACCTGCTTTTAAAATCGTCACCACTTAACCTAAGAACTCCAAGCAGAAGGCGCTAATGAAGATCGTCATGGAGCGATCAAAAACATTCTGTCTCAGTAAGTTTTTATAAAATTTAAAGTTTGGATAGTCCTAAAATAATGTAAAAGTGATTAGTTAAGTTTCACCGAACATAATGGACTACAAAATTCCTAGTTATACAATGGAGATTTTTTAAATTTATCTTTGTGAAGTTAACTTTTAGCTATGGAAAGTTGGCACAATGCCAAAAAACACTAGACTTCGAATGTGAAGATACTCAGTTCGAATCCTATTTGACCCCTAATTTTTATAATTTAATTGTTGAATAAATATTTAAAAAACTGTATTAACATCAATTGTCATCCATTATAAGTTTAAAAAATGTATTTATTCTTGATTGGATGAATAAAAACGTATTCTATTAACAATTGAAAATTTTTAGAAGATATAATCAGGAGAGTGTGAGCTAATAGAAGGAATTTAACAAGAATTAAAATAGCTACTTGTGAATTATCAGATAAATATCACTTGATAATGACAGCCCCTGAAATTACAAAAAGGTACTGGGAAGATATATGCACACAAACCACTCATTTGTCAGATACAGAAATTTTTGAAATGGAGCATCATCATTTTGACGAGGTATAAGTGATCTAGGGTTGAACAACTGCTGTCTAGTTTCCTTAGTAAAAATTGTAACAAATTATTGCCCAAGAAGCAGAATATTCACCTTTTTAAACTCACTAAATTTAAAGGTAAATATTTACACTTATCTACTAAACTTATCATTAAGCTACATTTCTGTAATACACGTAAGAAATGTATTTATCTATTAAAAAACACAATTTATGAAATTTAAGCCCATAAATTTAACTATTTTAATATCTATTCCACTTATAATTTAATTTTAAAACAACCCTCCTGTAGGCATTCCAGCTATTTGTCACCTATTGTTTTTGTTTTCCCTATAGCTTAGCTTAGTTGAAAGGGAGGAGACAGGGACACTTAACTAACTGTTTATGATCTATTTTACCTTATCAGTTTTTGTTTGTCATTGAGAAAGCTTGTTTGTCTTTACTGTTTACAATCAAAGAATTTAGGTCATGCCTGTAGCATCCACAACCTACCTTTCGTGTTAATAGTGTTGAAAATAGTGACCAGATAACAGTTTTGTACATAAGTCTTGCTTATCCAACACTTGCAAAATTAAAAAACATAAGATGTCGCTTAAAATGTAAATTGTTTTACATCCATTTACCCAAAGGATGTTGCTTATTGGATTTCAAGGGTTTTGGCTGATGTAAATGTATCAACTAAGTTGTAAATGTATCATGGAAAAAGTTGTTAAAAGAAAATGCAACTGAAGATGAAGGGAATTAAAAAATTAATGAAGAATTATGCTTCCTTTAGTCCAACTGGATATAACAAGGCAAATAAATGTAGGTGTTGAGCTTGGTTGCAGGAAGTCAATGAGTACACCATAACAGACGAAGATATTGTTGATCTTGTAAAAAAATTATAACGATATTGAGGATTAAGAACCTGTCAATCTTTCAAAGGTATCTCATGAAGCCAGTGAGGACCCTGGACAATGCAAAGGATCAAGACAAAGCTATGGGGATCGATATGATGGTTTTTTAAAGGTGGCAAGAGTTGGCAGCAAGAAAACGGCAAATATCCGGGAAACAGACAAATATCACAAAATGTTTTAAATCTTCATAAAGCATCTATATCAGAACTTTTAATATATACTATACTAGTCAAAACATAAGTAAAATGTATGCAATTGTGTATAATATCAACTCCAAGCATCAAAAATTTGTAAAACTTAAACTTAGTTGTTTTACCTGATTTTTCAACTTTTTCCTATTATCCGACATCATGGCAGCGTGTTTAGAGTGGATAAGCGAAACTCTACTGTATTTTGAATGAACTTGTTCAGGATGACCATTTGGATGAAAAAGACATTTGAAAACAACAGTGATGAGGGAGAGTGGTTATGTTAATGAAAAGAAAAAATGTTAATCCCTTAATGTTAAAGTTTCACCGAACATAATGGACTACAAAATTCTAGAAAAAATGTTACCAACATTTAAACACAACTGATAAAGTTGGGTAATGCACCAATCTGTAGGACTGGAAAAAAGACATTTACTTCATTTTCATATTACATCCGGAGGACAGGATATGAGTGATTTTACTCTACTATAATTAGGAATGCACAAAATAAGTTTATGGAATTCTATTGATTACAAAACTTACATAAATTTAATGTTACATTATAATACATTTTTCATTAAGAAAATTACCTTATTGGTATAGATATAAATATTCCTTGGAAGCCTTATTTCCTTTGCATGACATATTGTTATAAATATTTCTTGAACGCCTGATTCATTTCTTTTCAAATAGACAAAATAGACTCAAATAGAAATAGGCTCGAATTATACGGAAGCTCGAAATATCGGGACTCAGATGATCAAGAATCTACTGTACTAATGTAGGGTACCTAATCTATAAAGAAAATAAACGCATTAATCTAATTACTTGTACATATTTACTAAAAATATACAAATTTTTAAAATAACTTCCTCGACAAAATTCCACTGGTATACAAATGATAACTGGATATTTATTATTTTTTTAAAATCTGGGAGTAGGCTTGGAGTGGGCATGCCATCTTGCACATGGGCATGGGAGTCCATGATGAGTTCCAGCATTTTATCTAGAATTCAAATGCCAATCATTGTTCAACTCTTTACTTTACAATTTTAATCTAGCATTTATATTTTTTATTTTTATTTATTTTCATCCATAATGGTTCCATAAGACTGAGATATGGACATTAAAGTGCAACTTTTACATAAGTCAAAGTTTTTTAATATATTATCAAAAAAATTCCTTTGTTGCTCGTTATGATTTATGCATTGATAAATCCCAGATTTAAACATATTATCATAGTAGAGACTCCTGCTACTGATAATTAGCAACTCCAGCTTTTCATTCTGTCTTAAATTAGGAATGAAAGTTGGATAAAAAACGAGTTACAAACCACTTCTGGTCATCGAAAATAAACAAGGTAGCTTTGTAAACAATTTTCTTCAGCCAATTGAACCTTCTGCATAATTATAATGTGTTCTATCCTGATATGAAATTTAATACAGCATTCGCCATTTGTCTATTGTTTAGGAAAAATTATAGGATTCTTTTTGTAAATACTGTACATATATTTACAATTTTGTTTCTTGTGGGTATTTACATTTTCATAACTCCACATCTCATTGTGTATATTTATACATACATATATAGCAAAAATGTACTCTTACAATTTGTTTCGATAATTTATTAGTCTTTAATCCATTCTATATCACAGGAGTTTCTTCAAGGACAAAATACATTTAAGGAAAATATGTTATTAATATTATATCTTATATGATTCTACAAATAAATGTTTACATATTCATAAAAGTTTATATATATATATATATATATATATATATATATATATATATATATATATATATATATTTATAGGTTAGTTTTGCTTGGTAGATCATTGTTTAAGTGCTTTTATGTGTTTCTATTTCAAGACTACAGAGTGGACTCTTACCAAAGTAAGTCTGTCAGTCTCCTAGTCCAAAAAATCTATATATATATATATTTGGTTGGTAAAGATTATTTAGATTTTTTGGACTAGGAGACTGACAGACTTACCTTGGTAAGAGTCCACTCTGTAGTCTTGAAATAGAAACACATAAAAGCACTTAAACAATGATATATTTCAACCACACAGTGGTCTTTGTCAATCGAAGAGAAAACACAAAAAGAAATATGAGAGAATGAAATAAAATATTTTTTTATTTCATTCTCTCATATTTCTTTTTGTGTTTTCTCTTCGATTGACAAAGACCACTGTATGGTTGAAATATATCATTGTTTAAGTGCTTTTATGTGTTTCTATTTCAAGACTACAGAGTGGACTCTTACCAAGGTAAGTCTGTCAGTCTCCTAGTCCAAAAAATCTCTCTCTCTCTCTCTCTCTATATATATATATATATATATATATATATATATATATATATATATTGTAACATTTTGAAGTAGTATATATATAAAAGGCACTTACAAAATAAGATAAATATATATAAATAAATTCAGTATGTAAAAAATTACTAAGATATACCAGGAACGAAATGTAAACATAACCTAATTTCACTTGTGTAGAAAATGCACATAGCCACATTTTAGATCTAATCACAAGATTTTATATAAAAAGAAAAAAAAACACACAAATCACTATTTATAAGAAAATGTATTAGAAGTAATTGATAGATAACAATTTAAATAGAACAATAGAACGATATAAATACACTTAAAACTTTCAAACAGCAAGCTAGTGAATGTTCTGTAGTAAACAAGATGGGGAACGGATTTGTAGAGTTGCGTGCGCATGACCGGCAAAAGATATTCGTTTTAAATATTTCTCGTGGATATATAATCTAAAACAGTTTGGGAAATAAGATTTAAATGCAATTGTTTTGCAAAGAAATTTAAGTGCAGTTGTTAAGAAGAAGAAGTGTATCAAAGGCGGTGAACATGACATCCGTAAAGCTGTTACTTACAAGGAATAAACGAGAAAATAGCGGAAATTCACGACTTGGCCATTTTATTGCTAAAAAAGGTAGCGTCAGTGGGAGTTGGAACAGAGCATTTGAACGAGGAAGACGTGTTCAGAATTGGCTGTAGAAATTTTATTTTTTTAACTGGTGCGGAAAGTGTAGTATCGTATTCAATCCTAATTACAGAATAACATTAAGCCAAATCATTGAACTGATCGATTAAGAAGACATTATTCAGGAAATTATTTAATTAGAAACCAAATAACTTGTAAAAAAATTTTAGCTTGTAAGAATTGTAACTTAGATATTTTTTTGAAAGTGCCAACTCAAATTTTATTATTCAAAATTTAGAAAACCCACCTATTAACCCGAGATAAAGAGAGCTCAAGCTCAAATTGAAGTAATTAAATAAAATTCAATTAATATTAAAATTTATAACTAAACTTCTTGCTGCCATAAACAAATTTTAGACTTAGGCTAATAAAGCTTAATTTTTGTAATTCTTTGAGGAGGAAATAAGAATTTGTAATTAGTGACTTTGTAAAAGAAAATAAGGAATGTCATATTAAGATATTAAAAAATTATTGTAACAAAAGCAGCATTGAATCGTTATTTCTTTTAACTTATAAATTTTTATTAAGATTATAAAAGGAAATTACAATTATTACATTTGGCACACAAACGTGGGGCTCGATTATAAAAAAATTTTTAAGAATTAACCTTAAGGCACTTTAGATAAGATTATTAATTAAATATTTGTATTAATATTGTTTACTTTTCAGGACTTTGCAACCATAAGTCAATAATTTTTTTATTTTCAAAATTTAAATAGCATAAAGGGGAATTTTAAAATTTTAGATAAAGAAATAAAAAAAAAAAAAAATGAAATCTGAAACAGGTACATATAATTTAAGGGGGGAGAAAGCGAAAAAAACAGAAAAATTAGAGGAATATAACAAACATAGTAGGTCTAGGAAGGATACAGCAATTGAGGAAGCTGCAAAAGGAAAATATGTGACATTAAAAGAAAAAATAAATGAAAAAGAGGAAGAAGCTACAATAGGCCTAATAGAATTGGAAAAAGGGACAAGCCTAGAAATACAAGAGACAGAAACGGAAGGCACAGATATGCCTATAGAAGAGAGTGAGGTGGAAACCCAAGTAGATGAGGCTAGGGGATTACCACTGATGCAAACCCAACAGAAAAAGGGAAATAATGAGAATGAAGATTTAAGGGAGATGATGAGAACTCTCATGGAAATGAGTGAAAAAGGGAGAGAGGATCTAAATAGACAATTAAATATAAATAATGAAAAAATAAATAGACAATTAAATATAAATAATGAAAAAATAAATAGACAATTAGATAAGATGGACGAAATAAACAAAGAATTAAAAGAGAATATAAATGAAATAAAAGGGGAAATGAAAGATATGAGTGAGGATATGAGGGAAATAAACAAAAAATTAGAGGAAAATAGAGACGAAATGAGAGAGATGAAGGAAGATTTCAAATTCATAACACAGGAAATAAGGGAGGAAAGTAAGAAAATGATAGAGGATATGAGGGAACAGTTGAGAACAGAGAATAATGCTGGGGTAGGAGTTATGAGAAGAGACTTAGAGGAGAAGATTAAGGAGAATTTAGAGGAAACAAAAGAAATAATAGCTGATGTGACAGAAATTAACAAGAAAGAGGTAGAGAAGGTAGAAAAAATAACAATACAGAACAGGGAAGAGTTAAGAATTTTAAATAGGGAGATAGCGATTGAGAAAAACAATAATAATTATAGAATTGACCGATTGGAAACAGAAGGAAGGAGGAATAATGAAAAACCAAAGGGAATGATTAAAGAAATAGTGGGTACTTGTCATGAATATTACCTGCATGCAGGAGCTAAGAAATGTCATACCATATTATCAGAGAGCTTCACTTGGAAGAAGATGGGAAAAAGCATTAGGGGAATTATTAAAACATGTAATATTTGTCAAAGAGCTAAAAATGTAACCCAAGGTAATTTTGGAGAGATGAAAGGGATCCAAGTGGAAAAACCAAAGGAGCAATTGTCAATTGATTTTATAGGACCATTTCAAAGAACTGTAGGAGGCTATAAGTATTTATTAGTAATTTTAGATGTATTTACAAAATTCGTTCAAATCTATAAATTGAAAAAGGCAACCACAGGGGAGGCAATTAAATGTTTAGAAAATTATATAGAAAAATTCGGGAGAGTAGAAAGAATACAGACTGATCATGGAACCCAGTTTAATAATAAGAAATGGCTGGAGTATATTAAAAATAGAGAAATGAAACCAATATTTTCTCCAATAAGGAGGCCACAAAGCAATATCGTTGAGAGGGTGAATAAGGAGATCATTAGATGTTTGAGAACATATTGTCATCATAACCATAGAGAATGGGGAAAATATGTAGAGGTTATTAACCAGGCAATTAATGAAATTCCTCATGAGACTACAGGATATACACCTAACCAGCTACAAATAGGAATTCAGGATGAAAGGTTTTGGCAAAAGGAAATAAAAAATTTAAGCTGGAGTTCAAAATTAATAAATTTAGAAAGACATTTAGAAATTGCTAGGAGTAGAATTAAGGAGAAGGCTCATAAGAGAGCAGAGAAATTTAATAAAACTCATAAAATAGAAGAATTAAATGTTGGGGACAAGGTATTAGTAAAAGAAAATTGGCAACCACAGGGTATAAGAGGTGAGATGGCAAAATTATTTTATATATATGATGGACCTTATGTGATCACCAAGAAATATGGCAAAGCGACTTATGAAATCAAAGATGCTAGAAGCAATAAAATTAGAGGAATTTTCCATATTAGCTTGTTAAAGAAATTTTATGAACCAAGGGAGGCACACCATGGAGAATCAAAAAAAATTTCAGATAGAACAAATTAAATTGTAAGGGAGAAGTCGAGAGAAAGGAAAATAACAAGGGATAATAAGATGGTAACAACAGGAATGACTCAGGATATAAAAGTATTAGGAGAAGGAAGCGAATGTAGGAGGGATAGATAACAAATAAACCGGAAATGACAATGGACCAGAAATGACTTAATAATTAAACAAACACTTGAAAAAAAAAAAATAAAGAAATAAAAAATATATTAATAAAAAAAAAAAGAAGGGAGATATTAAATATAGGTAAAGGAAGCAATATGAATAAACTCTAGGTGACTATGTGTATAAGAAAACGTTAGCAGGAGATAAGTTTTAAGGGATGGTAACTATATCTACGATAATTTATTGGAAACTTCGTCGAATAATGAATAAAAATAAATATGAATCTATGTTAATAAATATTGAAGCATCGTTGTAATAAAAATATGGTAATTGTGTATTTAAACTTCGTCGTATTGTAAGGGAGAATCTGCGTTGATAAATAATGGAACTTCGTCATATATATTATATATTATAAAAGAAATATGAATCTATGTTAATAAATATTGAAGCATCGTTGTAATAAAAATATGGTAATTGTGTATTTAAACTTCGTCGTATGGTAAGGGAGAATCTGCGTTGATATATAAGTATTAAAACAAAATTGATATTCGTTGATATAGGGACAGTGTAATCGAAGGAGCTATAGATATGATCAAATAGAGGATATGAGATTGCAACCTTTAAAAAAATATTAGATATTAAACTTCATACAAAATAAACTGAAATGATATAAGAAAATAATTGAACCGAATATTGAAAAATAAAATTAAAATAGGAAGGGATGAATGAATAAGAACAAGGACCTAACCTACAAACAACCTAGACATGCTATGACTCGGTTAGGCTAAAATTTAAAAAAAAACACTGTGTCAGAAGATAGATTATATAGATAAATAAAAAAACTTATGATTGGAAAGATTCCATTCTATTAAAATTAAAATAAAGAAAGAAAAAGAAAAAAGGTTATAAAATAGATTCTAAGAATCAGAAAATGATTAATGTACTAGATGTTAAGAGTAAGAGGACTGTTGATTAAATGTTAATTGTTAATTTATTGTATTGTTAGGAGTTAAGTATATCATATGTAATTAGAGGGCAGCAGACAAGCAAGAAGGATAGAGTAAGAGTTTACTCCCAAAATGTGAAAATTGAGAGTTAAGAGTAAGAGGATTGTTGATTAAATGTTAATTGTTAATTTATTGTATTGTTAGGAGTTAAGTATATCATATGTAATTAGAGGGCAGCAGACAAGCAAGAAGGATAGAGTAAGAGTTTACTCCCAAAATGTGAAAATTGAGATTAAAAAAAGGAATTTTGGAATCAAAATTTTTTTTTATCTAAATTTGGGGACTATGTAACATTTTGAAGTAGTATATATATAAAAGGCACTTACAAAATAAGATAAATATATATAAATAAATTCAGTATGTAAAAAATTACTAAAATATACCAGGAACGAAATGTAAACATAACCTAATTTCACTTGTGTAGAAAATGCACACGGCCACATTTTAGATCTAATCACAAGATTTTATATAAAAAGAAAAAAAAACACACAAATCACTATTTATAAGAAAATGTATTAGAAGTAATTGATAGATAACAATTTAAATAGAACAATAGAACGATATAAATACACTTAAAACTTTCAAACAGCAAGCTAGTGAATGTTCTGTAGTAAACAAGATGGGGAACGGATTTGTAGAGTTGCGTGCGCATGACCGGCAAAAGATATTCGTTTTAAATATTTCTCGTGGATATATAATCTAAAACAGTTTGGGAAATAAGATTTAAATGCAATTGTTTTGCAAAGAAATTTAATTGCAGTTGTTAAGAAGAAGAAGTGTATCAAAGGCGGTGAACATGACATCCGTAAAGCTGTTACTTACAAGGAATAAACGAGAAAATAGCGGAAATTCACGACTTGGCCATTTTATTGCTAAAAAAGGTAGCGTCAGTGGGAGTTGGAACAGAGCATTTGAACGAGGAAGACGTGTTCGGAATTGGCTGTAGAAATTTTATTTTTTTAACTGGTGCGGAAAGTGCAGTATCGTATTCAAATCATAATTACAGAATAACATTAAGCCAAATCATTGAACTGATCGATTAAGAAGACATTATTCAGGAAATTATTTAATTAGAAACCAAATAACTTGTAAAAATTTTAGCTTGTAAGAATTGTAACTTAGATATTTTTTTGAAAGTGCCAACTCAAATTTTATTATTCAAAATTTAGAAAACCCACCTATTAACCCGAGATAAAGAGAGCTCAAGCTCAAATTGAAGTAATTAAATCAAATTCAATTAATATTAAAATTTATAACTAAACTTCTTGTTGCCATAAACAAATTTTAGACTTAGGCTAATAAAGCTTAATTTTTGTAATTCTTTGTGGAGGAAATAAGAATTTGTAATTAGTAAGTGACTTTGTAAAAGAAAATAAGGAATGTCATATTAAGATATTAAAAAATTATTGTAACAAAAGCAGCATTGAATCGTTATTTCTTTTAACTTATAAATTTTTATTAAGACTTATAAAAGTGAATTTACCAAATATTACAATATATATATATATATATATATATATATATATATATATATATATATATATATATATATATATATATATATATATTTAGGTTAGTTTTGGTTGGTAAAGATTATTTAGATTTTTTGGACTAGGAGACTGACAGACTTACCTTGGTAAGAGTCCACACTGTAGTCTTGAAATAGAAACACATAAAAGCACTTAAACTATGATATATTTCAACCACACAGTGGTCTTTATCTTTATCAGTTGTTAACCAGTTGTTAAGACCACACAGTGGTCTTTATCAGTTGGTTTAAGTGCTTTTATGTGTTCCTATTTCAAGACTACAGTGTGGACTCTTACCAAGGTAAGTCTGTCAGTCTCCTAGTCCAAAAAATCTATATATATATATATATATATATATATATATGAATTTTTGGACTAGATAGGAAACTTACCTAGTGGCAATAGTCCAAAACTGCAATCTCTAGGAAATATTCTTTTTTTTTCCTGGCGAAAAACCAACTGTGGTTATCATCACCTCTCTAGGAAATAAATAAATAGACACATATAAAAACTTATCGCACTATTGAAATATTTCGATCATATAATGATCTTTGTCAATCAAAAAAGAAAAACAAGAAAAGAAAAGACTGAAGTGAACCACAAATGTGTATAAATATGCAAATGTCACAGATTTATAGCTTATGATATAGTACTATATGTGATTTGTATAAATATTGATTATTTGAAACTAGATATTAATAGTCTGTCAGAAGGAAGGTAATTGGAGCTGTTGAAAATGGTAGAAGTTAGGGGGAAGGTAAAAGGAGTTTTACCCGATGTTGAGGTTAGGAGGTTCGAATAAACGGCAATGAACAACTGCAAGTCACAACTCCAACTGAGCTATCAAATGCGCGATATGCAATCAAAACTCCAAAGCCTCCTGCGTTATTTGATAGGCAAATGAATCCTTTCACCGTATTCCTATTCAAATAATGGACTAATGAAAACCATGAGTTTTATATGAATCACCCTATACAATAGTAGGAAATGTCATTTAAAGTAATGGATTAAATATTTTAGATGTAATTTTAATATAAAAATGTTTATAAAAGAAATATATACATTTGCATAAAGTTAACAATTGCAAATACAGTAAGACCTCGAGTTACATGAAGAATGTGTAAGTAATAATGTAGAATGTGTACACATAATAAAATAATAATTAAAAAATGTGTAAACACAAAGTTGCATAACTTGAAAGAGCATAGCAAGTCAATCTCTAACTGTACTAAAATTATAAAATAAAAACATTTTATTAGATACATTGTAATATTCTTAAGTACATTTCAGTTTCGCACAGTAGAAATAAGGATGTATACTTGTACACAGTTCAGAGCTTTAAACATTTCCCAATTTTAGCATTTCAATTTTAGCTTCTACACTCATCAAGTCTTGCAATCTGTCTGGAGTGTTAATGTCTGATATTTCTTCAGTCTTCACAGACGTTAAAGACAATTGACTGCTGATATAAGAAGATAAAATTTTACGCCTTGTCTTGTATTTAAGGTCAGGAGAATCTCTAACTATATGATTTGACTGATTCGAGCATTCATTGTTTTTACACTCCACTGAAAAATTTCTGTTTTCAGAGATGTTGGAGGTCAGAGTATCTGAGAGTGAAGTAAGATTATCTAAAATATCTGAAAAAATAATAAAAAATTTTAGATCATGAATACTAAACCCTCTTAGTAGAATATTACTCTTGGGCCACGATAATGATAATATATTCCTATTGTAAAAGTGTAATATACATTGTAAAAGGTGTAATATATAAAAGTGTATATATTGTAAAATTGTAATATATTCCTATTGTAAAAGTGATAAGTATTAAAGTTGCTTGTTGTAATCATCTTGAATTCACTGATTAAACTATAATTAAGTAATACTTAACTAAGTGAACACTTAAGGGCTTTCTTGCTGACACATTTCAAAACAATCCTTCCTTTTGCTTCGTAAAAGAAAGGATTGTTTTGAAATGCGTCAGCAAGTAAACCCTTAAGTATTCACTTAGTTAAGTATTATTTAATTATAGTGTTAAGTATTGTTTGTAACTTAACTTTCAATATCCTCTGCATTTTTTAAAATACTTTCTTTTTATGGAAAAAATGTACTGGCGACAAAGAACACATGCTTTTTTCATTATGAAGTTCTAAGGTTACAATTTTTATCTTTAGCAGTGGAATTGCAACAGAAACATTAGGTTTTGCATCCACAGCCTGGTTTTATACAACACACATTAACACAACCCTGACTTCATTTCTTTCAAAACTTTGAGTATTTATACATTTTTGTTATAAAATGTTTAGAAAAAAATGCATGCAAAAATATGGCCTATTTCTTGAATAAGTTTCCCCTCTAAAATCATATACTCTGGGATTATCAATATAAACTGGTTTTGGCTAATTAAATTAGAGTTCAGTTAATAAAACTAAAAATAGAATAGTAATTAAACAGAATAAAGCTGTTGAAGAAAGATTTAGCACCTACGCAATACAAATACTTATATAAACATATTAAACAAAATTCTCCTTTATTGCACAATTTTATTCAAAAAAATTAATACTACAACTAGTACTAAAATAAATAATTCCCAATATAAATAAAAGCGGACCCTCTATACTCCGCCTAATATGGCACAAAAGGCACCATCACCAGATTACTGGAGGAACAACGACGGCATAGACTTGTGATGGTTATGTAGAACACAATACACAATTACAAGTCTTGCTAGGTCAAGAACAAAAATATATTAACCACTTACACGGTACTAGGAAACAATACATTGACACATTATTTTTTTTTCTAATTATAAAAGATATTTACATCTACTTTGTTTCCCTGTGTAACATATAATGCACCATAAATAATAACGTTACACCTGTTAAAATAAAATATTTTAAAAAAATTCTATTGGTCAAATAGATAAACAAAAAAGTTTGCCAAACAGGGTTGACATCATCCTTGAAAACCGCAATATTACTTGGAATGGGCCGGAATATTAAAGCACTGGATTATTATAGAGCAACTTCTGTAATTTCTGCTACTCTTGAAATAAAAACATTGTGTTAAAAATCTTACCAGAAATATCAATTCCCTTAGCATTAGTCTGATCTTGTACACCAGGAGCATCGGGTTCTTCAATAGCAATTGCATCTGGGACGGTAATTTTAACTTTGCGAGGAGTTTTAACATAAAATGTATTATTTCTCTCGGTTGTAATTGATAAATATGGCTCCAATTCATCCAACTTATTATTAGGTTCTCCTTTTTCTTCTGCATATTTACTTTTATGGAAATGGTTTAAATATATTTTCTTAATAACTGAAAAAAAAGTTAAGATACAATTTTAGTATTTTAGAAATTTTCTACAAGATTATTTACATCCAATTCCTTCTAAAGTAAACATTTTGAACTCATAAGCTTCTGTAAACAGAAAAAATAGTTTCACTTTTATTAATCATGTTTACACACAGAGAGATTTGTTAAACAAAATGGGGTTGACTTGCGAATCAGGTACAACTATTTATTTACACAGGCAACGTTTCAATAACGAGCACGTTATTATCTTCAGGCCTTACTTCTCCTGCACTCTATTAAAAAATAACAGTTTTTACATCTACTTCTCAGGAGGCACATACAAGCTTTCTTGAGTTTATTGCTAGTACACACGGACAAAGGTGCTGTGAAGTTAATGAAAGCGTATATGCGCTGTTTTCATAAATGTACTAAGGTTATATCATGGCGTTATTTTTTAATAAAGTGCAGGAGGAATAAGGCCAGAAGACGATAACGTATCCATTATTAAGACTTTGCCTTGTAAATAAATAGTTTTATCTGACTCCCTAGTCAGCCGCTTTTTATTTAACAGTTTTACTTTTAATTCAATTTAATTAATGTATATTAGATTAATTAATGTTTATAATTTGTCAGGATTTTATTCTACAATAGGTTTGAAATTCAAGATCAGTAAATAGATTTATAAAACAACAGATTTACATCTGGATTTCTTTCCCCAAAATCTCGGAACTGTGAGTGAACATGGTGAACGCTTTCACCAGGAAATATCCAGCATGGAGGAACGCTACCAGAGAAAGTGGAATACAAGAACACTGGCTCACTACTGCTGGAATCTCAAGACTGATAAAGCTACAGCAGAATACACAAGAAAATAAACAATCGCACATATGGATCATATAGTCATACCATAGTGAAATGTTTTTTTTCAAAAATAATTGCTTACTGTACAAAAACTATGCACAATGGAAAGAAATCGTTTTCATATTTGAAATTAGCATTAAAAGTACTATAATATTCATCCATTTTTGTTCTCGTAATAATCAAAATCCAAAATTTTGTAATCCAGTGTTATATGTAGAATATAAATTAATAATTGAAAATAAAACAGAATTTCAATAATTTTATTTAACGTTCATCTTACTGCATTATGAAAAAGCCCACCGTCAAAAAACTAATATATAATTTTTTAATTTATTTTCGGCTATTATGTAAAAAGGATTGTGAACGATAGTGGGTCTGCGATGTGATTGCTGATTATGTCACGAAGATATTGCTTTTTAACTAATGAAAAATAGAAAAACAGTAATACTCCTCATTATAGACTACCAAAACCAAACAACAAAACAAATCTAGTTTATAAATCATAATACACTTTGGTTGTCTGCAAAAGAAGGAACTACAAGGTACTTACTTGGAATACTAAAATAATAACACAAATATGAAAGAAATTTTTAAAAAACACTTGTAAAATAGTAAATAAAGATATAAAGGCTCACAGAATTCACAAAATCTATGATAGTGATAAGCAACAAATATTCTTGTGAAGTGGAAATATAGCTAGTTACAAATTGTTAATAAACACAAACCACTCACATTAAGAGTAAGCTTGAAGTGAAGGTTATGTCTGTCAGACAATGTACTATGGATTTTGGCCGATGTATCAAATCTGATATCTACACAAGCAATACCTTACATAAGGAAGTAGCTGTTTTAATAAATATAATAACGATAAAAATAGCCCATAAGGATAACTCTTTGCAATATTTGTTTTAAAGTTACATTGTGTTCTGTCCTGATACTGAAATTATTGTTCCTTTACGACTTTCAAATACAAATATCAGGAAACCGATCTACGATCGGGACATACCCTGATTGAGTTTGAAATTTTGAACATTATATTTCGTGTATGATGTGGATTACCATTTGGCAAAAAAATATTTCAGCCACTTCTTCTTTTAATCCTAGAGAATGGTTCTTTTGCATAAAAATGGAGATTCTTACGTCAATACAAGCATAATCAAAAGATTGCCTCTGTGATTTATAGATTGTCAGTAGTTTCCAACGTTGAACAACTCTTGAAAATTTGATGCGGATTTTCAAAAAATTTTCATTTAGCCCATTTTTGAGGTTAAAAACCTCATATATACCAATTCTGGTGAAAATCCTTAGAGTAGTTTCCGACAAAAAATTTACAAATATACAATTATTAGTAGTTTAAGAATATTAGATGTGGTATTCACATTTTTATTCTGATTTATCTCAAGGCAGGATTATCTTAGTTTCGTCTTGCACAGCCTACTTTATATTTCTTAAAACATAATAAAGTTCAAGCTAAAAAGTGCTTTTAAATTGCACCAATTTATTAGCACAAAAATTAGAAGCATTAGAAAATAATTATTCCAATTAAATTTCTAAATATCGTATATTGAAAATATTGGAAAGAACCCCAATACGACAAAAAAAACAAACAAAACTGGTTACTTAAGATTAAACTCTAATGTACATTTCAATGACCATGTCATCATCATCAGAGGGTCTTATTACAAAATTACAATCTAGCAAAAAAGAAGTTAGAAACTAGAGTGACACCAATCGTCCTCTGGGGTCGCTATATATAGGTGTGAGTTAAGCTCTGCCCCCTCTCGACCAACAGACAACGATCTCGAGGGTGAAGGTTACCTCACCATTATATAGAGTGACCGCAGAGAACGACTGGCGTCACTCTAGTTTGTAACTTCTTGTTTGCTAGATTGTAATAAGACTCTCTGCTGATGATGGCATGGTCATCGAAATATACATAAGGGTTTAATAAGTAATTTGTTTTATTTATTAATTTTGTGGTATTGGGGTTCTTACCAATATTTTCTTTGCAATATATTGTACCACCATGCTATTGATATTGTATATTCTAAATAAAGCTTGAATTTCAACATAATATTGTAATCATATAACATGTTTCAACCAAACAGGTTTTGCTTTTTTAAAATAAGTAATACAAATTGACTTTTTGAAGAATACACTGTTTTTTAGGTATCTAAATGGGGTAAAGTGTTTAGGAAAATTTTGTTTAAATAGGTCAAAAAAATGTTTACAACTATAAATTACCTTGAATAATTGTGTTTTTCTAGCTTAATTAATAATTTTACTGTATTATTGAATAACAAAATCATTATATTAAAAAACTTTAAAAACTATTATCTTCAAAAATAAATCATTGATTATATAAGGGTATCAAACAGGAAATAATTTTCTTTACTTACAAGTAGTTCCATTAAAACCCAACCGGGACTCTTCCTTTTCTGAGATGTCAAGCGGTAAACCTCCAATACTCTCTGGGAAATCTGTCAGCAGTTTAAATACAACAAAAATTAATATAGGAGGGGTATTGTCACTCTGATTTGAAAATAGTTCAAGCATCTACAGACGGCAACATTTAAAATAAACGGTACTTGTTTTATACTGCACTAATAATAATCACAAAATTCTTGAATGGTCAAACCATATTAAAAAAGAATGAACTCTTACTGTAGAAGCATAACTCGCACCTTACCCTTGTTTTAAACTGCAGCTTATTCCGCAATATTATAAAATGTGTACACAAAACTGTAGCATAATAAACAAGAATGCAACACAACGTTTAGGGCCAACAAACCTTATAGCTGTGTTTCAGAAATACTTCTACTTAATGCCTGCAGTTAGTCTGCAATATCTTTAGTAAATGACAATGTGCTAGGGATCGATCAATGTGTCAGGGACCTTCTCTATAAATCATTATTTGGAGAATGTAGTAGTTTTAAATATAATTTAGCATAATTTTCAATTAGAGTTGAATTTGTAAAAGTGATACAAGATATTAGATTCACAGAAGATGATTTTTAATGTATTTTGATCTCTGCTTTCTTTCAACAGTAAAAAGTATAACAATTAATGAAACTATCAGTTTGTTTAAAGAATATTTTGAATCAAAAGTAAAAGTTGGCCGATATTTTAAATTAACTAACTGTTGTATGATCCGAAAAATTCTTAAAACAAAAAACTTTATGAACAAAAAGATGGTACAGCTCTGGAAAACAGCCTTTCTCCATTTATAATCCATTTTCCGTGACTAAACCTCCCCCCCCCCCAAAATTAAAAATCCTTGAGCGAAAAAAAAAGTTTGTCCAGGATGGGAACTTTAGGAGCCACAGTGGCGGAATCCCGAATTTTCCCAGTTTGAGACCAATGCCAATCGATTTTCCATGGTCAAAAACCCAAAGCAAAATTAAAAGTCCTTGGGCAAAAAAAGTTTGTCCGGGCTAGGGCTTAGTTCCATAAGGATAACATAGGAACTCTAGGAGCCACTGGGGCAGAATCTCGAATTTTCCCAAGGTTAACAATCGATTTCCCGTGGCCAAAAACACAACAAAAATAAATTCAAAAATCCTTGGGCAAAACAAAAGTTTGTCGGGATCAATACTTGTTTTATAATAAAAGATAAATAGAGATAACAGAATTTGATATACATAGAAACAACAATTAATTATACGTTGTTTTTAACAGTTTTAACAATTGTAACCAATACAAATAGGCAACTTTTAATGCTTTGGTAAAAGGACAATTATTAAATGATGAGTAAAACTAGTTTTCATTTTCAATTCAAATGTATTAAGACCATAAATGATCTTAAAAGTAATATAAATAATTATAGTTATTACTATATATTAGTGATAGCATTATTAGGAAATAAAGATAAGAATTTTTAACAAAATTAACTATATGACCTTGAAGAAAGTCACTACATTAGTGTAACTTTTGTCCAAAGGGCTAAAGACAGTTTTTAAGAATATTAATTTAAAGATTAAATATATAAAAATCAAAACAACCTTAAACATACACACAAAAATACATTAGATAATTCAATTGGATTTACATTCAGTTTAAAAAGTTAGTTAAAAGGATTGTGATAAAAAGTTAATAGCGGGTGGGAAATGTATTATATATATATATATATATATATATATATATATATATATATATATATATATATATATAACCTTTGAGAGGGCGCATGTGGAGTTTTTTCTGCATAAATTATTATTTGCTAAGAAAACGCCTTTACAGTTGTCAGAAGATTATTTCTGGCTCGTTACTCGACAACCTGTATTCTAGAAAACGGCCCAACTATTTTTGTTAATTTTTTCTTTGTACCTTTAGTGTGAATTTAATTTTTGTCACGCCCGGTCAGATTGCAGAGGTTTTGTCCGTAAGCGCCCTTTTGTGTAAGTTATTTCTGTGTAGTTCCTCGTGCGCAGCTATTTACATTATAAAAGACTTTGTGGAGTTATACTAAGGGTACTACATACCTGTTTTATTTCTTATAATAAAAGACTTACTGGCTGAAGAAAGTTCAGTGAAGTTGTCTGGCAAATTTATAACTTCGGAAAAGTGCTTTGACATCTTCTGGATGCTATTTAACAATAGCATGCAACGTTTGATAACAGATTTTATGTCTATGTTATGATTTGATGAGAAATACATCTGTTTTGCAGTATCACATTCATTAAGTGCTGTGAATAATACACACATTATTTTATTTATTGTTAAAATTAAATTTTAATTTAACATTCCAAACACCATAAACCACTCAAGGTCAAAAACTATTACCTCTACTAGGTTTTAACACTTTAGCTGCCATGCCAGGCCATTGGCTTGACGGCACAGTAGACTGAACCAAATAGCATCGGGCCACTTTGCCTGACATTGTTGTCTAGTAACATTTTATGTTTATTCGTACTACTCAACTGGTGTTGCTACTTTTGAAAAAATGAATGCACTGTATTAAACATTAAGCTTCAAACTACTTACAGATATAATTACGATGGTTTTTTTTTTATAGATAAATGCTAACTGCATTATAAACAAGATGTGATTTTAGGAGCTTCTCGTTGGGAGTTACGGCCCGAAACACTTATTTGTTAATAATTTTAGTGAAGTTGGGTTGATTATTCCAACCACAAAAATTGGTTCATTGATAGAAGTTTATCTTTATATACATTCATAATAAAATAAATAAATTTTAATGATGTATTATATTGAATTTTACTATTAATTTCAAAATGTCTAAAAAACCTAAAAAAAGTCAAAAATATTTACTAAATATTTAGTTGTAAAATAATTCTTAGAAAAACAGTCTTGGTTGAAGTTAAGAACAAACACTGGTACACTTAGATAAACTCATCCTTACTAGGAAGTAAATTATAACTTAAAAAGTAAATTAATAAGATTCAAAACTTTTACTTGTTATGAATCTTGTGTAGTATTTATCGGATCTGTAGCATTATTTATCATGTAACTGATTTTTATTTTTAAGTACCTCTAATTCTTGTGAGTTAAAGCTGATTTTAAATATTGCAGTTTATAGTTACATATTTAGAAAATGACCTGCAAAGTCTTATTAAATTATTGTCTAAAGGCTTATTAAATTGAGATGTATGGGATTGTGTGCTCGTTAAATAATTGCTCTTAAGCTTCAATTAAAGCAAACTACACATATTTTATTTAACCAAAAAATAATATAATTACAATCATAATACATATTTCTTAGACATTGCTTTAGTTACTGATTAGTGAACATTTAATATTTGACTTATGAGGAATTTTTACGTATTACAATCAATGGCTGAAACGGCCCTGTATTCGAGTTTGCTTGCTTGCTCTTTTCATAATTAAATCTTACAATTTAAACTGAAAACAAATGCACTAAATGATGCATAAATTACATTTATATACGTGTTGAAAAGTTTAAAGTTTATTAATTTTGTGTTAAACTGTTTAAGCTTTTAAATTTTGTAATAATTCACTAAAGTTTGAATTCGTTCACTTAGCTGTTTTAACAAGTTGTAGCCTCGCATCCTTCTATTGGAAAAATCCTACAAGATTCCTTTCAATAACTTAGCGTTCCATCTTTGCACTTGGCTACGTACGCTGTCTTCTACATTATGATTATAACAAATTTTAAAAAAATGACTGTTACATTAAAATTTGAAAATTAAACATTTCCTCGCTCTTGGATACGTCCGTTGCCTTCTACATTTTGGCTATAAGAGGATTAAATTATCATCGCAAGCAGGCCTCCTAGCTACCACGTATCGGGTGGGCGCATACATACTTTAATTTACTTTGTTTTTAAACTCTTCCTACAGATGCCACTACCAACCAGAGATTTCATTTAAAATTTTTAACATTTGTTGATTCCATCTTCGCGTGAGCTACTAGTAATCACTTACAACTTTTTTTTTTTTTTTTTTTTTTTTTTTTTTTTTTTTTTTTTTTTTTTTTTTTTTTTTTTTAAAAATGTTTTAACTTGCCTATAGTAGCACTTACTTTTTTGTGTTGAGGACGGCCGTTTCGGGAGATGTGTCCCTTTTTCAACTCGGACCGTAACTGATCTCAAGGTTTACGTAGGTTAGGGTGGGGGTGGGATATTTTGGTGGTGTGGGTGTATTTTGTGTGTATTAGGAGTTATGATGTCAAAAAGTGCGTGTGAGTTGTAATGTAATTGTGTATTGAGTATGTGTGTAGGGTATAGTTTGAAGTGCCTATATATTTCGTATTGTTCGGTTGTGTAGCGTTGGTTATTTCTGTGTTGTTTATGAAGAATTTGTAAGTTAGATGTTATGTCTGTGTAGTCGTGTTTTGTGGAGTTGAGATGATCGGCGAAGTTTGATTGGTAGTTATTGTTTTTTAGTGCTTTTATATGTTCTTGGTAACGTGTGTGAAGAACACACGTTACCAAGAACATATAAAAGCACTAAAAAACAATAACTACCAATCAAACTTCGCCGATCATCTCAACTCCACAAAACACGACTACACAGACATAACATCTAACTTACAAATTCTTCATAAACAACACAGAAATAACCAACGCTACACAACCGAACAATACGAAATATATAGGCACTTCAAACTATACCCTACACACATACTCAATACACAATTACATTACAACTCACACGCACTTTTTGACATCATAACTCCTAATACACACAAAATACACCCACACCACCAAAATATCCCACCCCCACCCTAACCTACGTAAACCTTGAGATCAGTTACGGTCCGAGTTGAAAAAGGGACACATCTCCCGAAACGGCCGTCCTCAACACAAAAAAGTAAGTGCTACTATAGGCAAGTTAAAACATTTTTAAAAAAAAAAAAAAAAAAAAAAAAAAGTTGTAAGTGTTAAAATTTTTCTAATAAATTACAATTTTTTGAATACATTCTCGTTCGTTTTCTGAAATTTCCATTTTAATATGTAACACCATCTAAAGTAAGTTACAATCAGAGAAAGAATATGTTTATTTAGACTTCCGTTCTATACACAAAATATTTATACTCGCAAATTAATCACATGTAACACGTTTACATCTCTTTGTGATAAACGCCAAAACACTTTACTCACCAGTCAGCTTTATTATGTGGGTAACCAGAACATGAAATTGTGGTTTTGTTGTTTATTGTTTACACAGAAACCACACAAAATATTAAGTACACAATATTTAAAAATAAGCTTAAAACATTTTGGCAATTCTCCAGGAAACTGCCGATATTGCGGCCGGCAGCTAAAGTGTTAAAATAAATTATTTACACAAAAAGTAAAATTATTATTGGTCTTTCACTCCTAATCTGAATATCGCTGCGGAGTGGTATAGACTCATACCGACTCATTTCCTTTCAAAATAGGTAAAATAGGCTCAAATAGAAATAGGCTCGAATTATATGGAAGCTCGCAATATTGGGACATGTTTAACTTCACTTACCTATAGAAATTCCTTGAATGAGTTGAGCATCCAAATTCGTATTTACTTTATTGTATTCCAAATGTTTGTGGAGTTTCTGGCCAACCTTAATTATGGAATTAAGAATATCCTCATCAACATTATTCCTGACTTGGAAATTTTTCTTAAGCTTTTCAACTTTTTCTGAAATGTCTTCAAGACACACCTAAGCCAGAATACAACTTAGTAAATAAAAAATAATAAATTAGCAAATTGATAACAAACATATTATACATGCAATACCAGGATAGAACGAATAATTAAAAGATGTAATTTTAGCCTAAATGATTATTGCTGCTAAATAATATTCAATTATATACAAGTAATATGAGTAAACATTTTAAGTTAATTCCTACTTGAACCATCAAAGATAAATTTTAATTGTAGTTTCTTTTATGTATATACATATGTCAGAATAACAATATTAAGTGGCAAAATAGGAAGCGAATTTCCTTGCAACTTTTTATTTTCCTTTCTATGTATGGTGTTAGACTATTATTTTTGTTTGGTGCTATTTATACGCTTTTTTGTAGCATTGTTCTATAGTTTCTTTTAGTTGTCCTTTTGGATTGTCCGTTTGTGAAGCTAGGTTTGATAATGTTAATCCAGTTTGTTTATTTATTTATTCTTTTCATTCATTTTTATTCCTTGAGGATTATTTATGATATTGTGTGGTAACCATGGCAACAACTTTAGGTTGTACAATGGAGGTTTCAATGACAACCAGATGGGAGTAAAAGAAAAATTCATATACTTATATGAGATATAGACTTCTAGTTGGAGAAAGTTGGCTCAGTGCCAAAAGCGCTAGACTTTGAACTTGAATATGCTCTGTTTGCATCTGGCCTACACAAAATTTTTATAATTTAGTTATTGAATAAATGTTTGAAAAAAACTGTATTAACATCAATTGTCATCCACTACAGGTTTAAAAAAGTGTATTTGAATGTGATTGGATGAACAAAAAGTATTTTATTAACACTTGAATATATATATATTTTTTTTTTTAAGACTACAGAGTGGACTTTTACCAAGGTAAGTCTGTCAGTCTCCTAATCCAAAAAATCTATATATATATATATATATATATATATATATATATATATATATATATATATATGTATCAGGCAGTGGCGGACTTTGCCATGGTGCCGCCCGTAGGCACAATTCAGCCGGCCGCCCCTTTGCGCCCCGTTCGCGAATTTATTGGAAACGTCCCAGCGTAATATAATGCTTTTAATTTTTCACCATACGAATCCGTTTTCATGCCTGTTCAAAGAAATATAGATAAGATATTAATTAAAGACTTTTTATAAAAATAAATTTAAAAATTTATTTTGGTTCCATCGATAAAATTAAAAAACAACAAAATAAAAGGAAGTTTCTATTCTCGGGGGGGGGGGGGACGCCCCCCTGCTGGATCCGCCACTGATTTAACAGAGAAAAATATAATAAAGATTATTAATACTTTTCAAAAATTATTAATAAATGTGTTATTATGTTAATGGTCACTAATGCTATTTATAATTTTTTTAAACCACAAGCGTTTTTTTACATAATACCAATTCTATAATATATAACTAACTTTTTTTTTTTTAATTCATTAAATTAAGCACTTGAAAGAAATTTTAATTCCTTAAATATCGTGCAAAGGGCTAATATGTTTGATTACTCTAGCATCATCTAGTTCCATTTAGTTCAGACATTCAATGCTCTACTGTAATCCTAAAAGAAAATATTTTAGTGCGATAAAATACTCTGAGCTATTTACACTATGTACTCTTCAGATGTTAAAACTTATACAAATTACAAGCCTAAAGGGCAAAACGGTTTCTACAACAAAATTAATGTTAATTACAATAAAACAAAACAAGAAACATTTTAAATCCATGAGGATTGTTCAGATTGTAGAAAAACGTTTTGTGCACTACGTTGTGTGCAGACCACTACCATGTGTGTTTGTAGGTAAACTTTTTCCTTACTTTAGTCTGAGGTGAAAGTCGTATTCTAATTAACCTAATGGTCTTTATTTAGAAGTATAAAAAATAGGGATGGGCTAATTCTGGTTCTTCATTCCAGGAATCGTCGATTCTAATGGTATCGAGCAATAGTTGATACGTGATTCTCCATTGAATAAAGTCCCGATTCAGATTATTGTTTTTTCAACTACTAAATACATGTGCGGTGTAATTAATTAAAAAAATAATTTACTAACAACTATGTCTTATTTATGTATTAGTTGCTTTGAATAAATTAAACAATTATAGCAAATGCAGATTTGAGATAACAAAAATATTATTATCATTTATGACGCAACAACTAAATCGATTGAAAGCATTTCTGGACTCTTTGTTTGTCACATTTATCCAATATATTTGTCATACTTTCAGAAATTCCTATTCATAAATCAAGGTCAGACGGTTTGTGTAGCCCAATACATTAAAATGGAACTTTTAAACGACATCACCATATGTTCAAGATGCTAACTAAATTCATCATTACAGAATATCATGTAGGCCTATATAACAATTGACTAATCCCTAATAAAATATATTACAATAAATTATTGAAATTGATTTTTTTTAAATAACTCTATAAAACATAAGAAATATGGAAAAAATATTACTCAAGTATGGTTATAAGTTAAAAACTCATTTAAATAAAATAATAGTGTTAGATACAATTACCTGGCAGAATGCTGAAGAATCAATGATTCCGTCTAACAAAACCTGGATTGCTGATATCTCTTGTTGCCAATGCAAAGTAAGAAATTTTATGAATTCACGTTTTCCTGGATTTTCACTGTCTAAATGAAATGCGGAGAGGGCAGGAACTAAGTAGTTGTCCAAAGACTCCAGGCTAGCTAAACAACACTTAATCCCTTGTATCCCTACAACAGTTTTTAGTGATTAGTGTTGTATATATTATTTTTTTAAATTAATATTCATAAAACAACAAACTTTAAAAAAATCTTGTTTATTTTATTTGTTCTACATTATTCTTATTTTACTAAGAGATTGTTTTCAATTAAACCAAAGTCTAAACCTCAAGACACCTAAATTACTTAATAATACTTACATACTGTACATAACAGTACATACATATCGTACTGTAATATTTTAAAGAATATACAGTATATAATGCAATCATGCAATTCACGTATGTACTATTGTATACTGTAAATGTTTGTAGGTATAGTATTTGTGTGTTAACTCAGATAAAACACCTTGTCCTTATTATTCGCAGTGTCATGTTACTGCAGTAATTTTAGACCTCATAATCCGCGGATATGGACAACTGCGGATATATATATATATATATATAGATAAATAGATATAATATTTTTTTATATATTATATTGCCTTACTAGGTGTTGTGATTATGTGCTCTAAAGAAGCCAGTTCTATTATTAATTCATCTTAACAAAAGATTCATCCTAAATTTATATCAAAAACGTAAAATTCAATTAATGAAAACTAATTGTAATATATTTTTTAACAAACAATGCGTTATTAATAATATTGTTCCTAAATATGCACAAATTAATATTAATAATAAAAGTAAAGTGGCACAAAAAAACATGTAAACAGGCAGAAATTTTGCGGATTTAAAATGAAATCAAATTTTTATACGAGAAGAAAAATTAAATAACTATTGAGATTTATAAATTACATTTAAAACTAGCATTTTTTTACGGATAAAACAAAATTTGGAAGAAAAATTTAATAAAATTAATATGCTTTTGTTTAAATATAGACAAAGAAAAATGAACACTAACCAAAACACTAGATATTTTAAAAATGAACAAAGATAAAAATACAGAAGTAATCATACATCATAAGTTTCACTTCAATTTTGTTAATTTAACAAATACAACATTTAGCCAAAATGAAATAAAAATTCTAGAAAATAATAATAAAATCAACCTAAAAAAAGATATACAAAGAAATATTGATACAATAATAATAGATACTGAACTGGCGATCAATAAATTAAAAGAAGAGGAACAAGAGAACATGCGAATTAAAACATCACATGAAATAATAAAGTTAATTAAAAATAGTAAACCTAATAATAAACACATAAAACAATACTCCCAAATTTATCACACTAAACAAAAATTACAAACTAATGATCTTATTATGACAAAGGCTGATAAAGGTAATGCTGTAGTTATTATTGATACACAAGAACATATAAATAAAACTGAAAATTATATATCTAAAAACCAATATACACAAATAAATGAAGATCCCATACACAAATATCAAAATGAAATAAAAAATATAATAAAAACGTCATCTAAATTATTTAATAAAAAATATACTAATAATTATATAAATGAGAATCCTAAAATTCCAAGATTAAATGGACAAAGTAAATTGCACACAGAAGATAAATCAATTAGACCATTAGTTAATTTTACAACTGCTCCGTATACAATTTCAAAATACTTTGCTTTATTACTTAAAGATAAGGTGAAATTAAATAATACTCATAATAAAAAAAAATTCGATTGAACTTATTGAAAAATTAAAAGATATTAAAATTGATAATAATACCAAATTAATATCATTTGATGTTACTAACATGTATAATAACATACCTATAATGAAAACATTGGAAATAATAAAAAATAATATAGATACATGTGAACAAGATAAAACATTAACACAAGAAATAATAAATACATTAAAAATCATATTGGATTAAAATTATTTTTTTATATAATAATACAATTTATAAACAAAAAGATGGATTAACAATGGGCTCTCCAATGTCAAGCATGTTATCGCAAATATTTTTACAAAATATTATTCTTATTCTTCTTAGTCCAGGCGTCCAGCTCTAGGTGTAGCCGATAGCCCGATGTCCACTATTTTTACAAAATATAGACACTGAAATAAATAAAATTATTAGAACATATGAACAAATTGGGCACTGGTTTCAATATGTAGATGATGGATTATACATATCAAATAATAATGGTTTAAATATTGTCAAAATACTAAACTGTATAAATAATATACTATAAAATATAAAATTTAATCTTGAATTCGAATAAAAAAATAAACTAAATTATTTAGATATTACAATTACTAGAAGCAAAGAAAAATTTGAATATAATATATATAGAAAAAAAATGCAGACAAATCAAATAATACCGAATCATTCAAATCATCCTTATAACCAAAAAATGTCAGCGCTGTATAATTTATTACATAGAATGTACGAAATACGAATGAACATAAATGATCAAATAAAAGAGAAAAATATAATATATCAAATTGGATTAGAGAACGGATATAAAAAAACTAGCTAAATTAAATAATAACATAATAAGAAAACAGGAAACCAACAATAACTTTGTAAATAATACAAAAGGAAAATTTTGAACAACTTTTACATTCACTGGTAACAAAATAAACAAAATTAAAAGATTATTTTAAGAAACAAATTTACAAATTACTTACAAAACTTATAATAAAATTAAAAATTCAATAAACAATAACAATAATCAAAATAATATGCACGAAAAAAATGGTGTATATAATATAAAATGTCAAGATTGTGATAAATTATATGTAGAACAAACAAAAAAGAAATTAACGAAAAGTTACAAAGAACATTTAAACGCTTATATTAAACCAAACATATACAAATTAAATTTGGCTACTCATTGTATAAATAATGGACACAGATTTCCTGAAATAGAAAATATGAAATTAGTAAAAGAATTAAACAAATTGTTAAAGATGAATATATGTGAAACATTAGAAATGTATAAGCATAAAGTTAAAGACAAATTAATCGATGAACAGATTCAAGTGAGATCAAGGCACCTCACTATTTATAAGGTCATTGATGTTATGGAAAAAATTACATAAAGTGCAATACTTATAAACATATGGTCGTTTGTAGTACATATGATTAAATTTTGTAAAATATTTTGTTACATAATTATTTTTCCTGAAGATGCTAGTACTGTTTTATCAGCGAAAAGCTTTACAACACTGTTTTCTTGTATTCACTTATCACTTTCACTATATGTACTTAAACAAGAATCTTACTTGGTATTTATGCGAGTTAACTTTCAAAGATTGATAGTATCTCCATTGTCGAGCATCCATGCTCGACAATGGAGATACTATCAATCTTTGAAAGTTAACTCGCATAGATACCAAGTAAGATTCTTGTTTAAGATATATATAAATATATATATCGTGATATTTCATGTTATCCATTATTTTTCCGTTGCGCTGACTTTATGAAGTTATTATTATTACTTGTAAATAATTTTTTCCACCACTAAGTGCAATAATTTTACCACTGAGTGATTCGACAATGGTCAAGTGACCGAAAGGTGCTTCATTAAATAAGGTAAAATTATTGCACTTAGGGGTGGAAAACATTGTTTATAATTAATAATAATATCTTCATAAAGTCAGTGCAACGGAAAAATAATGGATAATGTGAAATATCACGTTGTATGTGTTACTTAGTGAAAAAAGTGAATAAAAAACTTGAATATCATATTAAAACATTAAAAATAAATAAATAAACAGTATAATAAACAATTTTTTTAGTTTGAAGAATACAAATTCATAATTGTGATGTCAGCTAAGTTTCAGTTATTTATGAAATTAAAACCAATATTTAATTCACTTAAAAATAACTATTACTGAGTTTTAATGTATATTCCTTACGTCCATTCTAAACAGTTGCCATAGATTACTAATAGGCACACAAAACTAATGGTTTAAATGGAAAATGTCTCATATAATTAAACATACTTTCCGAATCTTCAGAACAAGCCATTGAAAAGTTGCCAATGTGAAAAATGCGATCACTGTGAGTGTCCAACTCATTAATAAGAAACTGAAGAGATTTTTCATCGTTTTCTTCTAATTTACTACAGAATGACACCAGATTTCTCAAGGGTTTATTGCTGTCAGCAAAAACCTACAAACAAAAGCATTTCTCTAATTGTATTTAGTATTTTATATACACAGAAACCATATGAAACGAGTGTCTTAAATTTAAATTAATTTGCTAAACATTTTTTAAAAAAATATTTCATAATAGATTATTTAATCCAAATATTAAATAAGAAACTAAGAACTGCTGAATGGTATACATTTTTAGTTTTTGTAAAGATTAGATCAATGCATCCTTAAACACAGCTCAAGTCGCAGCTTGAACAAAATAAAATAGGCACAATTATAAAAATTGTTGACTTTGTTTGACTAACTATGCAATTAAGATTTAATGTTAATTTTATAAAAGTCTGTACTTGAGAGTAGTTTAAAATATCTTAATACTTTTTTGAAAAACAAAACGTTTTTACAAGAAGGAAAAATGCAGTGCATTGCAGAATATAAATTGTGTAATTGGATAAGAATCAGTTAGACCCACCTGAAGAACTAGTCTTAAAACTGCTGTGTTGACTCGTTGTTCCAAGGTTATTAGGTCCCCAGCCAATAGCTCGGTCATATGACTGCTCACTGTAGATTTCGATGCCAACAATTTAGTACTCCCTTCTAACACCTAAATACGATTATTAGGACAAAATATGAATCATTAATTTATAAAACAAAACCAATTGTCGGGTGGATTATTATAATCATCACTAGTAAAGTCTTTCTTCATTCAAGCCAATGGTATAATACTATATCAGATATTATTTGGAAATACAAAAGTTTTACTACACAATATCAAGAGCACAGTGGTACAATATATTACAATAAAAATATTGAAAAAGAACCCCAATACCACAAAAATAATCAAAAATAACAAATAATACAAGCTACTTAAGATTAAACCCTTATGTACATATCGATGACCATGTCATCATCATCAGAGGGTCTTGTTACAAAACACAATCTAGCATACAAGAAGTTACAAACTAGAATGATACCAATCGTTCTCCGCGGATTATAGATAATATTGTTAGAAAACAAAGATTAAAATATGTTTTGAACACAACTACCACTCTTCAAAAAAAAGTTAAAAAATGTAATTTTATTAGTTTACCTTTCGATAATATTTTAACAAAAGGGTTAGACTCTATTTTTAAAAAGGTAAATGTTAAGATAGCCTATAAAACTCAAAATAAACTCAAGCATTTATTGTGTAACCCGAAAGATAAAATTCCAATGTTGGAAAAATCAGGTATTTATAAGATAATTTGTAGTACTTGTAACGAGATGTATATAGGTCAAACTAAAAGAAAAATTGTAACCAGATATAAAGAACATCTTGCCCATATTAAATATGAAAGACCTGAAAAATCAAGTGTAGCAGAACATGTCCTTAGTAATCAGCATGATTTAGATAAAAATGTTATTTTAGCTAAATGTATAAACTCAACAAAGTTACTTAATAGTTATGAAAGTGTTTTTATAGTCAAATCAAATTGTAAATTAATGAATGCAGATAAAGGACCTATTCCTTACTCACCATTATATACTTTACTTAAATAGCTTTCTTCAATTACGATGTTTTAATCTAATTACTTTTAGTTTATTAATTGTTATTACTGTAGTTTTTATTACATATGTATTATTATAATGTAATTTTTGACATAACCTATTTGGTTCCTGATGGCCGATCGTTATTTGTCGGTCGAGGGCGGAGAGGGGGCGGAGCTTACCTCACGCCTATATATAGCGACCGCGGAGAACGATTGGTATCATTCTAGTTTGTAACTTCTTGTGTGCTAGATTGTGTTTTGTAACAAGACCCTCTGATGATGATGACATGGTCATCGAAATGTACATAAGGGTTTAATCTTAAGTAACTTGTCTTATTTGTTATTTTTGATTATTTTTGTGGTATTGGGGTTCTTTTCAATATTTTTATTGTAAAAGTTTTACTATTTACTATCAGATCTAACTAAAAAAATACCAAAATTAAATTTATTTATATATTCAAACTCATATTAACAACTTAGAAAAGCTACATACTCATAATTTAATACAAATGTTAAAATCTTTTCAAACGAAGGCTTGACCTTTATCTAGAAATCTGGCTGAATGCAAAATTGATCATTTTTCCATATTAAAAACTGTATCTTTAAATATGTCAGGAGAAAAGTTTCATGAATTTATCAACAATATTCTTACAATAGTGACAGATTTCATACATCGAATTGATTGCTCAAAAAAAAACTTATTTACTGTATAATCAGTTACATTTTGGATAGAGATATCGAAAAGAGAAAGAAAATTGTGCAATTTTTCTAACCATTGAATAATTAAAAATACAGAAATTTAACAAAACTTGTCAAGAAATATTTAGTAACTAAACACTTGCCTATAGTAGCACTTTTATATTGTTGAGGACAGTCAATTTGGGAGATGTGTCCCATTGTCAACTAAGACCATCAATGAGTTAGATCAAAACTAGTAGCTCACGTGAAGAGGGAATAACAAATATTTAGTAGTCTTAGGCATAACTTATATTTGTGAACAAACCATTTCTTTACTAATTCTAAATAAAATACAAGATCAAAATTAAATGAATTATCTTTGGAGGCTTTGTTAAGAGTTGTTATTATAAGTATGCCTAATTGATAGGACCAGGTATTAGGCAAATAGCCAATACAAAGTCTCAAGATTTTATCTGGAAAGTATGTTTTGTACGGTATTTTTATTAATTGTTACAAATAATTGGTGAAAAGCTTTGTAAATTTCTTTGTTCATCAAATGTACATTCTTGTTTATAAAAATACAGTAGAACTTGGATAACTCAAACGCCTTTAATTTGAAATTGCCGATAATTCGAAGTTTTAGTCTCTTGAATATTGTATGCTTTCAATGTAAACAAATTATGGATAAATCGAAGTTCAACTTCTTTAATTTGAAGTTATTAGTTTGGATATGGGCTCAAACTCCAGTGGCACTAGTGATTGCCATCCAAGTATTCTCTGCGTTCAGATCAAGATCACGGGATTTGGTGCGTAAGCAATATTGAGAGAATCAGTTATTGATCGTCACTCTACTCAGTCATCAGTTTGTTGTCACTGGTTAGAGGTCATGGTGTTTGGTGCGTAAGCAGTGACAGGACTTCTGTGTAAGGGGTATTGAGTAAGTGGCCGTCAGTTATCGATCAACTCTCTCCTATCACACATACTCTTTAATACTATCGAAAACCTGCCTTTAAAACCATCACCGCTTGACCTGATATATCCAAGCAGGAGACACTGATGAAGATCGCTATATAGCGATTGAAAATGTTCTGTCTCAGTAAGTTTTCACAAATTTACAAAAATAAAAGTTTGGATAGTCATAAACTATTGTTTATTACTTATTAAAGTGATTAATTAAGATTCACTGAACGTAATGGACTACAAAATTCAAGAACATAATTAAATAATACTTAACTAAATGAATACATAAGGGCTTACTTGCTGACGCATTTCAAAACAATCGTTCCTTTATGTAAGCCATATAAGGGCTTACTTGCTGACACATTTCAAAACAATCGTTCACTTAGGTATTATTTAATTATAGTATTGAATGTCTCCATTGTTTGATTGATTTGTTTGCTTCAAGGGTTTATTTCTGATTTGTAAACTCTGATTATTTATGTTTAAGAGTTTATTTTCTGATTTGACACACACGACTAGATGTCTGTGCTTTAAAAGTGATATTTATCAACTCTCAATCCTTTCAGCATAAATAAAGAAAGATATGTATGGCTCATTGACCTTCTGTCAGACGTCTAAACATAATAGATCGCTTCAGCAGTTTTTATCAATTGCAGTGAGAAGCTCAGTATGGATTTTACTCGGTGTTGAACAGTAGTGTAAATATGTTTATAATTAGTGTACATACGAAATGAACAATAATAGCGAGACCTGAAATCTAAAGCCAATTTCAAACCGTAAATAACTTTTAATTTTTTTTTTACTAATTATAAATATACTTAATAATTAACAAATAATATACTAAGGTAAAAACTAAACAATAAAAACATGCACCCACATAAAAAATATAATATTTAGTGCTTTATAAGTGAGAATATTTTTGTAGTGAAATACAACTAGATTGACTTTAGCAATTAATTTGTACCCGCTAGTGTCTGCGAAGCCCATGTAATTAGATTCACAATGGGTTAACTAATAATTATAAGTTTTATAAATCCACTAGCTTAAGTTTATTGCTTATTCAAATTAGAGTGTTTAACATAAACCAGTGACACGATACCTGAAAATGGTTGAAACAGTTGTCGACACAAAAAAGTTGGGCTGTTTTGACTGAAAGAGTATTTCTAACTGTCATAATTCGAATGTTTTCATTGGTCCCTTCAGGTTCGAATTATCCAAGTTCTACTGTATTTATTTTCTATAAAACTTATACAACAAGAAAACAATCAATACATTTTAATACAATCCATATAAAAATAAAATACCTTTTTACAAATAACTGTAATTTCTTGAAAGTCAGTTTCATTTGATATTTTTGCTATAGTTAATGCTTGACATAAAAGTTTGTCAATCACAGATTTCCAACTACAATTTAAAGATATATCTTGATAAACTGATAAAATCTGCAATGTGTAATCAATGTAATGTACAAATGTACCAGCAATATCTTCATCTACATCCTTAGATTGCTGTTTATCCTCAAACACCCGTCTCAATTCACTGATACACCAGTGCAGACGATCACATAAAAACAAAATCTTTTCCTGAAACATTGAATTAAAGACTCTTAAAAACATTGAACCATTTTGTAAAACCTATTATAATAATAAATAATGAATTATGATTAAAGAATAATAATTAACAAACAAATAATAAGTCATTGATATTTATTGATTTATTCATAATTGAATGTTTTCTTCATTAATTAAATCTTATTTATATAATTTATAACGATTTAGCAAGAAAAATATATCCAACTATTTAAATGTTTCGGTAATCTTCAAAAAGTAAAATAATGTAGGTAAATATAAAATACGGATGTATATATAAACAAACATTTTTATTTCTTGATTTTGTAGTCCATTACGTTCGGTGAATCTTATTAATCACTTAAACATTTTTAATTATATCAAAACTCTTTTCCTGTATTCCCTTAACATTTACACTTTCATATACTTTCACTAACAAAAAATTTTACTTGGTATATTTGTGAGTCAACTTTTACGAGCTCTATTTCAGTGCTCTCATTTTCAAACACTGGAACTCTGCGAAGTTCTAGTGGTATTTAGGCATCTAAGACTTTGTTGTCACGTGGTGTAATGGGGCTGCTCTATTTTCGGTCTCACTGGTTTTTAGGGTTAACTTTGTCTATTAGATTAAATAATTTATAACTTTTTAATTTCAATTTGACCTTTTTCAATGTAGATCAAAATTAACCCATGGAGCAGTGAAACAGAAAATAGAAGAGTACGGTATAACACTATGAAGTCACACACGCCCAACTACTACTAGAACATAGTAGCCTTCTAATGCTCAAAAGTGAGAGAACTGTAATATAGCTCTCAAAAATCAACTCGCAAAATCAGAACAAGAGGGATATCACAGTATCAAACCACTCAGAACAAGGATTGTCGTTTTATTTTGGGTAAGACTAAGATATTCATCTTTTAAATTATTTAAAATTTTATTATTTAAAAAATAAAAACTACATATTATATATCATTTACACTTTAATGTACTTAAACAAGAATCTTGGTATAGTACGAGACAACATTTGAAAGCCTATTAGTCACAGTGCTCTCATTTTCAAGCTTTAGAAGATTCAGAAGACTCTTCTAAAGCTCGAAAATGAGATCACAGTTGCTAATAAGCTCTTGAAAGTTGACAAATACATCAAGTAAGATTCTCGTTTGACTACATTAAAGTTTAAATGATAAGTCAATACAAGAAAACAGTGTTGCTAAGTACAATAAAGAAAGAGTAAGTTCAAAGTAGCTGGTATGAAATATACATTGTTTAAAATTGCTTGTTATGCAGTCTAGCATGACATGAAATAACTTGATACTCTAATACTAATACTCAATAAGTACTAAATGTCATTAAACATTTATTAATATTATAACAAAAACTTTAAATAAAATTTTCAAAAACAGTTTAATTTCTTCTTACCTTTAGACCATATACTTCATGTTTTTTAAGAATGTCTTGCAATATTGGTGTCACCTTCTTAACTTGGCTCAAACATAAAATAATTCTCTTGCATAATTTATGGTTTATTTCTTGCAAACTTTTTTCAACTTCAGAAATAAGACATTTAAAATTTTCTAAAAAATGCTAAAAATAACAATTTAGATGGATTAATCTCTCAGTTAGTGTAAGGAATGTCAATAAATTATGAGAAGAGCATGTTTAAAAGCAGCACTTATGTGGATAACATATAAAACATTTCAACATTTCAAGAACTATGCATCATTTCCAGTTCAGACTATATCTCCTGATATATTGAGTAAAGGTTTATCACTAAACACTTTTAAATGTTTAAAACTTGCCTATAGTAGCACTTTGCTTGTTGAGGACGGCCGTTTCGGGAGATGTGTCCCTTTGTCAACTCAGACCTTAACAGTTACGGTCTGAGTTGACAAAGGGACACATCTCCCGAAACGGCCGTCCTCAACAAGCAAAGTGCTACTATAGGCAAGTTTAAAACATTTAACAGTGTTTAGTGATTATTAGTAGCTCACGCGAAGATGGAATCAACAAATGTTAAAGGTTTATATATAACTTTTGGGAAAGTTTTTATATATTCAATACATCTTTAGAAAAGTTGTTATATTTTTAAAACTGAACAATTTAGTAGCTCAAGATAGAAATAAATATTATAAATTAAATCATTTACTTATATCATTAAATCATTTAATTACTGTAAAATTCACATAAATATGAATTTAAATGGACCATAAAAAAAGGGTCTTAAACGAAACATCTTACATGGAATAGAAAATTCTATAATACCAAAAAAAGAATACTGTATCTACTAGCCTTTCTACGTGCAATATTATTCCCACATATTCACTAAAACAATTTAATCACAATTTTAAACAAAAAAAAAAACACATGCAATCATGAAAGACGAATGTATATAACACTGAAACACACATTAATTGCAAAACAATAACTTCAATACCGTATAGAGTAGATATTTTTCTAGTGTTAATATTTTCTTTAAATAATTTTTAATCTTATTTTGCTAACATTTTTTCAAAGAAGAATAAAAAATCAATGTTTCCAATCGATTAATTTTTTTGATAGCATCATCTGAAATTCCGGGCATGTTGATAATGTAACGTCTCACCTCAGCCAGTGCATTAAATGCTTCAGCAGGTACTGCTTTTATCTTCTTTATTATCCTCATCTTCCTCATTTTTAGAGAAAACTATTGAAGCATAGTCTTTCACAATTTTCTGCACTGTTTGTACCTCACAAGTCTCAATATTAACTGCGACAGATACGTAGTCAGGAGTTATCAAATATGTCTTCCTCAACTTTATTGTCAGTACACTCCAATGCCAGTTCACACTAAGGTCATTTGATACAGGTCTTTATGAAACAGTTTTTTATGATTTCAGGGCATACTTCATTCCATACCAAGCAACATAATTAATAGCTTCCAATACATTTACAGGGTATTACTGATTAACTTGTTTCATAGCACATAATTATCGTTGCCCTAGTCGCTTACGGTAATGATGCTTCACAACATTTATTATTCCCTAATCCATGGGTTGAAGCTTGCTTGTGCTGTTCGGAGGTAAAAAATAAATTTAATTTTGGTTACTTCGGTATTTTTCTGGACTGTTATTAATACATAAAAAAATCTTTTGATTCTTTCTTTGAAGAATTATGTTGAGCTGACAGACCCATAAAACAAATTTTTCTCCTATCATCCATGCATGAATACTGTCAGAATTGCCCTGTCATCCAAGTACCGCATGGAAACGATCAAATAATCTTGAAACATTGCGGTAACTTCGATTTTCTCACAACTAACAATTCAAGTTTTTCTGAACCATCTGCAATTGCACACACTAGTACTGAAAGTCTCTCTTTATATAGTTTTCTACCGTAGTGTGGGATTTGTACTTCTTATAAACAAATAACTCATCTGGGAAGTTTGAAAAAAAAGTATAAACTTGTCAGCTTTAAAAACATCACACGGGAGAAAAATTCAGCAACTACAGTATCGCGGTTTCTTTCCACAAAAAAACATCTTCCTCGTTGACTGATTCTGATTCTCCACCTTTCTTACCATATTCTAGGCTATATCTTGATTTGAATCAGTCAGTCGATCTACTAGATCCTGTAAAATTATTAATTTGAATTTCTTTTGCGAATTCTCTTGCTTTGTTGGCTTGAAGTGCAGTACCAATAACTATTTTTTTTCTTTAATTTACATGTCTGTTTTCCTGAACTTTTTATATATGTTAATGCTAAAAAGTGTATATTAGTAGCTTAAGTAGAAGATGGGAACAAATAATGCAAAAATTAAATACTCAAATTATAATTAATTTCATATAAAAACATTCTTTACTAATCCTAGCAAAATCAGTTATACTATCTCCTCACTTTAACCAGATCATAGAATAGCATTTCTATAAATACCTTGAATGCAAGTGTTCTTTGATTACTGCCACTTTGGATATTATCAATATTCTTGAGACACCTATCAGCGATATCCGATACACTCATTTTGTGTAGAACGATGATCATTAATTACAAATATACATTTCTGGAATACAAAATACACAATTAATTTAAAGTATACAAAAATAATTAACGCAACAAATGTCCAAAGTTTTAATCTCAACTATACTGTTTCTAATATATTTTAAATGTGGTGTAGTTTAAATATTTCTTCTATTTACACAATTCATAAATTTTACAACTTCTTTATTATGAGTAGGACAACAAATGAATCACTAAAAACACTTGCCTGTAGTAGCACTTACTTTGAGGACGGCCGTTTCGGGAGATTGTTAACTCAACCCTAACTGATGTCAAAGTTTTTGTAGGTTAAGGTGGGATGGATTATTATGGTGGGGGTGTGGGTGTATTTTGGTGAGTATTGGAAGTTATGATATCGAAAAGTGTGTGTGAGCTATAATGTAATTGGGTGATGAGTATGTCTGTAGGGTGTAGTTTGAAATGTTTGTAAATTTCATATTGTTCGATTGTATAACGTTGGTTATTTTTGTATTGTTTATGAAGAATTTGTAGGTTGGATTTTATATTTATGTAGTCATGTTTTGTGGATATGAGATGTTTGGCGAAGTTTGACTGGTTCTTTTTGTTTGTTAGTGCTTTTTTTGTTCTTGGTATCATGTGTAAAATGACCTCACTGTCTCCCCTATGTAAAAACTGGAGCACAAATATAAGTAAGTGCTACTATAGGGAAGTTGTAAAATATTTGCAAGTGGTTTTAGTGAAAACTAGTAGCTCATGTAAAGATGGAATCAACAAATATAAATAAATGAATGCTATTATTGTGTGTACTAGATTGTCCAAGACCAAGTAAACAAACACAAATAGATAACACAATATAAAATGTAACATAAAATGAACGCAAAACAAACATAATACATACATTAACAAAAGTAAAAAACAATTAAATTGAAATCTTGTAACGTCATTTCTTGTACATATTTATAACAGAGTAGGCCTATATTTTTTTGCTGAAACAAGATGCTTTGACTGCATGAGAAAATCATCATCAGTGTGTATTTAAAAGTTTCACTGAATGTCTTGATCAATAAAATCTACAAATAATTCTAGTATTAACCTTCATCATATCATAAAAACAGTAACAACAACACAAACCACAAAAACATGAACACAAACAAATTCATCCCCCTCACAAATAAAATAGCACACCAATTCAAAAAAGCAGGATACAATGTAGCTTACAGAGTAACAAATAAAAGCCAAACAGTTATCATACACAGCATTAATAACAATACCAACACATTCAATAACCCAGGAGTATAACAACTAAAATGCAACAACTGCCATAAGTTCTATATTGGACAAACAGGCAGATCTTTCGCCGAAAGATATAAAGAACACAAAAGCACACTGCACACTACTATTGAATCCACCTTCGCAAATCACCTCAAGGACACTACACACTCATGCAATAGTATGTAAATAACATGAGCATCTTCCACACATGCAACAAAGGCCATGAATTTAAAACACTAGAACAGTATGAAATATATAGACATAACAACACACATAAAAATGATATCCTAAATGAACAAACACGGCACAGATCACACATACTCTTCGATCACATCACTTCTAACTTTCAAAAAATGGTACCAAAGAAGCACAACTGCAGCAATCCTAGCGGCAAAAATACGAGGCTGAAGAAGTCGTAAGACAAAAACCTTTCCTCCAAGTATAAGTTAACAATTTAACAATCTTTAGTTAACAAAAAGTCTGGTCGTAAGTAATAGCGAAAGTGTAATAAATAATTAACAACCAGCTCGTCATAAACAGCAACAAGATTTCGATATCATAAAAACTATGAAAATTGGATTAAACACATAAGAAAGCGAATTGCTCTTTATGGACAATATTTTCAAAAAAAACAAAATGAATTTCGTGTATTAATATTATTTTTTCATTGTTAGGATAGAAATAAAAATAGTGGTCTTTGCAATATAGTATTAATACTGAGCAGCAAATCATAAAAATTTATTTTACTTGATCAAATGAAAGTCGACTTTGACTTTTTTTCCCATAATACTCAAGAACACGTTTAAACACGAAACAGTTAATTATAATTGCAGTAAAATATAAGTGCATATTCTGAAACATAACCTCAATAGCACAACATATCTGAAAAATCTGGATATTTAAAAAACTGCAAGACAACCTAAATGTAAAAAAAATAGAAACTATCTGTAAAAGTGTTTGTATTGCCTAAAACCTATTCAATTAGGATAGATTTTATTATAAAAAAATGACTCGACTAACGATATCACCGATGGTAAATGTTTACCAAGACATTACATAAAATTTAGGTTCAATAATACTCAGAACAATATTACGTTAATTATTAAAACACTTGTAAATACTTTACAACTTGCCTATAGTAGCCCTTACTTATATTTGTTGAGGACGGCCGTTTCGTGATACATATGTTAAAGAATACATATTCAGTCAACAAAGAATAGCCATGCTATAAAATTAGGTATATTTATTAATGTATATGTGTCAGTGGAATCTTTGTTTTTGGTAAACTAATGCACTGGACATTCTATGTTGTTCTGTTTACCTGTAGAAAGTTCATGTATTATTCATTTATAACCAAACATATCCAAACTAGAATCTTTGTATGTACATTTTAATGTAGCTGTGTGTTATTTTAAAAGATTGTGACTAAACATAAAAAAATACTTATTACATGATTATGTTTAAATAGTGTGGTTATGTTTATGACACTTTAATTTGTCAATTCTTATGCAGCATTAATGTATGCAACAACTAAAACTATTTGTTTTTTATTTAGAACCTATTCTTGAGTAACATCTAGAATATCTGTTTAATGTGAAAAGGAAAAATCTATCTAAGTTGTGCACCATTTGCTAAGTATTATCAAAAGTGTTTTACCATAGAGGTTATGTTTTCAAATTGTGTAAGTTTTGGAACAATCTGAACCTGTAGCCCTGCAAGACAGATGTCACCCATTCAATGTAGCTATCAGTGTCTTTAACTAGAAAACGTAATTTTTTTTTTTTTAACAAACCCTATTCTAACTGGATACTCTGTAGCAATATTTTAATATAGCTACACAGAAATGTAGTATAACAGTGGGACAATTCATAAACTACTTGCTAAAGGATTATGTTTATTTTTTACCAGTACTGTTAAAAGTAACACTGAAATTATGGTTCCAAGAACATGATTGATTTTAAGTTTCAACTACTTTGTATGTGTTTGCTACACATTAAGTTTCTTTTAATATTACTTATATTATTCAATATATTAGAATAATAAAAGTTGAAAAGGCTTTCATACCTCCCAAAGGATCCACCTGCAAAAGCTAACCTATGGCTAAAAATATACAAATTGTCATACATTTAGCTAACAAAATTGTATTTATCTACTATATGCAGTACTATTTTAACTAGTTTATTTAAACTTCATACTACTAAACGTCATTCACTACTAAACGATAAAAACAAGGAAACAGTACGAAAAATATATCAGAATTCAAAAAAGTATCTAGAAAACTAATTGGCGGGAACTTTGTAGAGTACACAAGTTAAAACTCACAGAGCTCAAAATATTCTCTGATAAGTATAAGCGTGTGTGACCATAATCATAGATGAATTATTAATACACTGTTATAATAGATTGCCTGTGTGTATTACTCCGATATCAGAAGTAAGAGATGTCAAGAAGACTCGTTGCGAAAAAATTCAATTTATGTCATTTTTATTGGATTTATTTACATTGGAAAATTATCTAGTGTATTTTATTTCTATTAATTTATTCCAGTGCTTTTGAAGGCACTGTAAAGTTACATCCTCCAATACAATTCTTATCCTCTTTTAAATTTTACGATTAAATAAATTTATGATTTATAACCATGCTCTCAAGGTTAATAACTATAACCACTCTCTGATGTATATAAAATGAAACTGTATGAAATATTACTATATAAATTTTAATCAGTTATTCTAAGATCTTAGCGTACAAATAATAATCTCTAATTTTTATATTTCTTAAAACAATTTAGTCTAATTAATTAAATAAAAAATATATATACACATACAGACTTGAGTCAAGCTAGTCCGAACACGGGTAATCTGAACAACTTCGGATATCTTTTGTAAAATAGCAAAGATAATGAGAAAGATAAATAATGTGAAGAAAAGAAAATAATTTATTGAAGAATACCTCAATAATGTTTAATGTTTACAGACTAAATTGAAACGATGTTAAGAATAAACAAAAGGAGAAATATACTGTAAAAATATTGTACATACCGTAATGAACATTAATTTAGTTGTTTTTGGACATAACTCATCATCGTTTTATGTTGTGGTTTTGGCAGTTTGTTTTTCGTCGCGTAGTTCCTCTATTTTCTCATAAACATGACATCTGCGAGCGTAGCAGTACACTGTTGTTCCAAATAGCATAGGGCGAGGGCAAGCGCAGCAGTACACTGTTGTTCCAAATAGCATAGGGCGGGGGCAAGCGCAGCTGCTGCCTCATTGTGCAACACTTGTTCCTTGTAACACCCCCGCACACAGGCTCATCGTCACTCCCCTCCTCCTCATAGCACTTGAACTTGTTTTTGTGTCCCGGCTGCAATGATTTTATCATCTGTCAATATCCCAGCGCTATCGGCGTCCGCCGCTATCCATTCATTCACGTCTGCATCCTCACAGACAGGAATGTTCTGTATCATGTTAACTGTGCAATTATCAGTAGTGTTGTCTTCAAATTTCAAGGATGTTCATAGTATTCTCTAGGATTTTCTTATTGCTCAAACTGTAACATTTTCCCAAGACTCAGAGGCTCAGTAGACAATGTCCTTTGATTTTTTTGTACTTAAGGGATAGTATCGTCTTGGATTTAAGATTTCAAAAACTGTTTTTGGTACTTCAACTTAGTTCCTGCAAAATTCTCTGGTACATTGGCTGCAGTACGGGTGTCATATTAGGTGGTAAGAAAGCTACCTTTATTCCACCACAAGAAAGATCTTTGATGTATAGGTGGGACTGACCATTATCAATAAAAAGGAAAGCACATGGGGGTAGATCATTTTCTAAACTTCTTTATAGAAGTCACGAATTGGTCATGGAACCATTTAAAATTTTTTTTTCCATCGAGCCTCTTTTCTGGTGCTTATAATAGACTGAAAGTTACTTTATATTGATATGTTTGAAGGCCCAAGGCTTAGCAGCATTGCCTATCATCATAAAAGGTAGCTTATGGTTACCAGTACCATTGGAACAAGTCATTAATGTTACATGGTACTTTTAAAACCGGATGCTCAAGTTTCATTTAGAGCAGGGGTTCTCAACCTTTTAGGCTCTGAGCCCCCCTTCACACTTTGGTGTGAGGTCACGCCTCCTTTTACGGATTAAGTTAATTTAGACTTATACATGATAAATTTACTTATATTATGTTTGAGTAAAATGACTTTGAACTTAGGCTAGACATACTCTAGTAAGGGTAAGGAATATAAAATCATATTTGCTCAAATACAAATTTTATTTACACAAATCATCGAAAAAATCATAACAAAATATCAATAATGTAACCAGAAAAATGTTCGCCACTTTTGTGGTGCTAGTGTGAGGGCTGGCACTGTTTCTCGTTAACTATTTTTTGTATGTTTGGATGAAATTTTGACAAAGAACACTGCAGGTCATTTTCCACATCTAGTCTGGCTTGATATTTAGATTTTATATTAGCCAGGGCTGGAAATCCTGTCTCGCATAGATAAGTTGATGAAAATTGTACAAGCAACTTCACTGCCTCCATTGCTACTTCTGGGTAAACAGGAAGATATAGTAGCCAGAAATCTTTGAGATTCATGTATGGAAAATCCAATTTAGCTTTGGAATCACATTGCAAGTCAATTGTTTGTTCTTGAATGTGATCAGGAAGTATATCAATGTTGATTTGAAAGGGGTCTCTTGTTAACTTGAATTCCCAATTTTCCGAGCTTATATCTGGGAAATAGGCTCCGATTTTATTCTTCAGAGACAACATATGCTCAGATATTAGGTCCTTCATTTCATTTACTAGGTCTTTTGGAAGACTTTGGGTACCATCGAGGAGGTTGTTTAATTTTGGAAAGGAAGAAAAATTCGGCTGCAAAATGTGCAGGCGGCGTTGCCAAAGACCCATCTTCTCAGCAAAACTCTTAATTGAATCATAGTTCTTCAAAGTACTTTTCTGACCTTGTAGCTTTAGGTTCAGAAGATTTATTGTTTCAAAAATGTCTGACAAATATGCCAGGTAAAAGATAAATTTGTAATCTGTAAATTTCTTGTACAGTTCTTCACTTGAACTCATCAAAAAGATTTCAACTTCTGGTTTCAAGTTAAACAATCTTGCAAGCATATTACCTTTGGACAACCAACGAACTTCGGTGTGAAAGAGAAGTGTTTCTTGATCACTGTTCAGTTCTTGACACAACACTCGAAAAAGTCTGGTGTTTAAAGCACTGGATTTGACGTGATTCACTACTTTAACTGCTAAGTTCAAAGCAGTGTTAAGTGATTCAGGGAGAGTCTGGCAAGCCAAAGCTTGTCTGTGGATGATACAATGGGATCCAATTATTTTAGGATTTTTTTCTTAGCCAATTCAATAAATCCCGATCGGCAACCTGTCAACGCTCTTGAGTTCCATCATTACATATTCCAATAACTCTCTCCCAGGGAAGTTCATTAGCTTCTAAAAATGTTTGAAGAGCAGAAAGTATATCGACTTTTAGTTGTTGTTTAAAGATTTTTTGAAAACAGTATTTCTTCAAGGAATTTCTTTTCATCTATATATCTACAGTAAAACAACAACTGCACTTGTTTTGAAATGTCATTTGTTTCATCGCACTGCAATGCAAAGAATGGGTAGTATTCTAGCTTTTGCACCAGTTGATTTTTCAAATCAATAGCCATGTCATCAATTCTACGTTTGACTGTATTGTTAGATAAAGAAATTTTGGCAACTTTATTGTAGCTGTCTTCACCAAGCACAGTACTACAAACAGTAAACAAACAAGGTTTTATGAGTGACTCACCGATTGTGTGGGGTTTCTTGTCTTTAGCTATCAACGAGGCAATTTTGTAAGCAGCTTCAACGGCCTTTTCAATTTCCATTCGAAAACTTCCACTGGAATCAAGTTTCATTCTCTTAAGGCAACTACGCCCCGCCGCGCTATTCCTGTTGTGTCAGCAAGCAAATTTATCTACTTGTTGTGTATTGGATACTCAACGAATATGACAAAACTAAGTAAAATACAACTATTCATGTCTGGCAACTGCTAAAATGAGTTCAAACTACAACGGACATGATTCCCGAACACTAAAGAAACATTTAACACTTTCTATTGGCGTTTTTGTGACTTAACTTGATGCAAGGCTTTCAGTAGAGGAACATTTCACTTAGCAACGCAATGTGATATTTGCGATCAATGGAATATTCCACTTACAATGTACAAAGAGTTAATAATAATATAAAATTAAATTACAAATTACAATATACTGTCAAGACAGATACACTATGTAAGACTAGGACGATCTTGGATTGGATCAATCTTGCAGGAGAAATTTGAATAAGGTAATTAAGTTTTCATTTAAAAGGAAAATGTATTTAAAATATATAACACAAACTTAAGATAAAATTAATTTTTATTAATAGATATTATTATAAAATATATTTGAAGTAAAATTTTTATTTATAGAAATGTTTAAAAAATATATTTGAAGTAAAATTGTACCTAATCAGTCTTCTCAGGCATTCTAAAGTATCACATTATAGTTGTTTTCATTAAATTGAATATTTTCTTCATATGTTGTAGATTGAGATAGATTTCTGAAAAAAAACGTACAAGTTAATAATTATCTTTTGAATTCATTGATAAGTATTTTAAGACAGAGGATTCCTCCGAGATGGTATAATTAATCAATTGCTGGTATAAATAATTCTCTCTAAATCATACAAAAATTTTAATAAATCATCAAATTCGCGAATTATCTACAAAAATTATTTATTCATGTTTAATATCCAGAGACCTTAATTTGTGTGTATTTATTTAAGAATCTTTTAAATCTAATTTACTTTTTTTGTAGTTCAGATTCTGAAGTTGAGGTTTGTGAATTTATAAGCTGAGTCTAATGCGTTGATACACTGTATCCAGTTTTCCTGTGTTTAATTTTTCTAGAAAACAGTTCTTTCTACTAACTTTTTTCTCAGTTTGTTTGAACATTCAATGAGTCTCACCAATTTTGTTAAAACAAATAATTGCTCAGTAAATAAAAAAAGTAAAAAATAATTTTGTTCTGATTTTGTTTGGTGTTTTGTACAATGAGAGAAACTGCTGCCACCTAGCTCAAAAATACTTTCCAGTGGCTAATCTAGACACTAATGAAATGGCTTAGTGAGATTAAAAACATTATATATCAGTGAGTTTCATATATATATATATATCTTGATATATTACGTTGTCCTTATTTTTCCGTTGCACTGACTTTATGAGGTTGATATATTACTATTGTAAATACTTTTATCCACCACTAAGTGCAATAATTTTACCTTGTGTAATGAGGCACCTTTCGGTCACTTGAGCATTGTCGAATCACTGATTATTTTTCTGGTGTAGATGTTCGGTCCGTGATGTTGGTATTTGACGTTACATGCATTTTCTCTTGAACGTGTATAATGTTTTTATATAGTATGTCTTCTGTATATGTGGTCTGTAGGTTCATTAAAACCTATTCACTACGAAAATAATCTAACCATACTTGAAATAAATAATAACCCAATAGAATTAAACTCACTAGAAAAATACCACATTTATAAAAACATACACAACAATTTAATAAATAAATAAATAAATAAATAAATATATATATATATATATATATATATATATATATATATATATATATAGGTACCTAAATAAGCTTTAAGCTCTACTAGAACTAACCTAAAAATATATATATATATATATATATATATATATATATATATATATATATATATATATATATATATATATATATATATATAAAACCAACTAAGTGCAGTTGATACTCGACAAGGTACTATTAATCTTTGAGAGTTAATTCGCATAGATACCAAGTAAGATTCTTGATTAAGTACATACAGTGTAAGTGATAAGTGAATACAAGAAAACAGTGTTGCAAAGTTTATATATATATATATATATATATATATATATATATATATATATATATATATATATATATATATTGGAAAATATATACAATAACGAAAATATTGTTTACAATTATTAATAATAACTTCATAAAGTCAGTGCAATGGAAAAAATAATGGACAACATGAAATATCACGATATATATATGAAGTTGATATATTACTATTGTAAATACTTTTATCCACCACTAAGTGCAATAATTTTACCTTGTGTGATGAGGCACCTTTCGGTCACTTGAGCATTGTCGAATCACTGATTATTTTTCTGGTGTAGATGTTCAGTCTGTGATGTTGATATTTGTTGACGTTACACGCATTTTCTCTTGATTTGAATGTATAATGTTTTTATATAGTATGTCTTCTGTATATGTGGTCTGTAGGTTCATTAAATTGTTGTGTGTGTTTTTATAAATGTGGTATTTTTCTAGTGTTTTGTTCTATTGAGTTATTATTTATTTCAAGTATGATTAGGTTATTTTCGTAGTTTGTTATTTCATGTTTATGTGAAAATAGGTGTGCTGTACATTTGATGCTTTGGTATTTTTATTTTTGAATGCTCTGTAATGTTCTTCAAATCTTATTTTAAATGATCTGGTCATTTTCCCTATGTAAAATGTGTTGCAGTCGTTACATGTAATTTTGTAAATTCCTGATAGGTTATGTTTTTCTAATGGACAAGGTAAAATATCAATATATATATATATATATATATATATATATATATATAAATATAATTAGGAATTGTGTGCATAATAATAATATATATTTATTTACTGTATCACTTGAATAAAAGGTGATAGTGTATTACCTAAAGAGTATTAATTTTTATAACGTTTCAGAGCTGGAAGAATCTTTGTAGGATCATGTTTAAGCTTAATGCCTGGTTTTAAAGCTCTCTTGGCTTTCTCAGCAGCAGTTTTCACAGGATCAACATGCAAGGCTTTATCAGTAGAAAACAATGGGCACCTGAAAAAGTTTAAGCTAATGTATTGTATTTGGTAAGCTTTAGTTAGCTTAAAAAATTACTTTATCTGAAATTTTAAAATTTTTGGAAACATTTTTTTCAAGTTATAAATATTAAATACACAACTTCATGAAGGTAATAAAATGTGCAACCTAACAGAACAGTATATGTCACTATAAACGTGCTTCACTGATGTGAGGCTATTTTATGCTACTTTAAAGCTATTAGACATGGAGGATTAGCTAGCCCTTTTTGTGTAATACAATTTATATAAATGTAATGAACATAGGTTTAACAATATAAAAATATTTTAATAAAAGTAAATTCCTACTAAGGTTAAGAAAGAAGTTTAATCATTGTTTGCTTATTTCCAGTTTGTTTATTTTATTTTTTTTGATTAATTTTTAACCTTACAGCACTATTTATGATATTTTGTGGTAACCATGGCAACAGTTTAAGGTTGTATGATAGAGGTTTCGACAATAACCAGATGGAGGGAAAAAATTCATATACGTCTTTGAAAAATTAATTTCTTGGTTTTGGAAAGTTGGCACGCGTGCCAAGGCGCTCTAGACTTTGAACATGAAGATTCATAGTTTGAATCCAGATAGATTCTCAAACTTTTATAATTTAATTATTGAATAAATATTTGAATAAACTTGATTAACATCAATTGTCATCCACTATAGGTTTAAAAAAATGTATTTGAACTTGATCGGATGTATATAAACGTATTTTATTAACGATTGAAATTTGTACAAGATATATATCAGGAGAGTGTAACCTAATAGAAGGAACTTGAAAAAACAAGTAATACAAAAATTTGTTTGAAGATGTAAATTCCTATTGAGGTCAAGAAAGAAAAAAATTGTATCACGGTTTGGTTATATCAAGTTTGTTAATTTTAATTGTTTCATTTATTTTTAACCTTACAGCACTATTTATGATATTTTGCGATAACCATAGCAACAGTTTAAGGTTGTACATTGGAGGTTACAACGACAACCAGATGGGGGGAAAAAATTCATACACGTCTTTGAGAAACTCATTTCATGGTACTGGAAAGTTGGCATGGTGCAGGTGGCATGCTAGACTTAGAACATGAAGATTCATAGTTCAAATCTTGAAAGACCCCCTAATTAATTTTAATTATTGAATGAATATTTGAAAAAACTTCATTAACATCAATTGCCATCCACTGTAGGTTTAAAAAAATGTATTTGAACCTGACTGGATGAATAAAAACGTATTTTATTAATGATTGAAAATTTTTACAAGATACATATCAGTACAGTATGAGCTAATAGGCAATCTTGTTGCAATCAGATTGCAACCCTTCAGAATTGAGAAGATGAGAGTTATCATATCAGTGGTACACCAAATCTAGAGAGCCTCCTAACCTAAACATCAGATAAAACTCCTTTTATCTTCCCCCTTCTACCATTTTAAAAAACTCCATTTACCTTCTGACAGACTATTAATATCTAGTTTCAAATAATCAATATCTATAAAAATCAAATAGCACTATCTCATAAACTATAAATCTGTGACATTTGGATATTTATACACATCTGTGGTTCACTTCAGTCTTTTCTTTTTCTCTTTCTTGATTGACAAAGATCATTTTTGATCGAAATATTTCATTAGTGTGATAAGTTTTTATATGTGTCTATTTATTTATTTCCAAAAAATTGCAGTTTTGGACTATTGCCATTAGGTAAGTCTGTCAGTCTTCTATCTAATCCAAAAATTGCTTAAGCTCTACTAGAACTAACCTAAATATATATATAAACATATATATCATCTACGTATGGTAGACGTACGATCTACGTCAACTTCAAGACGTATGGTATATAGACACATATGAGATGAATATATAGATTTCATATATATATATATATATATATATATATATATATATATATATATATATATACATATATATATATTTTGGACTAGGAGACTGACAGACTTACCTTGGTAAGAGTCCACACTGTAGTCTTGAAATAGAAACACATAAAAGCACTTAAACAATGATATATTTCAACCACACAGTGGTCTTTGTCAATCGAAGAGAAAACACAAAAAGAAATATGAGAGAATGAAATAAAATAAATATAAGTTGTAATCACAGATTGTGTAGAGTAGAAATCAGATGACACAGATTAAAGATATATATATATATATATATATATATATATATATATATATATATATATATATTGTTTCCATGAGCATATGAGTGATTATAGTTTATATAAAATATAAACTAAATAAATATAAAATATAATATATAAACTATAATCACTCATATGTTCATGGAAACAATATATATATATATATATATATATATATATATATATCTTTAATCTGTGCATCTGTGTCATCTGATTTCTACTCTACACAATCTGTGATTACAACTTATATTTATTTTATTTCATTCTCTCATATTTCTTTTTGTGTTTTCTCTTTGATTGACAAAGACCACTGTGTGGTTGAAATATATCATTGTTTAAATGCTTTTATGTGTTTCTATTTCAAGACTACAGTGTGGACTCTTACCAAGGTAAGTCTGTCAGTCTCCTAGTCCAAAAAATCTAAATAATCTTTACCAACCAAAACTAACCTAAATATATATATACACATGGATAGGTTGAAAATGGCAAAGAAAAGATTGGTAAAAAGAGTAAATAGTAAATAAAAGAAGTACAAAATGTATAAAACAACTCCAGGAATCACATTATTTAAGAACTTTTTAATAAGTCAGATAAGTGTTGTTATTGTAATGTATGTTTTTGTTACTACCCACATTCTTCATATAGTTTATTTACAAAGACTAAATAAGTCAGATAAGTGTTGTTATTGTAATGTATGTTTTTGTTACTACCCATATTCTTCATATCATTTATTTACAAAGACTAAATAAGTCAGATAAGTGCTATTGTAATGTATGTTTTTGTTACTACCCACATTCTTCATATCGTTTATTTACAAAGACTAAATAAGTCATATAAGTGTTGTTATTGTAATGTATGTTTTTGTTACTACCCACATTCTTCATATAGTTTATTTACAAAGACTAAATAAGTCAGATAAGTGTTGTTATTGTAATGTATGTTTTTGTTACTACCCATATTCTTCATATCATTTATTTACAAAGACTAAATAAGTCAGATAAGTGCTATTGTAATGTATGTTTTTGTTACTACCCACATTCTTCATATCGTTTATTTACAAAGACTAAATAAGTCAGATAAGTGTTGTTATTGTAATGTATGTTTTTGTTACTACCCACATTCTTCATATAGTTTATTTACAAAGACTAAATAAGTCAGATAAGTGCTATTGTAATGTATGTTTTTGTTACTACCCACATTCTTCATATAGTTTATTTACAAAGACTAAATAAGTCAGATAAGTGCTATTGTAATGTATGTTTTTGTTACTACCCACATTCTTCATATAGTTTATTTACAAAGACTAAATAAGTCAGATAAGTGCTATTGTAATGTATGTTTTTGTTACTACCCACATTCTTCATATAGTTTATTTACAAAGACTAAATAAGTCAGATAAGTGCTATTGTAATGTATGTTTTTGTTACTACCCACATTCTTCATATAGTTTATTTACAAAGACTAAATAAGTCAGATAAGTGTTGTTATTGTAATGTATGTTTTTGTTACTACCCACATTCTTCATATAGTTTATTTACAAAGACTAAATAAGTCAGATAAGTGCTATTGTAATGTATGTTTTTGTTACTACCCACATTCTTCATATAGTTTATTTACAAAGACTAAATAAGTCAGATAAGTGCTATTGTAATGTATGTTTTTGTTACTACCCACATTCTTCATATAGTTTATTTACAAAGACTAAATAAGTCAGATAAGTGCTATTGTAATGTATGTTTTTGTTACTACCCACATTCTTCATATAGTTTATTTACAAAGACTAAATAAGTCAGATAAGTGCTATTGTAATGTATGTTTTTGTTACTACCCACATTCTTCATATAGTTTATTTACAAAGACTAAATAAGTCAGATAAGTGCTATTGTAATGTATGTTTTTGTTACTACCCACATTCTTCATATAGTTTATTTACAAAGACTAAATAAGTCAGATAAGTGCTATTGTAATGTATGTTTTTGTTACTACCCACATTCTTCATATAGTTTATTTACAAAGACTAAATAAGTCAGATAAGTGCTATTGTAATGTATGTTTTTGTTACTACCCACATTCTTCATATAGTTTATTTACAAAGACTAAATAAGTCAGATAAGTGCTATTGTAATGTATGTTTTTGTTACTACCCACATTCTTCATATAGTTTATTTACAAAGACTAAATAAGTCAGATAAGTGCTATTGTAATGTATGTTTTTGTTACTACCCACATTCTTCATATAGTTTATTTACAAAGACTAAATAAGTCAGATAAGTGCTATTGTAATGTATGTTTTTGTTACTACCCACATTCTTCATATAGTTTATTTACAAAGACTAAATAAGTCAGATAAGTGCTATTGTAATGTATGTTTTTGTTACTACCCACATTCTTCATATAGTTTATTTACAAAGACTAAATAAGTCAGATAAGTGCTATTGTAATGTATGTTTTTGTTACTACCCACATTCTTCATATAGTTTATTTACAAAGACTAAATAAGTCAGATAAGTGTTGTTATTGTAATGTATGTTTTTGTTACTACCCACATTCTTCATATAGTTTATTTACAAAGACTAAATAAGTCAGATAAGTGCTATTGTAATGTATGTTTTTGTTACTACCCACATTCTTCATATAGTTTATTTACAAAGACTAAATAAGTCAGATAAGTGCTATTGTAATGTATGTTTTTGTTACTACCCACATTCTTCATATAGTTTATTTACAAAGACTAAATAAGTCAGATAAGTGCTATTGTAATGTATGTTTTTGTTACTACCCACATTCTTCATATAGTTTATTTACAAAGACTAAATAAGTCAGATAAGTGCTATTGTAATGTATGTTTTTGTTACTACCCACATTCTTCATATAGTTTATTTACAAAGACTAAATAAGTCAGATAAGTGTTGTTATTGTAATGTATGTTTTTGTTACTACCCACATTCTTCATATAGTTTATTTACAAAGACTAAATAAGTCAGATAAGTGCTATTGTAATGTATGTTTTTGTTACTACCCACATTCTTCATATAGTTTATTTACAAAGACTAAATAAGTCAGATAAGTGCTATTGTAATGTATGTTTTTGTTACTACCCACATTCTTCATATAGTTTATTTACAAAGACTAAATAAGTCAGATAAGTGCTATTGTAATGTATGTTTTTGTTACTACCCACATTCTTCATATAGTTTATTTACAAAGACTAAATAAGTCAGATAAGTGCTATTGTAATGTATGTTTTTGTTACTACCCACATTCTTCATATAGTTTATTTACAAAGACTAAATAAGTCAGATAAGTGTTGTTATTGTAATGTATGTTTTTGTTACTACCCACATTCTTCATATAGTTTATTTACAAAGACTAAATAAGTCAGATAAGTGCTATTGTAATGTATGTTTTTGTTACTACCCACATTCTTCATATAGTTTATTTACAAAGACTAAATAAGTCAGATAAGTGCTATTGTAATGTATGTTTTTGTTACTACCCACATTCTTCATATAGTTTATTTACAAAGACTAAATAAGTCAGATAAGTGCTATTGTAATGTATGTTTTTGTTACTACCCACATTCTTCATATAGTTTATTTACAAAGACTAAATAAGTCAGATAAGTGCTATTGTAATGTATGTTTTTGTTACTACCCACATTCTTCATATAGTTTATTTACAAAGACTAAATAAGTCAGATAAGTGCTATTGTAATGTATGTTTTTGTTACTACCCACATTCTTCATATAGTTTATTTACAAAGACTAAATAAGTCAGATAAGTGCTATTGTAATGTATGTTTTTGTTACTACCCACATTCTTCATATAGTTTATTTACAAAGACTAAATAAGTCAGATAAGTGCTATTGTAATGTATGTTTTTGTTACTACCCACATTCTTCATATAGTTTATTTACAAAGACTAAATAAGTCAGATAAGTGCTATTGTAATGTATGTTTTTGTTACTACCCACATTCTTCATATAGTTTATTTACAAAGACTAAATAAGTCAGATAAGTGTTGTTATTGTAATGTATGTTTTTGTTACTACCCACATTCTTCATATAGTTTATTTACAAAGACTAAATAAGTCAGATAAGTGCTATTGTAATGTATGTTTTTGTTACTACCCACATTCTTCATATAGTTTATTTACAAAGACTAAATAAGTCAGATAAGTGCTATTGTAATGTATGTTTTTGTTACTACCCACATTCTTCATATAGTTTATTTACAAAGACTAAATAAGTCAGATAAGTGCTATTGTAATGTATGTTTTTGTTACTACCCACATTCTTCATATAGTTTATTTACAAAGACTAAATAAGTCAGATAAGTGCTATTGTAATGTATGTTTTTGTTACTACCCACATTCTTCATATAGTTTATTTACAAAGACTAAATAAGTCAGATAAGTGTTGTTATTGTAATGTATGTTTTTGTTACTACCCACATTCTTCATATAGTTTATTTACAAAGACTAAATAAGTCAGATAAGTGCTATTGTAATGTATGTTTTTGTTACTACCCACATTCTTCATATAGTTTATTTACAAAGACTAAATAAGTCAGATAAGTGCTATTGTAATGTATGTTTTTGTTACTACCCACATTCTTCATATAGTTTATTTACAAAGACTAAATAAGTCAGATAAGTGCTATTGTAATGTATGTTTTTGTTACTACCCACATTCTTCATATAGTTTATTTACAAAGACTAAATAAGTCAGATAAGTGCTATTGTAATGTATGTTTTTGTTACTACCCACATTCTTCATATAGTTTATTTACAAAGACTAAATAAGTCAGATAAGTGCTATTGTAATGTATGTTTTTGTTACTACCCACATTCTTCATATAGTTTATTTACAAAGACTAAATAAGTCAGATAAGTGCTATTGTAATGTATGTTTTTGTTACTACCCACATTCTTCATATAGTTTATTTACAAAGACTAAATAAGTCAGATAAGTGTTGTTATTGTAATGTATGTTTTTGTTACTACCCACATTCTTCATATAGTTTATTTACAAAGACTAAATAAGTCAGATAAGTGCTATTGTAATGTATGTTTTTGTTACTACCCACATTCTTCATATAGTTTATTTACAAAGACTAAATAAGTCAGATAAGTGCTATTGTAATGTATGTTTTTGTTACTACCCACATTCTTCATATAGTTTATTTACAAAGACTAAATAAGTCAGATAAGTGCTATTGTAATGTATGTTTTTGTTACTACCCACATTCTTCATATAGTTTATTTACAAAGACTAAATAAGTCAGATAAGTGCTATTGTAATGTATGTTTTTGTTACTACCCACATTCTTCATATAGTTTATTTACAAAGACTAAATAAGTCAGATAAGTGTTGTTATTGTAATGTATGTTTTTGTTACTACCCACATTCTTCATATAGTTTATTTACAAAGACTAAATAAGTCAGATAAGTGCTATTGTAATGTATGTTTTTGTTACTACCCACATTCTTCATATCGTTTATTTACAAAGACTAAATAAGTCAGATAAGTGTTGTTATTATAATGTATGTTTTTGTTACTACCCATATTCTTCATATCGTTTATTTACAAAGACTAAATAAGTCAGATAAGTGCTATTGTAATGTATGTTTTTGTTACTACCCACATTCTTCATATCGTTTATTTACAAAGACTAAATAAGTCAGATAAGTGCTATTGTAATGTATGTTTTTGTTACTACCCACATTCTTCATATCGTTTATTTACAAAGACTAAATAAGTCAGATAAGTGTTGTTATTGTAATGTATGTTTTTGTTACTACCCATATTCTTCATATCGTTTATTTACAAAGACTAAATAAGTCAGATAAGTGTTGTTATTGTAATGTATGTTTTTGTTACTACCCATATTCTTCATATCATTTATTTACAAAGACTAAATAAGTCAGATAAGTGCTATTGTAATGTATGTTTTTGTTACTACCCACATTCTTCATATAGTTTATTTACAAAGACTAAATAAGTCAGATAAGTGTTGTTATTGTAATGTATGTTTTTGTTACTACCCATATTCCTCATATCGTTTATTTACAAAGACTAAATAAGTCAGATAAGTGTTGTTATTGTAATGTATGTTTTTGCTACTACCCATATTTTTCATATCGTTTATTTACAAAGACTAAATAAGTCAGATAAGTGTTGTTATTTTATTGCATGTTTTTGTTACTACCCATATACTTCATATCGTTTATTTACAAAGACTAATTAAGTCAGATAAGTGGTGTTATTTTATTGTATGTTTTTGTTACTACCCATATACTTCATATCGTTTATTTACAAAGACTAAATAAGTCAGATAAGTGTTGTTATTGTAATGTATGTTATTGTTACTACCCACATTCTTCATATCGTTTATTTACAAAGACTAAATAAGTCAGATAAGTGTTGTTATTGTAATGTATGTTTTTGTTACTACCCACATTCTTCATATCGTTTATTTACAAAGACTAAATAAGTCAGATAAGTGCTATTGTAATGTATGTTTTTGTTACTACCCACATTCTTCATATCGTTTATTTACAAAGACTAAATAAGTCAGATAAGTGTTGTTATTGTAATGTATGTTTTTGTTACTACCCACATTCTTCATATCGTTTATTTACAAAGACTAAATAAGTCAGATAAGTGCTATTGTAATGTATGTTTTTGTTACTACCCACATTCTTCATATCGTTTATTTACAAAGACTAAATAAGTCAGATAAGTGTTGTTATTGTAATGTATGTTTTTGTTACTACCCACATTCTTCATATCGTTTATTTACAAAGACTAAATAAGTCAGATAAGTGCTATTGTAATGTATGTTTTTGTTACTACCCACATTCTTCATATCGTTTATTTACAAAGACTAAATAAGTCAGATAAGTGTTGTTATTGTAATGTATGTTTTTGTTACTACCCATATTCCTCATATCGTTTATTTACAAAGACTAAATAAGTCAGATAAGTGTTGTTATTGTAATGTATGTTTTTGTTACTACCCATATTCTTCATATCGTTTATTTACAAAGACTAAATAAGTCAGATAAGTGCTATTGTAATGTATGTTTTTGTTACTACCCACATTCTTCATATCGTTTATTTACAAAGACTAAATAAGTCAGATAAGTGTTGTTATTGTAATGTATGTTTTTGTTACTACCCACATTCTTCATATCGTTTATTTACAAAGACTAAATAAGTCAGATAAGTGTTGTTATTGTAATGTATGTTTTTGTTACTACCCATATTCTTCATATCGTTTATTTACAAAGACTAAATAAGTCAGGTAAGTGTTGTTATTGTAATGTATGTTTTTGTTACTACCCATATTCTTCATATCGTTTATTTACAAAGACTAAATAAGTCAGATAAGTGTTGTTATTGTAATGTATGTTTTTGTTACTACCCATATTCTTCATATCGTTTATTTACAAAGACTAAATAAGTCAGATAAGTGCTATTGTAATGTATGTTTTTGTTACTACCCACATTCTTCATATCGTTTATTTACAAAGACTAAATAAGTCAGATAAGTGTTGTTATTGTAATGTATGTTTTTGTTACTACCCATATTCTTCATATCGTTTATTTACAAAGACTAAATAAGTCAGATAAGTGCTATTGTAATGTATGTTTTTGTTACTACCCACATTCTTCATATCGTTTATTTACAAAGACTAAATAAGTCAGATAAGTGTTGTTATTGTAATGTATGTTTTTGTTACTACCCATATTCTTCATATCGTTTATTTACAAAGACTAAATAAGTCAGATAAGTGTTGTTATTGTAATGTATGTTTTTGTTACTACCCATATTCTTCATATCGTTTATTTACAAAGACTAAATAAGTCAGATAAGTGCTATTGTAATGTATGTTTTTGTTACTACCCACATTCTTCATATCGTTTATTTACAAAGACTAAATAAGTCAGATAAGTGTTGTTATTGTAATGTATGTTTTTGTTACTACCCATATTCTTCATATCGTTTATTTACAAAGACTAATTAAGTCAGATAAGTGGTGTTATTGTAATGTATGTTTTTGTTGCTACCCATATACTTCATATCGTTTATTTACAAAGACTAAATAAGTCAGATAAGTGTTGTTATTGTAATGTATGTTTTTGTTACTACCCATATTCTTCATATCGTTTATTTACAAAGACTAAATAAGTCAGATAAGTGTTGTTATTGTAATGTATGTTTTTGTTGCTACCCATATACTTCATATCGTTTATTTACAAAGACTACGTTCCCAGCCGGTCTGGATAAAAAGATTATAAAAACATACTTTACAATAACTTATAGGAAACATAAAATTTGTTGCACTTGAAGCAAGTTAAAATGTCAAATAAATAAGTTTATTTGATATTTCTACAAATGATTGAACATACTTATTTCTATTACAAACATCTCCTTCACGGTAAAAATGAGAGTAATCCTTAACAGGTTGGTGACAGAGATAGCACTGAATAGCTCCACATGAACACAACATTTTGTTGCAACCACTCTCTTTTATATATTCCTTTTTGCACTTATAGCACTTCCTAGAAATATATATAAACAAAGTATGAACTTGCTTAAAGATGGTTTATTAAGTGTTATATATTAAATAGATTTCTGAATACAGTAAACTCCTGATTATCCGTGGAATAGGGTGGCCTGGCAACGCCGGATAACGAATTCCCCGGATAATCTGCTATGAACAAAGAATACGCAAAACGATCGATAATCGATTATTATACCATAAGTTACACAAATAATGCCCCCCGGTTAATGGAATTCACAAATAATCTTCAGAGGACAAAATAAATACAGAAATAATTTTAAATGTCATAGTATTTGACAGATTATAACATGTACATTTACATGTCTAACTATTTACAATACGTACATAAGTATATGTCAAAAGTAAGTATCTATGTACATATGTAATTTCCTTTACACATAATACTTTCACTTTTTAACAAAAAAATCTGTCACTTTCGTCTGTTTTTTTGTGAGCATTGATTTAGCTTTAATGTGCGATCTAAGTTCCTTGAGAACCATTTTGTCGCACAGTGTCTACTTGTGTCACAAAGCCATAAAGATCGATAATGTATGTGACAGACATGGACAATGCATATGTCACGTCCTAGACTAATTCTAGCCGAGATTAACTGACATTTGTTTACAATCTTATGATACACATTAGGTTTTCGGGCGTCCAAGCATTTTGTCATTGTCTCTTATATACAGTAGTCTGCTCGCCCCTTTTATTACGCTGGCCCGCGTCGGGATACTTCCCTTTCAATGTAAAAATTAGTACGTACATATTTACATATCTATTCCCTTCATCTTAACTTCTATTAAGCGTTATATGTATTTACGTCATAATTCACCGTTTGGAAATTTAAACACATGAATCTGATTGGAATAAAAATTGGATATTTGTAAAACAATGGCAGACCCCGGATAATCCGCAAACCGGTTAATCCGCCCACAGATAATCGGGAGTATATAGGCTATCCTGTGAATAAATACATAATCAAACAATTATATTCTAGAACTCTTATCAGAAGAAGTACACACCATGGTTTTAAAATAACTGACTCTGACAATGATACGCTTATTTGACATTGCACTCTGAACCCAGGTATGAACCGACATACAACTTTGCTGTGACTACTCTGATATTTGTAACCCGTTGCTTACACTACCGCTCCGATGGCTTGCAACATATTTTTTCCATTACAGTCGGCGCCGCTTATTGTGATCACGGTTAATGTTATCATTCGGTTATTGTTATCGTTTCATTGAAAAACAAACACGGACGTATATTAATACATTGTAATTAGGCCGTTTATTGCAATCATCTGTTCGCTTATTATTATCATTTAATTTGCCATTCAAAATCATATGCGTCAATGTATACTAGCATAGACCAAGTAAAAATGTCTACAAAGTAGTGTAAACAGCACGTGCAACACACAATGACGCCCAATTCATAGAATGTTTATTTTTAAAATGACAGAAATACTTTATAACGGTTTCAGCACTTAGCACAGTTCTCAGAATGTCTCCCTTACTCTTTGTTTACGCAAACACCCTAGACTCGCTGAGTCGACCTTAGTTGTTTGTTAACATTAGTTGATGTTACTACTGAACCATTTACAGTACAGTCCTACTGTATTTTTTAACAGTGAATTTTTATGAACGTTTACAGTATTTCAGTGTGATTTTACATAATTTAATTTTTAAAGATCTTTTTCGTTTGTTTTGTAGAGTTTAGTGTCACTTGAAGTTTCAAAGGACAGTATAGCAAGATGTCCGAATCTCAAAAGAAACGACGTGATTTAAGTCTTAAACAAAAACTTGATATTCTAGATAGGTACAGTAAATTACCAAAAATGAGTCAAAGAAATGCTGCTTCTCAACTTGACGTTTCTCAACCTCTCCTACGTAAAATATTGAACAATAAAGAAAAAAATCTTGTCATTATCAAAGTGTAATGCAAATGTTGACAACAAAAGACATCGTTCTGGGAAGGATCCGCAAGTGGAATCGGCTTTGAAATTGTTGTTTAAAAATGTTCGCGAAAAAGATGCTCGAGTTGACGGCCCACTAATGCGTCTAAAAGCTGATGATCTTGCCAAAAAAAATAGGAAAACAGGATTTTAAAGCCACAGATGGATGGTTCAATCGATGGAAGAAAAAGGAAAATATTGTTTACAAGAAAACGTGTGGTGAAAAAAGACATGCTGATTTTGTTGGAGCTGAGGACTGGTTACAATACAAATGGCCAAAGATTTTGGCCAAGTATTCTCCTAGCTGCATATACAATGCAGATGAAACAAGACTTTATTATCGTGCTTTACCCGAACATACTTACTTATTTCAAAATGAAATTGCTAACGGCTGTAAAATATGTAAACAAAGAATAACTGTTTTGTGTTGTGTTAACATAGTTGGTCATAAAGAAAAACTCTTAATTATAGGTAAATCTAAAAATCCATGTTGTTTTCAAGGTATCAAAAAGCTACCGGTTGAATATCATTCAAACTCCAATGCTTGAATGACATCAAAAATTTTTAATGATACCAGCCTCAAACGCAACATTGTCCTTCTACTAGACAACTGCACTGCACATAATGACATAAGCACTACACTAAAACACATCAAAGTGATTTACCTTCCGGCCAATACTACATCAATTATTCAGCCATGTGACCATGGCATAATTAAAAATCTCAAAAGTTTTTATCAAAGAGAGATGCGTGCTAGAATTATAGAAAATATGGGTCAAACCCTTACCTCAAATGAATTGGCTAAAAAAACTTCTTTACTCGATGCTATTCATCTGATAGCAAAATCTTGGAATGAAGTTTCTGAAAAAAGTGTGAAAAATTGCTTTAGAAAAGGTGGTTTTTTTTGTTGAAGAAAATCAAGAGCAAGCTACATCTGAGGAAGACTCTGAAGAGAACTTGAAGCCTTTCGATTTGTCCTTAAAAGAATATACTGAGTGGATGGAAGTTGACGATAGCATTGAAACAGCAGTGGAAATGACTGAAGATGATATTTGTGAGGTAGTTGCTTCAACATCAAAAGTTACTGAAGAAGAAGAAGGCACCGATGATGACGAAAATGATAAATGTGCACCGCAAAGATCTAAGCAGGAAGTTCACCAAGCTCTTGAAACTCTAAGGCAGTTTGTTCAACAAAAAGCAGAAAATTTCAACAAACATTATGAATATGAACAATTTATAAACAATATTTTACGAGAAGACTACAGACAGTCACATATAGAGGAATTCTTCGAGAAAAAGTAAATGTAAATTTGAAGTGTAAATAAGATTGAAGTGTTTTATAATGAAGTTTTATGTGTTAAAATGTTTTGATCAAGTGTTTTACGTAGTTCTATATACTGTATTTTTTTTCAATTATGCTAGATTCAGTGTTTAAAAAAAATTTACAGTGGAATAAAATAAACTGATATGAAATATGCCCACTAATTTTAACAAGTAGAAAACTAAATTACAGAAATTCTACTACTGTACATAAAACTGTCCGGAATAGCATCAAAGTTTGGTAAGTACAGTTTAATTATAGTGTTACAGAATTAGAATTACTTAATATAATGATAGGCTTACATATCGTTCAGAACAAACAGTTGTGGCAATAATACAGGAGTTCAATGCAGTACGGCTGTAGACTACATCGTGATTAAGCGTTCGGTTATTGTTATCAAATATGCTTCTGACAAATATGATCACAATAAGCGGCGCCGACTGTATTTACTTACTCTGCAATTTATAGAGGTTTTAAATAATTAATATTTTACAATTATACAATGTTTTAAATAATAATAGAAATATTAAGTTTAGGTTTTACTATTTTGTGAGAGTACAATTTTAAAAACAATATGAGTAACATTGAGATGTAAAAACTTTAGGAAGTATTCTTTCACACTATGTTTTTCAGTTTTATGAACATTAGAGTTTAATACTTTACATTAATTACCTGCTTTGCTTCAATTCAAGATCCTTCTTTGTTGCACATTTAGAACTTGGTCCACACAACACATTTAAGCTTTGAAAAAATTAGTTTATTTACAAAAATAATATATAAAATTTAAAGATAGATTAGCTGGTTAAACAAAAGATAAAAACAGAAAATACACCTTATCAAAGCTGCTGTCATCTTGTCTTCTATGGAAGTCCGAAGTTTTATTTCTTCCTTCTGCTCGATTTCATCACATCTAAAAGGAATATGACTCTCACAACGGCACTTTCTGAAAAAAATCTTTATTGATAAAGATAATCATTTTCAAAGCAAGACAAGGAACCAATGTAGGTAAAGTAATGAACAAGGTGCCTCCTGTGATTCAAGCACACAGCTTGAAAATCAAGAAGGTTAGTATCCTAAGACAAGTTGTGGATTTGATGATTTGGACGGGAAATTCATGAGAGGTATGATAGAAGAGATCTTCAAGGACTCTGGTATTGGCATTGTCTGGAGCAACCCATGAAGCTCCAAGGAGGAACAGAACATCGAGGATATTTCCTACACTTATCCTGAGGTAAGCAGCCAGGAGCAGCTGTTCTGGGACAGACTTAAGGAGGGAGCCGTGGTGTTGGCAAGATTCCTCTTGTGATTATGTCAAATAGCTTGAGAAGTACAAATTCTTTAAGGCTTGAGCGAGTATATCAGTACTCTGTCTCGTAGATGCCAGAAACATCTAGAAGTAGGTAGATAGAAATTACTGGAAGCAACAAGTCACACTTAAGTGGTCACAGTATTACTCCATCCCGTAAATGTTAGAACCTTCTAGAAATAGGCAGATAGAAATTACTGAGCGACAAGTTGATAAATATAGACAGAAGAATGTAGTGATAAAGTAAAAATTTAGTGACAGTGCTTGTAAAGTGTAAATAGATTATTGGCAAACTCAGTAATTACAACTAGCCTCAATTAAACAATGTTTGGACTATTATTTTTATTGATATCACTTGGTAAAAAACCAATACTTACTAATATTTTTCACCAACAGTGTTTCCCACTAGATCAGGCTTTGTTCAATGCTGTGTCATGGGCAAGACAACAACACATCACAAGACACCAAAATACCACAGATTCACAATAATACAAACACCTGAGCAACAGTCTTGTCCGTGACTCTAAACATTGAACAATGCACATATTGAGCAATGATCTTGTCCAAAATGTGTGGCTTTTTTGCCAAGAGATATCAATAGAAATGAATGTAGAAAAACCTCAAAATTTATAATACAAAAACTGAAAACGTTTGGATGCTTTATTAATGTCAAGTGTGTAAATAATAGTAGTCATAAATGTGTATGACTTATTAAATAGTTATTTAGTCTAAAGCGGATTCATAAATCATTAAGTAAAAGTACAAAATGCTTACCTAAGAAAAAATGCATAGAGGAACAGTAGGTCAGGGTTTTGAGAGGTATTGTGGGTATCAGGTAGTTTTTCTGAAACATAATATTGTATTCAAATATTTTTTTCATAACAATATATATATATATATATATATATATATATATATATATATATATATTTAGGTTAGTTTTGGTTGGTAAAGATTATTTAGATTTTTTGGACTAGGAGACTGACAGACTTACCTTGGTAATAGTCCACTCTGTAGTCTTGAAATAGAAACACATAAGAAACACATTTTTTTTTCATTCTCTCATATTTCTTTTTGTGTTTTCTCTCCGATTGACAAAGACCACTGTGTGGTTGAAATATATCATAGTTTAAGTGCTTTTATGTGTTTCTATTTCAAGACTACAGAGTGGACTCTTACCAAGGTAAGTCTGTCAGTCTCCTAGTCCAAAAAATCTATCTATATATATATATATATATATATATATATATATATATATATATATATATATATACACACACTGCGGCGGGCAATATTCTCTTGGAATACATGCCGCAAAAAGAGATAAAATTTAAAACATAAAGAGTTTAAATTTCTTTTACGTAAAACAAACCAAGCCACCGTAAGAAGGGTTAGAAACTTAAATTTAAGGCCGTTTGCAAGGGGAAGATGGTCAAAATTGACCTAGAGTTACCATCGACATTTCCAGAGATAAAGCAAGACGAGAAAAATCAATAATAAAGAATAATAAAATTTCATCAGAAGCACCCTTAAAGAGTTATACGGCTTGATCGAAAAAGTGGATTGAATCGATCTGTTTATCATTTTGCGAGCCGTTAAGCTCTTGTACAAAAGAAGTGCGCGCGCCGATCAGGCGACATCGATTTAAGATCCTTATTGGTTGTCAACTCGTGGGAACGGACTGCAAGGTGGGGGAGTTTCCCTGTTTGAGAAAAAGCCAAGCGTCCTGAAGCCCCAGCTAAACCAGGACTCTCGAAGGGTAAGGACGTTGTCGGGCGTGGCTCCGGTAAAACAATGAACAGTAGTTTTGTTACCGTTAATAGTTCAAAAACTATGAGTGGCTAGGGAAAGTTCGTTTCGTTGAGATGTCGTGACGCTGTAGTTTCGTGAGAGGGGCCCTTTCGCATTTCAAGATCGCGGCGAAAGAGGTTTCCCCATAAATTTCCATCAAATTATGTGCGAGCGTCGTTAAATGTGTGTGTTGCAGCCTTACTAGAAAGACAAGGCGATGTGAACAGTGTAACCTAGCAAACAGTTTTAAAAGAGTGAGTCTAAATTTCTAACAAAATTAAACAAAATTTAACTAACTTGATAAACGTTTTAAAAAATTTTTCTATTTCTTTTCTGTGTTAAAAAATGCCCAAGAACTGTGTTAAAAAAAGGGCTTAAAGCTAAAATTTTATTAGTAACTGTTAAAATTTAAAAGAGGTGCGAATGTCATCGAAGAAAGAAGATGGGAGAATTTCAACCAAAGGGTGAAGCAAGTTGATCTACCTGAGGCGTACCAGACACACAAAGGGATGGAGGATTTCAAAGATGGCGGCAACGCGTGGGAAGTCATCCAAGTATACCGGCGTGGGAACGATGCAACAGCCAAGCCGGACCTTCCCCACACCCGCTCGAGAACAAAGGGAGAGACGAAGAAGAGAGGGAGAAAATAGGCAAGCCGTGCATTGTGTGGATTTTCAGGTCAGATCTATTTGTCTTCCCTTTGCAAATTAAAAATTTTAATTTGAAGAATTTTTTCTAAATTGGGAAAATGTTATAAAATTTAAATAAATTTTCAAACCATTAACAGTAAACTTTGAATTTTATAAGTAAATGCTGGTGGCTTTGTTTTAAAGAGTGGGGGGTTTCAAGATGGCGATGCCATAAAAGCAGAAATTATGTTGTATTTCATGAATGTAAGGGAAATAGAAATTTTAGGTTAAAACTTATGTAAAGGGTTAAGGGATTTAAATAAACAAATCAAATAAAGGGTTTTAAATTATTTAAAGAGTTAAAATCTTATGAAGGCGTAAAGAAATTAAATAAAAGATGTGTTGAAATAAAGTTAAATATAATTTTGTAGAAGTAAATATCCAAGATGGCGGACAAAAGGCCATTGTTTACAACAGCTGACTGGAAGGCTATGCTTTAGTTTCAGGTACTCCTATAAACAGGAGTGTTATTTCATATAAAAAAATTAAACTAAATTGTTATTTTATTTAGAAGGAGTTATTACGACGTTTTTCCATATGAAACAAATTGACATAAATTGTTCTCATTTAAAATAAACAAGGGTTATATCAAATTGAAGCTTTTTTAATTTAAACTGTTGATCTTATTTAGAAAGGGGTGAAATTATATATGTGTATTAAATAAATTAAATCAAACTAAGGTTTGGGTAAGAATAAAGGGTTATGATTTTGATATGTGTAGATTTTAAATATTTTAAAAAGTGCAACAAAAGAGTTAAGTTAACCAAGAGATTTTAAATTTGTAAGTGGGTCTAGCTAACCAAAATAATATGTTAATATAAGTTTTCTTTTTTGAATTATAAGTATATATATTGTTTATTTCATGATTTATATGTATATAAAATAATATCTTGGTGGTAGGGTAACTTAGAAAGAAAATTGAAATTTTTGCAAATTGGTTTAAATATAAATTATATAAAATAAAGGCAAATGGGCTAGTAGCCATTTAGCAAAGGTTACTCAAGATTTATTAAATATCAATTTCCTTCAGAAATTGCATTGATAAATTTTAAATAAATTTTAATTAAACTTCAGTATGTATAATTTTCATGAAGAAAGGGTTAATTCAAATGATAACCAAAGGGTTACATATTTTATATTAAAAGGGTTTAACTATGATTAAAAAAGTTGTAAACAAAACTCAGTATTTATAATTTTCATGAAGAAAGGGTTAATTCAAATGAGAACCAAAGGGTTTTTTATTTTACATAAAAAGGGTTAAATAAATTTTAAAATTTGTAAATTTCTTTGTAAATGATCAAGGATCAGTTCAAAAGGGTGTAACTAGGTTTTAATAAATATTAATAAATTTCATTATGTGGATTTTCATGCCGAAAGGGTTAATCAAATAGTAATCAAAGGGTTAAATATTTTCTAATCAAAGGGTTAAATGAATTTAAATAAATTTGTAGATTTTGTAAATGAGTGAAGATATTTTTAAAAAAGGTTTTAAATATGTTTCAGTAAACGATTGAATTAAAATATGTATTTAAATGTTAAATTCCAATTGGGAAGGTGTTTGAATTTATTCAGCAGATGTTTTAACAATTTTTATAAATTATGATTTGTTGTTCAGTAAATATTTTGATAATCTTGTAGGAGATATGGCTATATGTTTTATATGTAATTTTTGTTTCAGTATGTACTTCATAATTGGTTTTTATATAATCTGATATAATTTATGAAATTGTTTTTAGGTTGTTTGGTAAAATTGGTTGAAACTTTACCTGCTAAAGTAAATAGAAATTGAATTTTAAAAAGGTCATTTAAAATTAATAAAGATATAGAAAAATCTTATCATTTACATGGCTATGTAAAATATGGCCATAAATAAAGTAGTGTGTTTAGAAAGTTTAAATAAATGGAACAAAATGTGAAAAGTAGGGATCTTTCGGAGTGTGTTGAAAAGTAAGGCTTTGCTTGAATCCAAAAGGTTAAAGTGAATATTTGTAATTTGTAACAATTAAATTTTCAGTAAAAAGTTAAGTAAACAAAACAAAATATTGACAATTAAAATTGCAAGGTTGAGAACCTGGGATACTGAAATAAAGTTAGGACAAGCAGTAAAGGGTTGTTAAAACGTCACTTAAGGGAAAAGAGAATTTTTTAATTTGAAGATAAGAACAAGAATTTCAGGTAGTAAAGGGTTATATTTTCGACAAGTAAGATTGACCGTCAAGTAGAGCAAAGTTTTACGCTTTGGCATACTCCGATTGAAAGAAAATTAAAATCGTAAATTCTTAATTTAAATTTTAATGTCAACTAATATAAGCAGAGTATGGTTTCTTAACTGTTAAGAACCAACACAAAGGATATTTTTAAGTCAAATAAATTGCAGACTGTGCATTGTAAAATTAAATTTTAAATTTTTTAAAATAAAAAAATAAAGATTTTTTAACTAACTTGCAAACAAACTGAGTATTATTTTAAACAAGTTTCTTACACTCTCCTACAGCTGATATGGTCATTTCGCCGTTTAGATGTCTTTCAAAAGAACCCATCCCCCGGGATGACTTACCCGTTAAGGGTAGAATCCGCAGCAAGTTAGGTTTTTTCCTTTTTAAGTCCAGTGACTTGTTCTCTGGCAGATTTTGGCGAGCATTGCACAGCGTTCGTGGTTTTTGGCTGCGAGCGGCTCGTTTCAAAATTCTTGCTCTGCAATGGGCGTAGGTGGGCGGACTTGCGCGCGCGTGCTGGTCAACGGTAGGGTTGACGGCGCCGCGTAGGTGGTGGCCCGGTCCGTTGCAACACACACACACACGTTATATATGAGTTTTGGTTGGTAAAGATTATTTAGACTTTTTGGACTAGGAGACTGACAGACTTACCTTGGTAAGAGTCCACTCTGTAGTCTTGAAATAGAAACACATAAAAACACTTAAACAATGATATATTTCAACCACACAGTGGTCTTTGTCAATCGAAGAGAAAACACAAAAAGAAATATGAGAGAATAAAGTAAAATAATTAGTAAAATACCAGTGTTTTCTCTTCGATTGACAAAGACCACGGTGTGGTTGAAATATATCATTGTTTAAGTGCTTTTATGTGTTTCTATTTCAAGACTACAGAGTGGACTCTTACCAAGGTAAGTCTGTCAGTCTCCTAGTCCAAAAAATCTATATATATATATACATATATATATATATATATATATATATATATATATATATACATATATATATATATATATATATATATATATATATATATATATATACACACACACACACACACAAGTTATATATAAGTTATGTGAACGAATAATGTGAGCTCGACTAAATATAATGCTTACTAGAGTCGATTCCTGCTTACGCAGATATTGTAATGTGCAGCTGGTAAAACATCTTTAGCTTTAATGTGTAGCAAACTCTTGTAGAGTACAGTTGTAGGCACTCCAACTGAATGCATATCAGTTGAATTTTTGTTAAGTAAAAATTAATGTAATAATTTCAAAATTAAATTGTTCTTAATTAATAAAGGTTTATAAAAATAAAATTATTTTTAAAAACCTTTTGAGCTTAACAACACATGTAACTGGCACAGTCGATAGGACCCCTCAACGAAGTTAGTGAATACAACGTCCTTTGATTTTAACCGTTAATTGAGGAACAACTCTGCAGCAGAGTGAATATCTGCAACAATTTAATAGAGTATATATCTATTACCAACACGAAAGTACATCGTGACAGAAAAGTTTTAGTGATTGCGAATAGTGCAGTACAAAAAGTCAGCGTTACAAAATACGTAATGAGCGAAGTATTTGGGGTTGTACTGTAAGTAAATCCTAGGAAATATTATTAAGTAAAATATTGTTATATTTTCACTATATATTTTAATTTTTGTTTTAAAATTAAACATAAAAGAAAAATGGCTACTCCAACTTTAAAGAAAGAATTCTTAGATATAATACCAGAATTTTCTGGAGAGCCTATAATGCTAAATAAATTTGTCACCATTTGTGATAAAATAGTAAGTAAATTCTTTGTTGTTAATAATCCTGATGACTTTCAAAATGAATATGTGATGTCCTCAATTTTAGCAAAACTAAAGGGCAGGCTTTAGAGTTAGTTGTAAGTTCAAACAGTTATAACTGGTTAGATGTTAGGAAAATTCTTTTAACTAGTTTCCTAGATAAAAGAGATCGTTTTACATTTAATTTTGATATGGCAGAGCTAAAACAAGAAGTGAATCTCCTTTTAAATTTTATGAAAGGATACAAAAATTATTAAATTTACAAATAGCATATTTTATTAATAAAGAACCAGTAGTTAAAGCTACATAAACTTTCAAAACTCTGCATTCAAGAAATAAATCTTTTTGGCCAAATCAAAAAATATGATAATCCAGTTTTACCTGCCTACAAACCACCTCTTGTTTGTGACAAACCTAGCCTAAGTTCTCTCAAGATACCAGTACCCTGTGGACAACTCCCTAAACTGCCAACCCAATCATTATTGCTAAATAACAAAAATAATAATAAAAACAGTCCTGATATAAGAAATAACCCTTCACCAAAAACAGTTGCCGTGCACAATATTTCCAACCACACACTCTCGGAACATGAACTACAAGTAATTTCTAAAGGCCTGTCATTCACACCAGCTAAGGAAATAGACCAATTCAAGTTAGGAAAAGATGTTTTCAGCTTTGCCAGAAAACTTAGGATAAAAAATTATATAGCTCAGACACCAACTTTCAAATCGGATACAAACATAGACGTATGTCTTGCAAAATTCAAACCACCCTCCAACTGGGATCCACCACCAGTACCACCTGATCACCCCATTGAACTTTACATCAACTTTATCATGCAAAGCATCACCGATATAAATTTCACTAAAAATCTGAAGACTAAACCTAACCTTACCAAATTAGAAAAAGCAGCAATATTTTCGTTGAAAAACAATAAACATATTATGATTCTTCCAGCAGATAAAGGTTCAACCATTGTCATTATGAACAAAGAAGACTACATCAAAGACGCAAATAAGCAACTGTCAGACATCACAACATACAAAATACTTACAGATAACCCCACTACAGAATTCAACAATTTACTCTCGGACCTACTCAAATATACAGCTCCTGAACAAAACATTTCGGAAACATCTCTAAAATTATTATATAATGAAAACCCCTCTACTCCTCAATCCTATATATTACCAAAGATCCACAAAAACATAATCCCTCCACCTGGTAGACCAATAATTGCTGGCTGCAATTCAGTAACGGAAAGAATTTCAGCTTTCCTCGACTCACACCTTCAACCCTTAGTAAAGAACCTTCCATCACATACCCAGGACACCAATCATTTCATAGATCAACTCTCACAAATATCTGTACCTCTACCCCCGGTAACTATTTTGGTCACCACAGATGTCACCTCTCTCTATACCAACATCCCTCATGCACACGGCCTATCTGCAATAAAGAATTTTCTAAACAAACGCCCAGGCAAGCCTTCTCCCACTACACCTTTTCTTGTGAACCTGACCAGGTTCATCCTCGAGAAGAACAACTTTCAGTTTGAGGGAAGGAACTACCTTCAAATAAAGGGTACAGCAATGGGCACCAGAATGGCACCATCGTACGCAAATCTGTACATGGGATTGTTGGAAGAAAGTTTTCTAAAGACACAAACACACCAGCCATTATGTTGGTATAGATATACCATCTTCCCTGCTGGTAGAAGATATCCATCTTCTAGATGACATCTTCCTAATTTAGACACAGGGTGCTTCAACACTTGAGGCATTTTTAGACAGCCTGACACAATTCTCCACACTTCAATTTACCTGGGAGAAATCTACATCAGCCATCACCTTTTTGGATGTAGAGGTAACACTCCAGAATGGAAATATCAACACAGGAATTCACATCAAACCGACAAACCACCTACAATATCTCCATTTCGACAGCAACCACCCAATAAACATAAAACGATCCATTCCATACAGTCAAGCAATCAGGGGTAAGAGAATATGTTCGAATGGTAGGGAATTGGAAGATTTTAATAGAAAGATATCAACAGCCTTCCAGAGAAGAGGATACTCAAAAAAACTCATCGAAAACCAAATTCATTCAGCACAATCCTCGGTTCACCATAAACCACAAACAGAACAAAATAAACTGTCTTTAATAACAGACTACCATCCTGGTCTACATAAACTCAACAAGATATTGAGAGATGGCTTCAAAATTCTTCAAGCTTCCGTCCACACCAAAAATCTTTTCACCGATCCACCGCAAATTTGGTACAAGCAACCTCCCAACTTGAAAAACATCCTAGTACATCCTAAACTACCAGACCCTGATGCAGAGAAACCACACAAACTTCCTCATGGCTCCTTCCCATGCAATAGACCTAGATGCAAGACGTGTCCAATACACCCCTCAGCAAATAGTTTCAACAGCCAAACAACAAAAATGGTCTTCAAAATACAGGGTCATCATAATTGTACATCGAAAAATGTCATATACCAGCTACAATGTAAACTTTGCTCAGCACAGTACATAGGCCTGACCACGGATGGTCTGAATATCAGAATGAATGGCCACAGACATGATGTTAAAATTATGAATATGGATAGACCAACAGCTCAACATGCTGCGAGTCACAACTTTTGATGACTGCTATACCACAAAAATAATTAAATCACTCCCCCCTGATTGCAATCCCTCAGAACTGAGAAGGTGGGAACTATCATACCAGTGGTATACCAAGTCCAGAGAATCCCCTAACCTCAACATCAGATAAATCCATTAATTTTTTATTATTATTTTTTTTTAATTTTTTTTCCTCCTAACAGCCTTATCTCTTTTCCCCTGACAGACTTATATAAACTATAATCACTCATATGCTCATGGAAACAATATATATATATATATCTCTCTTTAATCTGTGCATCTGTGTCATCTGATTTCTACTCTACACAATCTGTGATTACAACTTATATTTATTTTATTTCATTCTCTCATATTTCTTTTTGTGTTTTCTCTTCGATTGACAAAGACCACTGTGTGGTTGAAATATATCATTGTTTAAGTGCTTTTATGTGTTTCTATTTCAAGACTACAGTGTGGACTCTTACCAAGGTAAGTCTGTCAGTCTCCTAGTCCAAAAAATCTATATATATATATATATATATATATAATAATTATATATAAATAATATACACTAATTACAGGAATAATTTATTGAATAATACATTCAAAGCTTTTCGTTGGTTGACATTACCAACATCTCAGGAATTACAATACTAAGAATGATAAAGGAACTGTCTAATAAATATGAAGCTACTAGATAAAGCATTACACAGTTGCCAAATCTATTACAATATTGCCAAACCTATTCCACTGCTGCCACAACATTATATACATTGAATATAGTATGAAATTTAGAACGTATTTGAATTTGTTCATTTATCAATTTGTTATCAATATTATTCTTGTAAATTTCAAAAGCTTCACATACGTTCATTTTTAACCCTTTATTTATTTCTTTTATAATTTTCATATTATTTATATTAGGCATCATGTATTTATATTACCTAATATAAATAATATGAAAATTATAAAAGAAATAAATAAAAGGTTAAAAATGAACGTATGTGAAGCTTTTGAAATTTACAAGCATAATATTGATAACAAATTGATAGATGAACAAATTCAAATACACTCTAAATTTCATACTATATTCAATGTATATAATGTGGCAGCAGTGGAATAGGTTTGGCAATATTGTAATACATTTGGCAACTGTGTAATGCTTTATCTAGTAGCTTCATATTTATTAGACAGTTCATTTATCATTCTTAGTATTGTAATTCCTGAGGATGTTGGTAATGTCAACCAACGAAAAGCTTTGAATGTATTATTCAATAAATTATTCCTGTAATTAGTGTATATTATTTAATCTTATATATATATATATATATATATATATATATATATATATATATATATATACATATATATATATATATATATATACATATATATATATATATATAGGTTAGTTCTAGTAGAGCTTAAAGCTTATTTAGGAATTTTTTGGACTTGATAGGAGACTGACAGACTTACCTAAAGGCAATAGTCCAAAACTGCAATCTCTTGGAAATAAGCACATATAAAAAACACATATAAAACACTTAATACACTTTTATTTGAAATATTTCGATCAACATGATCTTCTTCAGTCAAGAAAGAGAAAACAAAACAAAAGCTGTTTGTTTTGTTTTCTCTTTCTTGACTGAAGAAGATCATGTTGATCGAAATATTTCAAATAAAAGTGTATTAAGTGTTTTATATGTGTTTTTTATATGTGCTTATTTCCAAGAGATTGCAGTTTTGGACTATTGCCTTTAGGTAAGTCTGTCAGTCTCCTATCAAGTCCAAAAAATTCCTATATATATATATATATATATATATATATATATATATATATACTGCAATTTCTTCGAAATAAATAAATAGACACATAAAAAACCATCACACTATTGAAATACTTCGATCATCCAATGATCTCTTTCAATCAAAAAAGAAGAAGAAAAGACTAGAGTGAACTACATATGTATATAAAAGATTAAATATCCAATACCTTCTTTGTGACAGACTATTAATATCTGAGTTAAATTATTCAATATATATACAATAAGATATAGTACTACATCATAAACTATAAATCTGTGCATCTGTGACATTTGGATATTTAATCTTTTATAAACATCTGTGGTTCACTTTGGTCTTTTCTTCTTCTTTTTTTATTGCAAAAGATTATTGTATGATCGAAATATTTCAATAGTGTGATGTGTTTTTTATGTGTGTCTGTTTATTTCCAAAAGATTGCAGTTTTGGACTATTGCCACTAGGTCGGTCTCCTATCTAGTCCAATAATTCCTGTGTGTGTATATGCACGTGTGTGTGCATGTGTATGTGTCTAGTTATCACTTATACTTTAATGTACTTGAACAAAAATCTTGATATATTTTATATTTTTATAGAGTTTTTTGACAGGATGCTCTGAGAGGCAACAATCCCCTAGTAGAGTCCATTGCATGAAATCGGGCAAGTGGCTTATTTAGCGCTGTTGCCAAATATGGAACCGTCCTCATGAGATATGGTCGCAAGTCGTCTACCCCTGAGCCAATAGTGTTACCTAGTTCAAGCATCGGACTGAAAATCTATCACCTGTCCATGACTCGTCTCTCGCCCACGTGGCAATGCTGCATTTTTAGCCACCCACCCCATTTTGGTGCAGTGGACTTTATTATACATTAGTCTATACCATTCCGCAGGCTTATTCAGATTACGAGTGAAAGAAAATTACAAATTTTACTTTTTGTGTAAATAGATTACTTCAACACTTTATCTGCCAGCCACAATGTTGGCAATTTCCTGGAGAATTGCCAAAATGTTTTAAGCTTTTTTTAAAATAATGTATGCTTCTTTTTTGTTCCTCTATCATATCTAAGTATAAAAATATGTGTAAAAATAAGTGTAAAAATACTTTTAAATATTTTAAACTTGCCTATAGTAGCACTTACTTTGTTTGTTGAGGATGGTCGTTTTGGGAGAGGTGTCTCATTATCAACTCAGACACTAACTGATCTCTGAAGTGCTACTATAGGCAAGTTTAAAACATTTAAAAGATTTTAGTGATTACTAGTAGCTCACTTGAAGATGGAATCAACAAATGTATAAAAATATGTTTCTTATCATAATATATATATATATATATATATATATATATATATATATATATATATATATATATATATATATATATATATATATATATATATTATGACCTTTCAGTCACTTGACCATTGTCGAATCACTCTGGTTACCTCATCATAGAGGTAAAAATATTGCACTTAGTGGTGGAAAAAAATTATTTACAAGTAATAATAATAACTTCATAAAGTCAGTGCAACGGAAAAATAATGTACAACGTGAATATATTTCACATCGTCCATTATTTTTCCGTTGCACTGACTTTATGAAGTTATTATTATTACTTGTAAATAATTGTTTTCCACCACTAAGTGCAATAATTTTATCTTATGTGATGAGGCACCTTCCAGTCACTTGACAATTGTCGCATCACTGGGAATTCTAAAAATTCCTATATATATATATAGATTTTTTGGACTAGGAGACTGACAGACTTACCTTGGTAAGAGTCCACTCTGTAGCCTTGAAATAGAAACACATAAAAGCACTTAAACAATGATATATTTCAACCACACAGTGGTCTTTGTCAATCGAAGAGAAAACACAAAAAGAAATATGAGAGAATGAACTCCTAGTCCAAAAAATCTAAATAATCTTTACCAAGCAAAACTAACCTATATATATATATATATATATATATATATATATATATATATATATATATATATATATAAATATAAACAAGTGTCGGGCCAACTGGCACAAAATAGTTTTTCTATAGCGTAAATGATACCTAAATAAACTCCGTCAGGCCAAATGGCCAGACATTGTTTTTAGGCACTCATATTTTTTCATCTATGCAACAATGTCCCAAATTTTTTGTTTTGAGTGTATACAATAAACAACAAAGCCACAATTTCATGTTCCAGTTACCCACATAAGCTGACTAGTGAGAAAAGTGTTCTGGAGCTTATCATGAAGACATGTAAACTTATCACATGTGATTGATTTGCGAGTTTATAAATATTTTGTATATGTAAACATATTATCTTTATCAACATAATATGTCAATAAAAATTATTAATTTTATTAATAAATTATATAAACATAAACATCTTTCAATGGCCCAATTTTTTTGATTGGAATAATCAACTCAACTTCACTAAAATTGTTAAGAAATAAGTGTGTCGGGCCTTAACTCCTGACAAAATACTCCTACAATAACATTATGTTCAAAATGCCATGGGCATTTGTCTATCAAACAAAAACTATTGTAGTTATACCTGTAAGTAATGTGAAGTTTGTTGTTTTATAGTGTGCATTTATTTTTCCAAAAGTAGCAACACTGGTTGATTAGTACTAATGTTTCTAGCTGCCTGATGGTATTTGGTTCAGCCTACTGGGCCGTTGAGCCAATTGGGCCGACATGGCAGCTAAAGCGTTAAATCAGAAATAATATTAAATATTTTCAATCTTATAGAGTTGTTATTAAGAAAGCCTTCATTTAAAAAATTTATATTTTCACATTAATATTAAATCTGAGAGTAAACGTTATATACGTTTTGATACCTACACAAAATAAATAATATTTTCAACAAATAATTTCTTTAATCTCTTATAGCCCTTTTAACTTTTGGATTTTAGAGAAAAAACATATATGTCTGATCTGTTACTGTAAAACATTTATAAGAAGTAAACGACCATTGGACTTTAATTTTTTCTACCGAACAGCTCAAAATATACTATACAATATTCTTTCACTAACTTAATAATGAATATTTATAAATTTGCATAGATTTACCTGCATGATTCTTTGCCACATTCTGGATTCGAGCAAGTAAAGACAATAGACTCAGCAACAGGAATAGCCATATACTCACAGAATGGACAATCTTCAATATCTGGGATGTTAGCCGCTTTTATTTCTTCTAATTGCCAAACACGCACAATTTTTGCAAATAATTGTGAACACAATACTTTCTAAGGACAAATGCAAAAGAAACATAAAGTCAATACTTAATTTTCCAACTACAAACAAAATACATTAGAGTCTCCATAATTCGAGGTAGATGGGACCGAGACCCCCTCGGATTACACGGAAATAGAGCCAGAGTAGATGACAGGATTGAAGAGGAATGCCTTGGATCACGAGGACAACACAGTGAGGATCACCCAAGCTATTTAATGCAAAATTAAATACAAGTGGGGATTATAATTATTTAAAATTTCAATATTTGTAAAATTTAAATTAGAAAGCCAACAATTAAAATTTTGAAACGGGCATAATAAGTAGTTATTTATTACAAGCCACAACACAGTAACTTCGCACCTAGAGATCACTACATTTAACACAGATTGTGTCTAGTAAGCTTAGATTAAGACAATTATAAAGAGTTCTTGTTGTGTGACCGTTGAAGCTAGCTGGCAAACTTATAAAAGTATTTAAAAAAGTATTTAATGTAGTAGTAAACATCTAGAAAGTTAAAGTAAATTTAAGAATCAATTCATTGCGTTTTTGTTGTCTTTAAATCCAGAAATCTTTATTTAATTGCAATCTGTTTAGCATACAGATTTGGCATCCAATATAAGCTAATTAAAAGAAATATTTAATATTAATAATAACAAAAATTAACAACATAACACACACATATTTTTTTATTTTAGTTCTACTAGAGCATAAAGCTTATGGTTGTCATTGGTTCATTAATCCTGTTTTTAAGTGGTTCAGGTCACAAATTTTTTGTGAATAAACAACGCTTTTGATGTACTCCCACAAAAAAAAAAAATCACAAGGTCTCAGCATATGACTCCTTGGAGGTCACAGCATAGATCCTTGCCAGCCTATTCATAAATCTTCACATTTTTTTTTTTAAAGGGTCAGTGACCAATGCACTGAAGTGTGGGCGAGCACCATCTTGATAGAAATGAAGTTGATGAATGTCTCAAAGATACCAATATAAAAAATAACAAATATATACAACAAAGAATACAACACTCCAACATACAAACCAAACAACAAAATAATAAAACATCTTAATAACACAAACCACAAAACAAATTCAGAAAAACATAACCTATCAGGAATTTACAAAATTACATGTAACGACTGCAACACATTTTACATAGGGAAAACGACCAGATCATTTAAAATAAGATTTGAAGAACATTACAGAGCATTCAAAGATAAAAATCCAAAAGTATCAAATGTTGCAGCACGCTTAATATCACATAAACATGAAATAACAAATTACGAAAATAACCTAACCATACTTGAAATAAATAATAACCCAATAGAACTAAACTCACTAAAAAAATACCACATTTATAAAAACATACACAACAATTTAATGAATCTACAAACAACATATACAGAAGACATACTATTCAAAAACATAATACACAAGACTCAAGAGGAAACGTATATGACATCAACAATTACCAACACGACGGACCGAACATCCACACCAGAAAAATTAAGAAAAAATAATCAGTGATTCAACAATGGTCAAGTGACCGAAAGGCGCCTCATCTCTCAAAGTAAAATCATTGCACTTAATGGTGGATAAAATTACTTACAATAGTAATATATTAACTTCATGAAGTCAGTGCAACGGAAAAACAATGGATAACGTAAAATATCAAGAATATATATATATATATATATATATATATATATATATATATTTTTAGGTTAGTTCTAGTAGAGCTTAAAGCTTATTTAGGAATTTTTTGGACTTGATAGGAGACTGACAGACTTACCTAAAGGCAATAGTCCAAAACTGCAATCTCTTGGAAATAAGCACATATAAAACACATATAAAACACTTAATACACTTTTATTTGAAATATTTCGATCAACATGATCTTCTTCAGTCAAGAAAGAGAAAACAAAACAAAAGATTGAAGTGAACCACAGATGTGTATAAACATCCAAATGTCACAGATTCACAGATTTATAGTTTAAGATATAGAGCTATATGTGATATGTGTAGAAATTGTTAAATGTGAATCGTGTAAAGATTGGTTACTTGAAACTAGATATTAAAAGTCTATCAGAAGGAAGGTAATGGAGCTGTTAAAAATGGTAGAAGTTAGGGGGAAGTTAAAAGGAGTTTTATCTGATGTTGAGGTTAGGAGGCTCTCTAGATTTGGTATACCATTGGTATGATAACTCCCATCTTCTTAATTCTGAAGAGTTGCAATCCGGGGGGAGGGCTTTAATTATTTTGGTGGTATAGCAATCATTGAAAGAGACGATGTTGTGACTAGCAGCGTGTTGAGCGGTTGGCCTGTCTATGTTCATGGTTCCAACGTCATGTCTGTGGCCATTCATTCTGATGCTCAGACTATCCGTGGTAAGGCCTATGTACTGTGCCGGGCAAAATTTACATTGTAACTGGTATATTACATTACTGGATGTACAAGTATGATGACCCTGAATCTTGAAGTCCACATTGGTTGCTAGGCTATGGAAACTATTTGTTGGGATGTGTATTGGACATGTCTTGCATCTTGGTCTATTGCACGGAAAGGAGCCGTGAGGAAGTTTGGGCGGTTTTTCAGTACTTGGATCTGGTAATTTTGGATGTACTAAAATACTTTTTAAATTGAACGGTTGTCTGAACCAAATATGTGGTGGATTTGAGAAAAGATCTTTGGTGTGGGCGGAAGCTTGAAGAATCTTGAAGCCATCCTTTAATATTTTGTTCAGCTTCGTTAGGCCTGGATGGTAATCTGTAACTAAAGACAGTTTGTCCTCCATAGGCGGTCTGGGTACATCAGATGACTGAGCCAAGCGGATTTGATTCTCAACAAGTTGTTTAGGGTATCCTCTTTTTTGGAAAGCTAGTAAGGTCTTTCTATTAAAGTCTTCCAATGCTATATCGTTGGAACAAATTCTCTTGCCCCTGACTGCCTGACTGTATGGTATGGACCTTTTTATATTCATGGGGTGGTTGCTATTGAAATGTAGGTATTGTAGATGGTTCGTCGGTTTGATGTGCACACCTGTATAGATATTCCCATCTCTGATTGTTACATCTACATCCAAGAAGGTGATTGTTGCTGCAGACTTCTCCCAGGTGAATTGAAGTGTGGAACATAGTGATAAGCCCTTCAAAAAACTTTCCAGTGTTGAGATTCCCTGTGTCCAGATAACGAATATATCGTCTATATATCTGTACCAACATAATGGTTGGTGTGTTTGAGTTTTAAGGAAATCTGTTTCGATAGTACCCATGTACAGGTTTGCGTACGACGGGGCCATCCTAGTACCCATTGCTGTTCCTTTTATTTGCAAATAGTTCTTTCCCTCAAATTGAAAATTATTCTTTTCAAGAATGAATTTGGCGAGGTGAACTAGGAAAGGTGTAGTAGGGCAAGGGTTGTCTGAACGTTTGTTGAGGAAACAACAAACGTTCAGACAACCCTTGCCCTACTACACCTTTCCTAGTTCACCTCGCCAAATTCATTCTTGAAAAGAATAATTTTCAATTTGAGGGAAAGAACTATTTGCAAATAAAAGGAACAGCAATGGGTACTAGGATGGCCCCGTCGTACGCAAACCTGTACATGGGTACTATCGAAACAGATTTCCTTAAAACTCAAACACACCAACCATTATGTTGGTACAGATATATAGACGATATATTCGTTATCTGGACACAGGGAATCTCAACACTGGAAAGTTTTTTGAAGGGCTTATCACTATGTTCCACACTTCAATTCACCTGGGAGAAGTCTGCAGCAACAATCACCTTCTTGGATGTAGATGTAACAATCAGAGATGGGAATATCTATACAGGTGTGCACATCAAACCGACGAACCATCTACAATACCTACATTTCAATAGCAACCACCCCATGAATATAAAAAGGTCCATACCATACAGTCAGGCAGTCAGGGGCAAGAGAATTTGTTCCAACGATATAGCATTGGAAGACTTTAATAGAAAGACCTTACTAGCTTTCCAAAAAAGAGGATACCCTAAACAACTTGTTGAGAATCAAATCCGCTTGGCTCAGTCATCTGATGTACCCAGACCGCCTATGGAGGACAAACTGTCTTTAGTTACAGATTACCATCCAGGCCTAACGAAGCTGAACAAAATATTAAAGGATGGCTTCAAGATTCTTCAAGCTTCCGCCCACACCAAAGATCTTTTCTCAAATCCACCACATATTTGGTTCAGACAACCGTTCAATTTAAAAAGTATTTTAGTACATCCAAAATTACCAGATCCAAGTACTGAAAAACCGCCCAAACTTCCTCACGGCTCCTTTCCGTGCAATAGACCAAGATGCAAGACATGTCCAATACACATCCCAACAAATAGTTTCCATAGCCTAGCAACCAATGTGGACTTCAAGATTCAGGGTCATCATACTTGTACATCCAGTAATGTAATATACCAGTTACAATGTAAATTTTGCCCGGCACAGTACATAGGCCTTACCACGGATAGTCTGAGCATCAGAATGAATGGCCACAGACATGACGTTGGAACCATGAACATAGACAGGCCAACCGCTCAACACGCTGCTAGTCACAACCTCGTCTCTTTCAATGATTGCTATACCACCAAAATAATTAAAGCCCTCCCCCCGGATTGCAACTCTTCAGAATTAAGAAGATGGGAGTTATCATACCAATGGTATACCAAATCTAGAGAGCCTCCTAACCTCAACATCAGATAAAACTCCTTTTAACTTCCCCCTAACTTCTACCATTTTTAACAGCTCCATTACCTTCCTTCTGACAGACTTTTAATATCTAGTTTCAAGTAACCAATCTTTACACGATTCACATTTAACAATTTCTACACATATCACATATAGCTCTATATCTTAAACTATAAATCTGTGAATCTGTGACATTTGGATGTTTATACACATCTGTGGTTCACTTCAATCTTTTGTTTTGTTTTCTCTTTCTTGACTGAAGAAGATCATGTTGATCGAAATATTTCAAATAAAAGTGTATTAAGTGTTTTATATGTGTTTTATATGTGCTTATTTCCAAGAGATTGCAGTTTTGGACTATTGCCTTTAAGTAAGTCTGTCAGTCTCCTATCAAGTCCAAAAAATTCCTATATATATATATATATATATATATATATATATATATGAAATTATTATTATTACTTGTAAATAATTTTTTCCACCTCTAAGTGCAATAATTTTACCTTATGTGATGAGGCACCTTTCGGTCACTTGACCACTGTCCAATCACTGATTAATTTTTCTATATTTTTCTGGTGTGGTTGTTGGTATTTGTTGACGTTATATATTTCTTCTTGAGCCGTGTGTATAACGTTTTTGAATAGTACGTCGTCTGTAGGTTCATTAAATTGTTGTGTATATTTTTATGAATGTGGTATTTTTCTAGTGAGTTAAGTTCTATTAGGTTATTATTTATTTCAAGTATGGTTAGATTATTTTCGTAATTTGTTATTTCATATTAACATGATATTAGGTATGCTGCAACATTTGATGCTTTTGTATTTTTATTTTTGAATGCTCTGTAATGTTCTTCAAATCATATCTTAAATGATCTGGTCATTTTCCCTATGTAAAATGTGTTGCAGTCGTTACATGTAATTTTGTAAATTCCTGATAGGTTATGTTTTTCTGAATTTGTTTTGTGGTTTGTGTTATTAAGATGTTTTATTATTTTGTTGTTTGGTTTGTATGTTGGTGTGTAGTATTCTTTGTGGTATATATTTGTTAATTTTTCTAATTTGTTATTGGTGTATTTATATTTTAGGTAGATTTTTTTATTTTTATAATTTTTGTGTTCAGGTTGTAGTGTAGTATTAAGGTTAGGTTTTTTGTAAAATTTATTGTATAAGGTAAATCCGGGAGACATGGCACACATTTTTAAATATTTATATTTTCAGTCCTATGATACAGACAAAATAAAACTAAGTATGCTATGTACTGGCTAGCTATATTTATGAAATACTAATAAAATCTCACGCCTTAAATTTATACCACTTGAGTGGTGAATTTTTTTTTTTTTTTGTAAACCATTACCTCGCGGCGTCTAAACCGCATGCTAAGGGTGATAAGCCGCACCTGTAAGGGTGACATGCTGCATTTCAAAAACAAACTAAAAACTAATAAAGCAGGAGTATGGTTTGTGAAAACGTTTCAATACATAGTACCTATTTAGAGAAAAATAAATAACACAACTGACCAATTATGATAGAGTTAGGTAGGCTACAATTAATCTCACATAGATAAAAACACAAAAATCAAGTTTGAGATATCAAAACAACTGCGCCTTTACTAGCATTTTTTCTTGAATTTCATTCCTTAAGTTTTAGGTCGGGATAGATGTTTGTTAAAACTTTTGACGACTCTCCTCCTGATCAGGTTTTATGCTGTCTTTGCAGCAACATGGCGTAGGTTCGACGATTATCTAAGACGAGAGAATTCCAGTAGTCTCTCTGTAGGATTGGACAGGCGTAATCTCCGGTTGGATTTGAACAAGTTCCAAGTTATCGATATGGAAAACAAGTAGTTTGGGAGAGCATTTCGGATTAGGGGAAAGATCCTTGTGGCCCTGAAACCACTTGTACCATTTCCTACAGAGGTAGCTTTTTCCCACGCTCTAAAGTATCTATAGAATACACACGAGAAACAATAGATTTGAAACATTAAACAAATTAATTTTAGATCAACCAAAATCATTATTCACTACGTGCGGCAAGTATCCTGTTATGGAAAAGTGCAGCAGGCATGTCGAAATTACTTGCGGCCGTTATGTATGGGAGACGCTGCAGCTAACAAGTCCTTGGCTTTGACTGTCAAGATGGCTGAACTAGACCAAAAACATTTGGAACAAAACTTATAGTGGCTGCAAAGCTCAAACAATGATCTTAATCGAGTGATTTAACGATAATTGCGAATGCAGTTTGAAGTGAAATAACTTTGAAGCCAAAACAACAGACGTGCCTCAGTAAAAGCACTAAAAAAAGTGTAAAATCAGAGCAACTGAAACAAAACCACTTCACTTATTCTTTAAATACTACTGTGTATCTACAGTGATCATCGCTACACATTCTGTTGACATTTGTCAAAACTAGGGGGGGGGGTTGCGCAGTCTATCCCGGATGCGGCAACTCTCCCGGGTTTACCCTATGTTTTTTAAAAGGTGTTTGTTGTATCCATTTTCTATCGCTACTTTTGTATCACGATATATATATATATATAGATTTTTTGGACTAGGAGACTGACAGACTTACCTTGGTAAGAGTCCACACTGTAGTCTTGAAATAGAAACACATAAAAGCACTTAAACAATGATATATTTCAACCACACAGTGGTCTTTGTCAATCGAAGAGAAAACACACAAAAAAAAGAGTTTTTTATATATATATATATAGTTACATAGGAGAGGATAACAATATTAATTTTCAAAATATAAATGGAAAATATATATCCTAGAGGTATAAGAGGATATTCCTTGCAATTTTCCTCTTTATACAGTATATGGTGTTGGACTATGATTTTGTTTTAATAATATTTATTTGCTTTCTTTTTTCCTTTCTAATTTAAGAAGCTGGTAGTGGTCTATAACTTTTCATTCCATCCACCTCTTGTAATGCTTTACTATTGCAAAGAACATTTTTCTTATAAATTCATATAGTACATCTTAAAGTAAATTTTAGCCCTGAGAAAGTTAACTCAGTGGTAAAAATGCTGTTTTTCAAACATGTAGATCCACAGTTTGAATCCGACCGGGACATTAAATTTTTAGATTGAAATTAATTAATAAATATTTGAAAAACCTGTATTAACATCAATTGTCATCTGCGATAGGTTTAAAAAACTTTATTTGAACTTGATTGGATGAATAAAAACACATTTTATTAACGATTTCAAATTTGTACAAGATATATATATATATATATATATATATATATATATATATATATAAGGAGAGTGTGAGTTAATAGAAGGAATTTTAAGAGTTTAAAGTAACAAGAAATACTTGATAATTAAAGAAATACTTAATAATAACTGAGTTAATAAAATTTAATTTGTTAAAGGTTTCAATTAATTTAGTAATCCAAATTCCTGTGGAACCCAATTATAAAACTTGTAGTTTTACCAACTTAAAGCATAATATAAATGCAATAAAATCTTATTACATAGGGTTACTGTTATTAAAGAATTTACCCTTGGAAATTCATAAAAATTTTAGCTAGCATATTGAATAAGTTAGTTTTTTTAAAAATTAGTCTTAGTGATATATTCTGCAAGCAGATCCTACTCGACAGTTGACAAGTTCCTGTAGTTAAACAGGTATTTTAGGGTAGGATCATATTTTGACCCGGTCTGTTTGATTGTTTCATAATTAAGCCGGTCGTCGTCAGGATAAAAGACAAGTCGATGTATGACATGTATTTTCAGCTGGTTGGTTTCAGGTGTTCAGCATACAATGCAAACATTGATTTTTCATCTGTTTAGGAACCCCTGAATTTTAACAGCTTACAGACCCATGCATTAAGTTTGTATAGGCAGGGGGAAAAGAAGTATAGTGGATGGATTGTGCCAGCTTCAACCAACTATTATCACTCTAGGTACTCATTTTCACAGCATTAGTTGACAAGGGAAGTTGAAGGAGTATTTAAAAAATAATTATATTTATTGATATCACTTAGCAAAAGAAAACACAACTAACTGATATTTTTCATTAAAAGCAAATACAGTAAACTCCCGATTATCCGTGGGCGGATTAACCGGTTTGCGGATTATCCGGGGTTTGCCATTGTTTTACAAATATCCAATTTTTATTCCAAACAGATTCATTATTGTTTTTTTTTAACACTCAATGCGGCACAATATCCGGTAAAAACAACGATCATAAAAATAAACTAAGCTATCTCAAATAACGCAAGGATAAACGATAACTGTCCTGTTAGACTGAATGAACCAACTCGAGTTGGGAACTGACTACTGTATATAAGAGACATGACAAAATGCTTGGACGCCCGAAAACCCAATGTGTATCATAAGATTGTAAACAAATGTCAGCTAATCTCGGCTATAAATAGTCTAGGACGTGACATACGCATTATCCATGTCTGTCATATACATTTTCGATCGTTATGGCTTTGTGACACAAGTAGAAACAAACATTCCGAGTTGAACTTTAAGTGGTTATTATACTAAAATAAGTAGTAGGTAGTTTGAATTTTTATGCGTTATTTTTATTTTTCTGTCTTTTTTATTGAATTTTATTTTTTGTCATGCAGTATTTTATCATTTGTATTAGTTGATATTTTATGTAAATTTCCTTTTTTTTGTTGTAAACCGATAAATAAAACAACATTTTAATGTCTAATACACTGTTTTAATGTCCCAAATAAACATGTATATGGTAGAAATAAAATTTTTGAGATGAAAACAACGGACACAATAATTAGAGCAAGACGACCCTTCACTGTGCGACAAAATGGTTCTCAAGGAAATTAGATCGCACATTAAAGCTAAATCAATGCTCACAAAAAAACAGACGAAAGTGACAGATTTTTTTGTTAAAAAGTGAAAGTATTATGTGTAAAGAAAATTACATATGTACATACATACTTACTTTTGACATATACTTATGTACGTATTGTAAATAGTTAGACATAAAAATGCACATGTTATAATCCGTCAAATACATCGACATTTTAAATTATTTTCTGTATTTATTTTGTCCTCTGAAGATTATTTGTGAATTGCATTAACCGGGGTCATTATTTGTGTAACTTATGGTATAATAATCGATTATCGATCGTTTTGCGTATTCTTTGTTCATAGCGGATTATCCGGGGAATTCATTATCCGGCGTTGTCGGGCCACCCTATTCCACGGATAATCGGGAGTTTACTGTAGTTACAAGTAGATTATAGTCTAGAAGTTCTTGAGGTGGAGTGTACCTTTGTAATACCTTGACACATAGGAGTATTTGAGAGCCTAGGAATTTCTACAATAAACTTTCAGTCAAGACCTATTAATCTAAACAATAGTTTTAATGTGTACTTTTTTATTATTTTATAAGTAATTATTGTGTAACTGAGTGAATACTTTTGAACACTGATGGATTTTGAAATAATTTTTTTATTCTGATTTTAAATCCAAGAAGTTTTATATTTTGTTCTGATTACTATTAACTTAAAATTGACAAAAACAACTATCTTACATTTAGAAGTTTTATTTTTGAATAAATACCCTGTTTTTTAAAAATTTACTTCTAATCTCTTCTGAGTATTGTGAAAATAAACTAGTACAAATAACTAAACAAAATAAATAATCAAACATATTCAATAATTTTTTTTATGATCGTACCTCTAATGTTTGTAAACTAAATTCATTATCACATTCTGTTAGACAGGAAAATTTGTTGATGCCTTCTCCTATCTTTACTTCAACTCCTCTGAAACAAAATATACAGTGTCTTCAAAAAACCCGGCTTGACTCTAATGTAGCATGCATAGAATGTGCAAAATGGCAAAATAGACTCACTTATAATATATATCACTTATAGGGGGGGGCCGGCTTACAGCTGGATTATGCAAGGGGGCTCTGGTCCAAACCATAGCAAGCGTTTAGTACATTTATTATAAACTTTTATAACATAATAATAAGAGAGGGTTTTATTTTTATATTTGAATTTCAATTTAATTAATTAAGATAGCAAAAACCACTGTTTAAAGTTATTATAACTATCCTGTGGTAACCAACTAAATAAAATGTCTAATTTTTCCAACCATCAACAAGAGCAGAAGTCAAAAGTTCAAATCAAGTTAGAATAAAGATTTATTAAGTAGTATTCCTGCAATAGCAAAATATTGAATTATAATTATTAAATATATTGTTACATAGTTATAACTGAACATTTTGGTTGGTTTTCACATAAAGTCCAGGGATTTTTTTACTGGCAGATCATACTCGACGCACCACAGGTACTAGGACTTGGTAATTCAGGCTGGATCATATTTTGAACATGGTTGAACTGATCAGTTTCAGACCTACAGTAGCCATCATCACCATGTCCAATTAACATGAAAAAACAAATAAATTTGGTAACTTAAAGTGTTGGCTGATCATGTGGGGGGTTATGTTCAATGAACACCCCGATTTGAAGGCCTGGCCGCGGCAGTACACAATAAAACCTGACCAATAATTTTCCTTGTCATATCTATAATCCAACTTTTCTCATTACTGGAATTACCTCAAACTAACAAAAGATGACAACTTGAAGTAACTGTGGTGTATTTTTTATGGATAACTCAGTGGTTATTGTCCAAGTAGGGAATATATAATTCCATGATGTAAGAGCTGAAGGAGTTACACAAGGAAAAAGCTTATTTCATTTTAGAAGAATGGATACCTGTTTTCATCTCAACCCTATGAGATATGAAAATAGAAATCAAGTTAGATAGATAGAAAGTACAGGGTGAGGCAAAAAGGAAAGAAGTTTTTAGAACAGGTAGTATTTTGACCCAAGGAGTGGGGCGATTGATGTTTTGTTCGGTAGCTCCTGCCATTTTGTTTACTCAATGGCATGAAGCCGTGAACTGTGCAACATTGTGTTTTACTTATAACAGTTTTGGCTATAATAATGAGTCTATTGTTGCAATTCATAGTGAGTTTTGTCATCATTTCAATCTTGTGAGACATGACAGTGTACCTACTTGTACCATTTTACGTTGGGTTGAATAATTTTGTCTACGAGAAACAGAGAATAGAAAACCGCAAGCGCCCTCATTTAGTATGCACTACAGAAAATGTGGACATTTTGGCAAGCCATGTGTAGTCCTTGTCGATCTGTTAGGAGACATTCTGCTTCAGTAATTGTTCAGTAAGGCATACTTTGCATAGTGTTCTAGAATTTCATTCCTACAAAACGGCTATAATACAACAATTGAAACCGACAATTATGGGAACACTGTAACTGTTACCTAGGAATGTTATAGTTAGATGATTACTGAATTCTTTCTACCTTAACTTAAAAGAAAACAATGTTATCTAGCGGGCATGGTTTCAACAGTAAGGGGAGTCAGCTCACACAGCAAAAATTTCAATGGAAGAAACTAGGCCTGCTTTTCATGGTTCTGTGATTTCCCATTCAGTGACATTAATTGGCATCCTTGTTCCCCTGACCTATCCATGTGCAACTACTTTTTCTACCTTGTATATGAGCTTAAACCAAGTACACTTGAAGAACTGAAGGAAGCAAATCATGTTGAAGTTGTTCAAATTGACAATCAATGATAAAAAGAGTGGAGACCAACTTCTGAGAGTTGGGTGAAAAGTGAATCGCACAAAGCAGCTGTCCCCTGGCAGATGTGGTTTTGAAGTATTAATTTTGCAAAATGGCAATATATTGTTAGTATTATTCTGTAAATAAAAATTCTTTTGATGCACAGGTAACAATATATTGTTTTTCTTAAAAATACACCCATCATTTCTACCTCACCCTGTATAATATCCCAAGAGGAAACAATAGAGCACGATGTAAAAAAGAGACTGGTTGAGATGAATGAATAAAGTTCCCTGGAATAACCAAATAACAAAAGCAAAATAATTAAAATTATCATGAGAAAACAAAACAGAAGTCAGTAAGTTTCTGAAATAGTCACACTCTAAGTTTTTTTATTTATAGGTTGATCAAAACCTAACAGTATAAAATCATATGATTTTGTTATTTTATTATAGGTAAGAACCGATGAAGTTCCAATTGCTCTAAAGAGAGCCTTCAATTACATTAAAATATAGATTTAAATTATTAAAAAACCTGTATTAAAATGCCTCTACAAAAATGTTTATTTCATTGCAATCAAGTTTTTTTATCAATGATTCAAAATATAATTGAAAACAAAACACTAGAATTTAATACTACTGGGAGTACTAATAATTTAACTAATACTATTAGATCAATAAATGTAACTAGCGACATGAAAACTTACTTTCTCACGCAAGTTTTACAAAAAATGTGGCCTTCATTACACGTCACAATATCTTGAATAAAAACTTCATCATCAAAACAGCAGTTGCATTCTAAGAAATCACCATCTTCCTTTGCCTAGAAATTAATTATATGTATATATATAAATATCGCAATATGTATTCTTGTGAATTAATAAAGACCTAAGTCAAATTACAAATACAAGAATTATAATTGAATTTACAATTCTATTATATATATATATATATATATATATATATATATATATATATATATATATATATATATATATATATATATGGTAATTACTTATATATATATAAACTTACACAAGAATCTTACTCAGGATATATGACAGTTAACTTTCAAAGACCAATTATGTTATGAAGACTCAGTTTCTGTTGATGCTTGATAATGAAGACACCATAATTAGTCTTCGAAAGTTAACTCTCATATATATATATATATACCAAGTAAGATTCTTGTTCAAGTACATTATAGTGTGAGTGATAAGTGAATAAAAGAAAACAGTGCTACAAAGTTTATATATATATATATATATATATATATATATATATATATATATATATATATATATATATTAAACTCTTGTAAATATTTACAAACTTGCTATAGTAGCGTATGCTTATATTTGTTGAGGACGGCCGTTTCGGAAGATGTGTCCCATTGTCAACTCAGAAGTAACTCAAATTCAGGAGTTATGGTTTCAGTTGACAATGGGTCACATCTCCCGAAACAGCTGTCCTCAACAAATATAAGTCAGTGCCACTAAAGGCAAATTGTAAAATATTTACAAGATTTATAATACAAGGCTCACTTAGGCTACATAAGTCTACAAAACTACCATTAATTTCGACAATTAGAAAATTACATTCATTATTAACTAAAGAACAATTCTCTTTGAAGGACCTTATGATCAAATGAATTTTTATTCTTATAAATAAACTCCATTCCTTCTAAATATTTAACTCTTTGGGGAAACATAGGTAAAAAAAGTGCCTATGAAATTGTATTTTGTAAAATGTCTTGAAATGGATTTGAGTTCAAAATAATCCTACCTTCCTTTTAGAATTTGTTGAGAGGGACGTTTTATTTATATCCATATTTTAAGTTAATAATAGTTCAACAGGTTGATTATTAATTACTCTTTCACTACCGTAAATTTATGTATCTAATCATTCTAGTGAAGACAGCAATATATCTTCAACATGTTATATCTTGTAAACTAATTGGTAATTTTAGGTATTTTTTACAATAAAAGTTATATATAAATTAAAACGTAACCACTCAATAAATTTCACTGTAAGACCTCACAAAAATTTTTGATTCAAACCTAGGTTGAACGAAATAAAAACAGAAATAGTTTTTTACGCACTTTACATATAGTGTAACATAGATTACAGCCACATTTTTTTCTAATTCATAAATACTTTTCAGCTTTATTTGAAAATTTGACATAGAAATCCTTGCCACAGATTGGTTCTAAGATTATAGAATATGTACAAGGCGTAACGGCTTTACATGTTCAACGGTTACATTCAACTATTTAATATTCACAGAAGCATGATTGTGTGCGACGAAAACTATAACAAATAAATGATACGGCGGTTTTAAATACTCACAGGACAGAAAGTTACTACAGTTTTCACTAATTAATAAAACAGTAATTTTGAATAAAATATTAATTTACCTCATCGAACAAAATATTTACAGAATAATAAGGACTCATGCAACATTATATAGTGGAACAGATGTTGATGATAGCTAAATTGGTGCAGCGCTTTTTGAAGCATTCACAAACATATCACTTTTATATAAAAAGGTTAGTATTCAATTTTGAAAAGTCAGTTATTATTAAAAATATTCATTTCCTTGTGTTCAATTTTTAACTCATAATTATATATATATATATATATATATATATATATATATATATATATATATATATATAAATATCGCAATATGTTTTCTTGTGTATTAATAAAGAACAAAAGTCAAAATACAAATACAAGAATTATATTTGAATTTACAATTCATATAAATTGTAAATTCAAATATAATTCTTGTATTTGTATTTTGACTTTTGTTCTTTATTAATACACAAGAATACAAATTGCGATATATATATATATATATATATATATATATATATATCGCAATAAGTATTCTTGTGTATTAATAAAGAACTAAGTCACAATACAAAAACAAGAATTATAATTCAAGAAATTCAATTATAATTCTTGTATTTGTATTTTGACTTAGTTCTTTATATATATGTATATATATATATATGTGTGTGTGTGTGTGTGTGTATATATATATATATATATATATATATATATATATATATATATATATATATATATATATATATATAACTACGTCCCGTTGTAGTAATAGAACTGTATAGTAGTAAACAAGTTTTAAAACTGCTGATACCATTAATCAGCTTAAAGCGTAAGCCTAATAAAGTTGTATATAGTAAAACAATATGCAATATTCTTGTTTATGACAGTGTTTATTTAATCAAACACATAATTTTTTTTAAAGTGATTTTAAATTATTGTATTTAAATATATGCAATTATTAAAGGAATGAAATATTGCAAATAATCTTTTATCTTCCGGGAAACAGGTGTAAGGGACAGTTTTTGGTCGTTCTGTGTTTCATTATCTGTTACAGTTAGAAATTTCTTTTCTTGGTAGATTTAAAAAAACCTCGAGGAATAGCGTTATATATCCCTAGTTAATGTTTTCAATTGATATGTGGGTAATGAGTATATTTAATACTAAGTGTGTTTTGATAAGATAAGATCCTTTGTGATACAGTATTAGACTTCGGTCTGGTTTTGAAAGCAGTGTACTTAAAAACAGTGCGTGTTATTTACTAATAATTCTACATGAATAATAACCTAACAATTATTTTTATGTGAAGCTGTTTTTTTATAGTAGAGGATGTTAACTAGGTTATATGTTGCTCTATAATAACAATGATTTCAAAATATAGTATAACAACTGTGTAATTGCACAGTTCTTTACTATCTTTTAAGCAGGAGTAAGTATGATAAATATTTTATTTTCAATAAAATTAAAAATTGTACATTTTAAAAAAAATACAGTTTTTCAATTCTGAAAGTATATTGAAAATAGGGTATTTATTTCCCGTGTCGACGTGTACGACTTTAGCGAAAACAATTATACCGGCCGATGCAGAAAACTCTCGCCCCAAAAATTAACAATTTTGGAAAATTGTAATTCTTCCCATTCGTGGTGCTAATAGTGCTGTTAAAATGGCAAATTGCCCACCCCAATACAAAGCATATACCTAAAAATGAATCCAAAACATGTCCTGAAGATATATTGATAATTATTGTTTGTTATTGCCATAGAAGGTTAATTTTATGTACCTATGAAGTATCCAATCAGGACAGATTTGGTTGTAATTTTATATGTATAACCAAATGTACATATGTAAGGCTAGAATAGAGATCACGTGTCACTTGACAAAAAATATTACTTCGCGGAAGTAGTCGTTTAAGTAGGTAATGCATAAAATTACAACCAAATCTGTTCTGACTGGATACTCTGCAGGTATATTGTAATAGTAAATATAATAAGTAAATAGTAATATATAAAATGACAACCAAAATTTATCCTAACTGGAGGCTTCATTGGTATATTTAAATATAAGTATACGTAGCACGGCGCACCGTTGATACTTGGACGTAGTACTTCATACTACTCCGCACTGAATTTTTTACCACTTTAATTTGATAAAATGGTATTTATTTCCTCTTGCAAGAGTTTTTGTATCTCTGATGATCTGCATCTGCAGGTATAATTTTTTTTGCTAAAATTGTATACGTGGACACGGGAAATTGTTGATATTACATTTAAGTTCATAAAAAAGATTAAAAAGTTATAATGCATAAATGTAGTATGTTTTTTAGATTTGTTAAAAAATAGTTTACTAATAAATAAGGTAGACAAGCTAGCTAAAAGCATTAAACGTGCGCTACTTATTCCATGCAGAAACAACCATATGGAATCCATTTGTCAGCTTAGCACACTGTTTAAGATAGATTTTGTTATAAGCAATCCTAAAAGGACACTTTGTAGCTATATTAGGATGTAGTATAACATAGTACTCAGTTTTATAAACAAAACATGTTTTTTTTTGAAAGTCTTGTTTATATTGTGAAGGTATTATGTCTTTTTTTCAGAATGTTAAATATTTGAACTGTCTCCATCTAGTTTTATTACTATGTAAGTATCCCAGTCAGGATAGATTTGATTGTAATTTTATACATCACTATATACTTATAATAAAATATACCTGTGAAGAATCTAGTCAAGATAGATTTTGCTGTAATTTTATACATTACAATATACCTATATTAAAATATTCGTTATTTTCTGGATCGGGCGTAAAGATATTTTGGCCAATCTCATGCATTATATATGTAGAGTTGCTTTGTATATCTTAATATAGGTACAGTAAACTCCCGATTATCCGTGGAATAGGGTGGCCCGGCAACGCCGGATAATGAATTCCCCGGATAATCGGATATGAACAAAGAATACGCAAAACGATCGATAATCGATTATTATACCATAAGTTACACAAATAATGACCCCGGTTAATGCAATTCACAAATAATCTTCAGAGGACAAATTAAATACAGAAAGTAGTTTAAAATGTCGATGTATTTGACGGATTATAACATGTACATTTATATGTCTATAACTATTTACAATACGTACATAAGTATATGTCAAAAGTAAGTATGTATGTACATATGTAATTTCCTTTACACATAATACTTTCACTTTTTAACAAAAAAAAAAAATCTGCCACTTTCGTCTGTTTTTTTTTGTGAGCATTGATTTAGCTTTAATTTGAGATCTAAGTTTCTTGAGAACCATTTTGTCACACAGTGTCTACTTGTGTCACGTGTGTCACAAAGCCATAAAGATCGATAATGTATATGACAGACATGGATAATGCATATGTCACGTCCTAGACTATAGCCGAGATTAGCTGACATTTGTTTACAATCTTATGATACACATTAGGTTTTTGGGGGTCCATGCATTTTGTCATTGTCTCTTACTATACAGTAGTCTGCTCGCCCCTTTTATTTCGCTTGCCCGCGTCGGGATGCTTCCCTTTCAATGTAAAAATTAGTACGTACATATTTACATATCTATTCCCTTCATCTTAACTTCTATTAAGCCTTATATGTATTTACGTCGTAATTCACCGTTTGGAAATTTAAACACATGAATCTGATTGGAATAAAAATTGGATATTTGTAAAACTATGGCAGACCCCGGATAATCCGCTCACGGATAATCGGGAGTTTACTGTATATTGTATAAAATTACAACCAAATCTATCCAGACTGGATACTTCATAGGGTATGTCTAGACATAGTATTGTGCGCTGTTGCTACTACGTGACAAAAAATGTATTTCCAACTATAATGTGATAAAAAAATTAACCTTCCGGGTTAAAAAAAAAATGTAAATAATAACATAAATACTTTTCAAAGTGTTTTGCTAGTTTCAAGGTAAAAAAAATCAAGACAAAACATTGATTTTGTAAAGTTTTAGGCAACTGTTGTGGGAGTGGAATTGTTTTCCAAAATTGTAATTATTTGGGACATCAGAGAAAGTGTTTTTATTTATTTTAGTAATCATTATGAATTTCTGCATCTGGTGGTAAAACGTTTCTTCCGAAATCGCTTGGTCAAAGTAAACAATTAAAATATTTTTAACATATGTTACTCAAAAACACTCTAAAAAAATTAATTAATTTTAAATGATAATAAATGGAAACTACAAGTAGTGGTCCAGTTTTGGAAAAGCTGCCTAACCTTAATGCCCCAACACATGAAACTGAATGTCGCTTTGGTTATTATGAAGATCGTACGATTTCCACTCTATGTCTGAAAAAATTCCTTATTATACCCTAAAACAACATACATAATTTATTTTTTGCCCCGGAAGATGTAAGTTTTTTCAAATTTCGCTAGGGATTAGTTTTTTTGGCGTGCAATATCAACAGCGTGTGATATTACGTATATGTACTTTTAAATTTACCTATAAAGTCTCCTGTTAGGATAGATTTGGTTGTAATTTTATTCATTACTATATACCTGTATTAAAATATACCTATAAAGTGTCGAGTTTGGTTGCATTGGTTATAATTAGATGTCTGCTTCCGCGGAGTAATACTTTTTGCCAGGTGACATCATGTGACCTCTTGTTAAGTGTATAAAATTACAACCAAATCTATTCTGACTAGAAACTTCATAGGTATATTTCAATATAGGCAAATAAAATTAACCTTCAATTTCAATAATAATTATCAATATAGCTTCAGGACATGTTTATCAGTGATATTATAGATGTTACAGGGAATCATGTAATCTGCATTTTCACCATTGTCTTATAAAACAGAGCACTATTTTATACTATATTCAATAATGTTATATGCATTTATCAATATAGTAACATAGTAACAATAACATATAGCTGTCTTAAGCATTAATTTTTCGGTGCTTTCAGTATTAGCAAAAATAGGTTTTAAATGAATAATAATCTTATAAAATTTAAAATTATACATGAAAAACATAGTTTTAAGCTAATGTTGCAAACCATTAATAATGGCTTGATTTGAAAAAAAATATGAACATAACCTCAATGCATAAACAAACATTAGACTATGTAAAGTAAACTTTTTTAAAATACAGCCCTTTTTTTTAATTACATCGTTAGATACATAATTTTTAATCTACCAACAAAGTATTCGGTTAAGATAGGTATGGGTATTTAAAAAATTATGAAGTTTTTTACTGGTGTGAAATAATAAGTAGCTGCTTCAACAGCTGGCCGCATCTTTGAACTACAGACCTCGACAGTATTGTGTTCGAGTGCATTGGTAAATGGTGATTATTTAGTTAATTAGAACTTAGCTAATGAGAACTATTCATAACAAACCACTTGGCTACTATGCCTTACAGTAGTAGTCAATCACTGAGGATGACGACATTGTCACCAAAACTAGTCTGATGGTTTCTTGAATTTTGTAGTCCATTACGTTCGGTGAATCTTATTAATCACTTAAACAATAGTTTATGACTATCCGAACTTTATATTTAGTGAATTTGATAAAACTTAATTAGACAGAACGTTTTTGATCGCTATGTGCCGATCTTCATCAGTATCTTCTGCTTGGAGATGTTGGGTCAAGCGATGACGGTTTTAAAGGTAGGTTTTCGATAGTATCAAAGAGTATGTGTGATTTGTATTGTGTTTGTTCGTTTAATATGTTTGTACTTTGCTGCTGTTTATCCTTAACGCTGCGTTAGTAGAGCATACAGTGGTAGTAAGCCTACCAAGGTATTGTCTGTTTCTTAAAACTTTTGATGTCCGGGACTTGAGACCTATTTAGGGTTAAAGCACCTTGTGTGGCTCAACTCTCTTCGCACAGGGCATCCACTGCTATGAGTTCTTAGAACTCTCAGCCACAATCTATAAGGAGACTCCAGTAATATCTTTAATACTTTCTGTAAAAATGAGTTCATACTCCACCTAAATTGTTCCAGATCTTTTAATAAGGTGGGCAGAAAGAGGAAGAGGTGTAGATGAGTCATGTCTTGCTTTATTCTTGACTTTAGTTTGGAAGTGACTATTATGTTGATTAGTAGAAGCAGCGGTGCCCTTTTGACGACAGTTGCAAATAAATCTCAAGACATGAGCAAAAACATGATTAAGAGTAGAGAAGTTCTCCATGATATCCAAGAGATAGTTTTAAGGCGGTGAAGAGGAAATGAGGATCTTAGCTTCACTCTTATATTCTGAACAGTCCGGACCAGGTTCTTTGGGTTGGTGTAACACCCAACTGCAAGGTTTTCATACAACGAGGGGCCTTGCCACTAAAGTGGATGAGTTGAAAGTTCCGAAGGTAGATAGCCCTGAGAAGCCAAGTCTGAAGGGTTGTCAAATGTAGAGACATTATACCATTTGTGCGGTTGTACAATTGATCCCAATGACATAGTTTGGCACACATGTCATGAGTTGGCATGGAGGCGTAGAAATTGAATGTAATACAATCTCAGAGTCATTGAAGAAGAGAGTGTCATTAAGATGAAGAGCAGATTGAGTTGTGAGAAGAGAGTTCAAGACGAGGGATGGTCAACATCCTCAGAGAAGCTACCTTACTCTTGGCATTTAACAGGTGGGTATTGACAGATTCATTCAATTTAGTGCGCAGATATAAGGTGGCAGCATATCTAGACTTGGGCCCATCGCAGAAGTCAATGAGGGGTGAGTGGCGTTGCGAGGCCCAACATGCCATGGTATTTGAATGTTTGAAAGAGATGGAAAATGTGGTATAAAGTCAGTCCATTGGTGAAGAAGAGTATCTGTCAAAGTCTGGTCCCATTCCAATTTTTCAGCCCAGACAAGTTTAAGGAAACATTTTATGAAGAAAGTCACAGGCGTAAGTAGTCCAAGAGGGTAAAAAATGTGAGCCACAAAAAATAAAATGGCACAATGTAGGTGTACCACTAAACGGCTGTACATGATAGGAAAATGAGTCAGATTTAGGGTTTGACTGAAGTCCCAAAATTTTGATTGAGGCAGAATCGTCCTGGAAGAGAAGGTTTTCCAAATGAGTATGGAAATTGAGATAAAATGTCAGCATTAGTAGAAGACCACTTCTGCAGTTTCAGACTATCACGAGCAAAGAGAGAATTCAGCTTCCGTATGAAAAAGTTAGCTTCGTTGATTGAATCGGCTCCAGTAACTATCTCATCAACATAGGAAGGCGTGATTAAGAACTACCTGAGAGGCGGCAGGAAAGTCATGACCTTCATTCTCAACCAGCTGATTTAGGGTCCGAAGAGCAAGATAGGCAGATAGTGTAAGGCCATATGTCACAGTGGTAAGCTCAAAATCTTGTATAGGAGAGTCCAAAGAAGGCCGATAAAGAATGTGCTGGTGCGGTCTGTCAGAAGATCGAACAAGAATCTGGCGGTACATCATTTCGATGTCTGCACAGATAGCAAAGATAAAAAGTCAGAAAGAAGGTAATAGGTTTGACAGGTCCTTCTGTAGCTTAGGGGCTGACAGAAGTTGCTGGTTTAAAGTATTACAGTTGCAATCAGGAGATGAGGCGTTTAAAACTACTTGTAGGCATCCTAAACTGATGTACTCCTGCATGAAGTCATGGTATTGTTGTAGTTTTGAAGAGTCTTGCTGTAAGCGTTTCTCCAAAGGCTTATAACTGGCAAAGACAGAGTTTCGATTGTTGGCCGTTGGAACGGTGTCAGTCTTAAAAGATAAAGCGGCTACATACTGACCGATGGTGTTGCGAGGGGTTATTTGTTTGAAAATTGTTTCACATAGCTGGTTCTCTGGTTTTTGTACAATGATTGGGCAGACTTCCTTAGTCTCTCAGAAACGATGTAGACAATCCTCAATAGAATCCCATTGCGTGAGAAATGTGTGAGGTCGAAGTTGGAAGAGAATCAGGTATAGATAGTATTAAGAGCAGCAGTTCTCCTCTAAGTATAGCTAGCGGTTTGTCCTTGAGTATGTGTATGACACACCGGGACACAGGATGAGGTCAATCTTACCTGGTTGATCAAAAAGAGGATCAGCAAGTTGAAGTTGACTAAATTGTTGTCGTATGACTGGAGAAAGAATATGTGAATGCAGAGGGTCAGTGATCTGTGGCAGCAGCACTACAGAGATCTGAAGAAAGAATTCGAGTCATTAGGAGAAAAAAGTTTAAGCGTTGCCTGTTCTGTTATAGGAGTACTTTTCGATGCGACACCAATCAAGGAGAGATTACCTTTTCTGGTACCCAAACCTAATAAACCAATGGCTCTCTTAGGTACAGCAGAGATTTGACTGCCAGGGTCTATAATTGCTCGAAGTAACTGATGTATGGTGAAGGAGGCCTGAACACAGAGTAGTGCCTAGCAAGGCAAATTAAAAAGAGAGGTTACACGAGGAAAAAAAGTGAGGTTGTCCAATACGAGATGATACAGTACAAGAGTTTACATTATGAGATGGCCGAACAAGAAAGTTTTCAGTGAAATCAAGAGATGGCTCGTGAAGAGAATTTTTGGTTTGAGGTGATCCAAAATGAATTTGTCTAGTAGTCAAGAGAGGTTGAGCAAGACGTCTAGAGGATTTTAGGTGGGAGTGGTGTCGAGATTTACATTGTGATTGAGGCCCTTCTTCATGCAGCAGCGTGTTATGTTTCTGCTTGCAATGCTGGCATGATTTAGTCGAAGCTCATTTAACTTGAAAATGTGCACCTAAGCAGTTGAAGAAACATTTGTGATGTTTTACTTGGCAGCGGTGTCATTCAGGAATGGAGATTATTGAACATTTTGCAATAGAATATTTGATGCATGCCAGCACAGAAGAAACAAGTGGTAGGGGGGCTGCCTGAGTTAGATCTTGAAGTAGAAGTATTAGGTGATGATGTACATAGTCGAGATGATCTAGAAGTGGGTGAAACAGGACGAGAAGAAGTGGGTGTGTGAAAAAGCATGAGGAGAAGAGCCCTTAGCAATATTATTGCCAGTACCTTGAACTATGAGTACCCTTAATGTTGTGCGATTATTGTTAGAATGAGTGGCTGGAGTCTCCAAAAGCTTCATAACTTTTGCCTGTTCAGTAAAATTTATTTAAGTGCTTGAAAGAAGGAACGCTAGCTGCAGTCAGTTGGGGTCTCAAAGATGAGACAAGTTGAGGGGTCCAGATGGGTAGCAGATAGATGAAAAAGCAGAAAATCTGCTAGGTCTGGAAAGTTCAGTGCCTTAAGGAGACTGATTGCATTAGAGTGAGTTGAAATGTATCCATTGAGTTTGTCATGAGAGGCTCCTTTCATGACAAAGAAGTTGAGAATTTGGTTCATATGGTAACCTGCCAGCCTACGAGGATTGGCATAACGCCTTTACAACAGATAGGCATTATGGTAGTGGTTCGGTGTGACTAGTAACCCTGAGATTATATCTCATGTGTCAACCTTCATCGTATCTCGAAAGTACTGAAACTTATGCATGTCACTCAGTTCTATCCATCTCATTGCATGTAATAAAGAGTTATACATCTCATTGAAGTTGGCCCAGTCTTTGACAGAACCAGAGAAGTGGGGTACAATCAATGGAGGCAAACCAGTTGGTACCCATAAACATTGTTTGTTAGTTTCCTTTTTTATCGACTTCGCACATTTCAAAACTAAAAGGTAAAAAACCTTATTAAAGTTTGTTTTGACTTCAGTGACCATCAAATTTGCCTTCAGCCAAAGCAACACTTTCTGTCTCCTCTTGGATGCTGTTGAAGGTTTCTTGGATGTACCTTTTTGGTCTCAGCCTCAGGGACAGAGTCATTGCCAATGAAACTAGAAATTCATTCCAGGTCAAGAGTTAATAGACTAAATCTTGCCTCACATTGTTCAAAGATAGTTGCCATAGTTTAATAGCAATAGAATATAGACAAAACAAAATTGAGTGAGAAGATGATAAAAATGTAAAATGGGGGGTTCAAATTTTAACGCTCTAAAGCATCCATGCCAGAAGACCAGTTTGGTTTTCAGCCCTTAAGTTTGACAGAGAAATAAAGAATAATAGTTCCGGAGGACCAGACAAATAAAGGTAAAAACGGCAAATCTGTAAGTTGTCCTTAAGTTAGGTAAAAAAGAGGTTATGAACAAAATTTGAATAATATTTCTAAAAAAAACCAACCTTACATTGAATAAGATGTTCCACCCAGGTGTAGTTGAAGTCGTCTGGTGTACACACCACTTTTTCACTGTAACTGTTCACTAAAAACTATTAATTGAGTTAGTTTAAATGTTCACACACAAAAAAGTTATAAAATAATTTCACTTTTACCACACACTTATTTTCGAAGGATTGGTAAGATTTAAAAGGATGAAAAACATGTAAATGAGTTCAAGATGGTGAAGAAAGGAATGTGGAGATGCGACGTGACTAACGCTATCAAGAGTTGAGTATAAACTAACTGGCAAATGGGAAGAGTATTGCGCATAGAGTGTATGTCGTAGATCGAGGACAGAATGAGCATGTGCTTTGGTTTGACAGAAGCAAAGCCATATGAATTTCGAGAACTGGGCCAAACAAGTAGATTGAAAAAAAACTATTGCCATGGATGTTGTGAACTCCAAGACTGATTCAGTCCAAACGGACAAATATATTAAAAAATTTCCTATCAAGACATAGAAATAAAATATGTATGCAATTCAGGAGTTTTTATTATGAGTGCCATTAACTTTTCTTATTTTTTCATAGATTAAATATGTTTTAAAGAAATAATTTTTTCAAGTCTGTATCGAGACAACTAATTTTAGTCAGGGTTGTTTCCTTAACATCAGGTTTGCTTTCTCTACTTGGATTGTAGAAGGTCTTTGCCTTCTAAATTAAAATGTATTCACAATTTAACTAATATTCAGCATAAATGTAATAGGTACTCCAGTATACAGTTAACCCTTTAAATCACAATTTTTCAAATTTTGTTGCAAAAAATTAAAAATGGTTTTCCACATATAAGGGAATACAGGAAAAATACCAAAAAAACGTTTACTTATTTTTATTTCTCACAAGATCCAAAAATATACATGTTACAGTTACATTATGAAATAACGGCCAATGTTTAAACTGTAAAATACCAGTATTTCAAAAACACTGTTTCTTTGGTGTTTCAAAAATTGTAATAAAGCAGTTAAATTTCCATACAAGGGTATAAATGCATACTTTGATAAACAGTTTAACTTATTTGAGTAGGGAAAGGGGATACATTATATTTAAAAATGTATGAATTACGTTAAATTTTTTGGGTTGGGTAGTAGATCATATTTATTAGAAGAATGTGACTTCTGTGCTGAAGACAGTTATGTTATCAAAACAGATTTGCTGAAGGCGGTTGAGAAAGAACTATGTTAAGACCATTTCAACTTCTTAAAATAGTTAAGGTTAGTATAAATTATTATTTTCATATTTTAAACTTTTGTCTTTTAGTTAACTATTAACAAAAATTTAAACAAGGTGCAATTTATTTATAATAATAATTTATTTTTGTTGTAGTTATAAATTTAATTTTACAAATTAAAATTGTAATAATTGAGTAATAGTTGCTGGAACTATTAATTTAGACAGATGTTGCTTTGGCATTACCACAAAGCAGTGGTGGGCTGATTTTGTAGTTGAATTTAGGTTGGCTGTTGATAAGCAGCCAAAACTTAAAATATTTGGTACATATTACCTTATGCAGGATGTAAGTAAATATTTATGTATATATAATAGCAATAGTGTTAATTATAGTTTGTTGTATAAAGTGTGAATACTTTTAATCTCTTTTCAATTTGGTTTATTACTTTTATGTTTTAATCATACTATATAAAGGCCTCTTGGTCTTATTTTAATATTTCCTATTACATTGACAAATGAAACCTCCTACACAGAAATACACTGTTCATTTATAAAATCTCTGAATTTTATATTACCATTGCCACTTGTCTCGTTTTTTCTAGTCACTGTGGTATGTAAGAAATGTTAATTGAGCATTTCAAGAAGTTTTTATATTGTAGACTTTTTATTTATTTATTATTAGAAGTTTTTTATATATTAATTAATATCACTTGCACTATGATGTACTTAAACAAGAATCTTACTTGGTATATATGTGAGTTAACTTTTAAATAATAATTACGTGTCTTCATTTTTGAGCATCAACTGAGATGCTTCTGTAGATGCTTTGAGCTAAATGCTTCTGTAGATAAAAGATATACTGTTATTGTTCTATTTTCGGATTTACTGCACTGTGGGAAAGTTTTTAGTTTGTCTTGGGGTTAATTTTGTCTATAAAGTTGAATAGTTTATCGTTTTTTTAATTTTATTTGTATTTGTTCGTTTATGATATTATTTTTGTGTTTTATAAATTTGTAGCTGTTCACAGATTGTCATTTTGAGGCCATTTTGTATATTATTTTATTAGATGTATGTTTTCTAATATGGGGAATGTACGAGGTGTGGCTAGAAAAAAACCGAACTGATGCTATAAAAAAATTTTATTTTCCATTATTTACAATTTGATGTTATCTCCTTCAATGTACTCTCCTCCTCGGTCTATACACCGCTCCATACGAATTTTCCACTGTTCATAGCAATGCTGCAGATCATTTTCGGTAAGACCATACATGACTTCCGTCGCTTTTTCTTTTACTGATTCAACACTCTCAAATCTAGTTCCTTTCAAAGCTGACTTGACTTTAGGGAAAAGAAAAAAATCACAGGGGGCCAAATCAGGTGAGTAGGGTGGATGGTCTAAGATGGGAATGTTGTGATTGGCTAAAAACGTCTTCACTGACAACGCATTGTGAGCTGGAGCATTGTCTTGGTGCAGGATCCATGTCTTTTTTTCCACAAATCGTTCCGTTTTCTCCGTACTCGCTCACGTAGGGTAGTCAGGACGCTAATGTAGTAATGCTGATTCACTGTTTGTCCCTCTGGTACCCAATCAATGTGTACAATCCCTTTGACATAAAAAAAACAATCATCATTGCCTTGAATTTCGATTTTGACATTCGTGCTTTTTTTGTCGTGGAGAATCAGGAGATTTCCAATGCATCGATTGGCGTTTGGTTTCGGGATCGTAAGTAAAAAACCACGATTCATCACAAGTAATAACATTTTGTAAAAAGGTGGGATCACTTTCAATGTTTTCTAGGATGTCAGAACAAATCATTCTTCGGCGTACCTTCTGTTCAATTGTGAGACACTTTGGAACCATTTTTGTACACACTTTGTTCATGTTGAAACTTTCATGAAGAATCTGCCTAACACTTTCCTTGTCAATTCCTGTCAACTCAAACATTGCTCTGATTGTTAAACGGCGATCTTCTCGAACAAGTTTACCGATTTTTTTCAATGTTTGCATCAGTTTTTGCTGACAATGGTCTGCCAGTGCGAGTGTCATCACTTGTGTCTTCGCGGCCATCTTTAAATCGTTTAAACCACTCAAACACTTGTGTTCGTGATAAACTATCATCGCCATACACTTGTTGCAACATTACAAACGTTTCACTTGCAGATTTTCCAAGTTTGAAAAGAAATTTGATGTTAACACGCTGTTCTTTCTATACACTCAACATTTTTTCGACGCACTGACAAAACGTCAACTACTTAGAACAGACGCCACGGGCAGACTGAGTGCAGGAGGCAGATGAAACTCGAGCAGTAGGCGGAGCAAGAGTCACGTGACAAGCCAGGCGACTTTCAGCCTTATTGCATTCGTTTTATTGTTTCACCTGTGCTAGTTCGGTTTTTTTCTAGCCTCACCTCGTATGTTTGTTTTTGATGGCGTGAGTGGTTAAGTTTGAATTGTAAATGTTAGATTTGATGTATGCCTTTAGGTGGTCTTTATATCTGTCTTTTAATTTCTTCTTTGTTTGGCCGATGTATAACTTGTTACAGTCTGGGCATTTGATTTCATACATTCCGTTATTAAGCGTGGGCCATATTTTTTCGGGTTGGTTTATTTCATTTATGCTTCCTGTACTTTTGCAAGTTATGTTAATATTGTTATTTTTTAATGTTATATCCTGTGTATGTATGATCAGTCACAAATTTATAGAAGCAAAAATAATATCATAAACGAACAAATACAAATAAAATTAAAAAACCAATAAATTGTTTAACTTAATAGACAAAATTAACTCCAAGACAAAAAAACTTTCCCACAGTTCCAGTGAATACGAAAATAGAACAATTACAGTATACCACGTGACAACGGAAATCCCACACAACTGGCAATCTACAAAGCACTTAGTCTCAGTTGAAGCTCGAAAATGGAGACACATAATTAGTCTTCAAAAGTTAACTCGCATATATACCAAGTAAAATTCTTGTGTAAGTAAGTACACATAGTGTAGGTGATAAGTAAATACAAGAAAAGAGTGTTGCAAAGTTAAAAATATTAATTATTGTATATCCATTTAAAATCATATCCCTATCATAAATAAGTTTATGATTTTAACCCAAATTGATCTAAAAAAAGTATTAGATCCTACAGTTATTGCAAAAGATCCAAAACAACCAAAACATACCTATACAACACACAATTATTTGAGAAAAATCAAATATTGACCAGTGTATGTCTTTGCACTATAAACTTCTGTCTTCGGAGATATTTCTTTCTCTCCATTTAGACACTTAGAGAAAGAGAATACTATTATATACATACACTAATCTTTCCATAGGGAAAACAATTATGTTATAAGTTTTGTTCAGTAGATAAATGTTTTTGAACTTAATTTCACAGTTAGATCAGGAAAAATATTATCTAAACACCTTAATCACACTCAGTTGAAATTCAGAAGATCTTAATGACTTTGTCCTCAAACTCATCAAAAAAACTCAACAAAAAAGAAACAAGACCCGCTTAGACAAACTCTTATTGTGGTAACGCAATTTATCCTGATCTTTAAATAACTACATTTGGTGCACAATTTTAAAAAAATCAATAGTTACATTAGCAGAAAGATTTGATCTATCTTTAAGACTTTAATTTTATACCATCTCTAAGGTGTTTTTTATTATTACTCATAACACAACTTTAATAAGAAAAGGTTTTTGAGCCTATACCTAGCAGTTAATTCATTTGCATTGCTTTGCTTTGCGAGCAGCATCTGGCAGTATACTTGTTTTAGTCATATACGGCACGGTCAACTGTCAATAGAAAATAGGATAGTATACCATTTGGCAAATGCAACAAAATATATACAAAAATAAAGTTCAGATTATAAGCTTTCATTTTCATACACTTTAAATTTAATTAAAACTTTTCATTACCTTTCAGAATATCTCGCAAAATACTGATGTACAGAGAATTTGTGTAAATTAAATATTGTTTTTGCTTGGAGACATGTTTTTCTCGTTTCTTACTGAATAACTCGCCTATAGATTATTTCTTGTTGTGACAATTAGTTTCGGCGTTATATCACCTTTTAGAAAACATGATTTACAAATGGTCTATCAAGATGAAAATGAAATTATGTACATATCCAAACAAAAAAGCTTATATATATGTATATATATATATATATATATATATATATATATATATATATATATATATATATATATATATATCTTTCACTTATGTACTTAAACAAGAATCTTACTTGGTATTTATGCGAGCGCTTTCAGGGAGGCACTCGCTAGCTTCTGAAAGCGCTCGCATAAATACCAAGTAAGATTCTTGTTTAAGTACATAAGTGAAAGTGATAAGTGTATACAAGAAAACAGTGTTGCATAATCTACAAATATATATATATATATATATATATATATATATATATATATATATATATATATATAACGTTGTCCATTGTTTTTCCGTTGCACTGACTTTATGAAGTTAATATATTACTATGTAAGTAATTTTATCCACCATTAAGTGCAATAATTGCACTTAATGGTGGATAAAATTACTTACATAGTAATATATTAACTTCATATATATATATATATATTCTTGATATTTAACGTTATCCATTGTTTTTCCGTTGGAATATATATATATATATATATATATATATATATATATATATATATATATATATTAGGTTAGTTTTGGTTGGTAAAGATTATTTAGATTTTTTGGACTAGGAGACTGACAGACTTACCTTGGTAAGAGTCCAATCTGTAGTCTTGAAATAGAAACACATAAAAGCACTTAAACAATGATATATTTCAACCACACAGTGGTCTTTGTCAATCGAAGAGAAAACACAAAAAGAAATATGAGAGAATGAAATAAAATAATTGTAATCACAGATTGTGTAGAGTAGAAATCAGATGTCACAGATGCACAGATTAAAGATATATATATATATTGTTTCCATGAACATATGAGTGATTATAGTTTAAACTAGTAAAAAATGGATTTATCGGATGTTGAGGTTAGGGGATTCTCTGGACTTTGTACACCACTGGTATGATAGTTCCCATCTTCTCAGTTCTAAGGAATTGCAATCAGGGGGGAGTGATTTAATTATTTTTGTGGTATAGCAGTCATCAAAAGTTGTGATGTTGTGACTCGCAGCATGTTGAGCTGTTGGCCTATCCATATTCATAATTTTAACATCATGTCTGTGGCCATTCATTCTGATATTCAGACCATCCGCGGTCAGGCCTATGTACTGTGCTGAGCAAAATTTACATTGTAGCTGGTATATGACATTTTTCGATGTACAATTATGATGACCCTGTATTTTGAAGACCATTTTTGTTGTTTGGCTGTTGAAACTATTTGCTGAGGGGTGTATTGGACACGTCTTGCATCTAGGTCTATTGCATGGGAAGGAGCCATGAGGAAGTTTGTGTGGTTTCTCTGCATCAGGGTCTGGTAGTTTAGGATGTACTAGGATGTTTTTCAAGTTGGGAGGTTGCTTGTACCAAATTTGCGGTGGATCGGTGACATTTAATATTCCTGATGATGTTGGTACTGTTAGCCAACGAAAAGCTTTGAATTGTAAATTCAATTATAATTCTTGTATTTGTATTTTGACTTATGTTCTTTATTAATACACAAGAATACATATTGCGATATTTATATATATATATATATATATATATATATATATATATATATATATATATATATATATATATATTTTTAGGTTAGTTCTATTAGATCTTAAAACACACACACACACACTACACTTTATATAAAAAGTGAATAAGTTATGGAGCTTTTAATGTAACTCTTACAAGAAGTAAACATCTCTATGCCAGATAAGGGACTTTCTACTGATGCAGAGCTTCCCAGATACTGGATTAGTGATTAAATTTTATAAAATGTATTTTTTTCTCCTGTTTAGCTCCTGTATAAGTTTTGACAAAGTGTTTGGAATTCTCTACAAAAGAATCTATTTCACCTGCGAAAGGCGTTTTATAAACAATAAACTCAAACAGTTCCCTTTAAAAGAAACATCCATAGACAGCTATTGACTTTGTACAGATTCGGATGACATGTTATTAGTTTTATGGAAGAAATTAAATCGCTGCAAAAGTAGAGTGATTTGAAGCAAAGAGTAAAGTTCATAGCAGAAATACCATGTCCGAAATCCTTTATTTAAAATGAGTCAACAGCTAAAAATTAAGGTTTGAGTCATCATTGTGTAGTTGAGTGAATACTTTTGAACTGACACATTTCGAAATAATCGTGTCATTGATGAAGCCGACCCACTACTGTTGCTGATCGCTCAAGGTTGCTGGACGTTTCGATTTAGGTGATTGGAGGGGGGAGTTTGGTTTAAGCAAATAGTTTACTGTATAATGGAATAAGGTGTTAGATTTGAAATGTGAGTGGTCGTTTAAGAAATGTTTTTTTTGTGTTGTGTGATGTTTAAAAATTTTCTGTAGTGAAATATTCAAACATCACACAACACAAAAACAACATATTTTAAATGACCACACACATTCGAATCTAACAAGCTATTCCATTATATAGTAAACTACCTATTTATACCAAAACCCCCTCCATCCTCATAAATCAAACATGAAGTAACTTTGAGCGATCTCCGGCAGTAGTAGGTCGATTTTGTCAATGTAATGATTATTTCAAAATGCGTCAGCAAGTAAGCTCAAATGTATTCACTCAGTTATGCAATAATTACTTATAATTTAATTAGTGAATTCAAGATGATTACAACAAGCAACTTTATTAATGAAGTTCATTATAATTTAAATACATTATATCTCCAGATGGTTTAATTATAAACGGAATTAGAAATAGAGTGCTTTCTAAAAATTCAAAAAATAAACACAGTAGAGTCTCGAAAATTCGAGTCCCGATATTTCAGAAGCTTTTAGAAGTTAATTCAAAGCTTCTGTATAACTCAGAGGTTTATTTCTATGTGAGCTATTTTATCTATTTCAAAGGAAATGAGTGGGGCATCCAAGAAATGATTATAGCCATAAAGAAAATGAATCGGATTTTCAAGAAATATTTCTATCAATACGTCATGCATAGGAAATGACAGGCTTCCAAGAAATGTTTTCAATTTGTATGTATGCATTTGCACAAAGAATGTATCAAATTTTCTTCCTCCCCATTCTGTTGTTATGCTGTCGCTCATGCTTGCGGTTGTGTTTGAATGTCCGTATCAGATATATTTAGATGACAGAAGATCAATGGGGCATAAATATCTTTTTTTCTTTACGCTGTAAGTTTTAAGAGTTAACAAAGATCCCTGCACAAACTAGTATTTTGCATGACATCAGAAAATAAACTCTCTTGAAGCAAACAAATCAAACAATGACGAGACTCATGATTAGCCTGATTGATCTTTATTGCCGCTGTTAATAAATTCGGTTTAGGCTTTTGCCAAATTGATCAAGAAGTAAGGGGTTTTACTGTATTAGGGTTCATTAGAAGTCCTATTTTTTCCAATGCTTAGGAACCTTTTCAGTGTAATCCAAGTTTTCGGTAATCCGAGATGGTCTTGGTCCCATTCACCTCGAATTATCAAAACTCTAATGTACTTCAAATGATAAAAGAATTTTTTTAAATGATGTTTAGCAACACCGAGCAGTAAATAATAAAAATGAAGAATTAAAACTCTATTTGAAGCAAGATAAATTTGTTAGTTTGAAACTTCAGTTTGATAACAATAGTTCATGTAGAAAAACTGGCTGTTCCACAGTTACCATATCTCATCATCCATAATTATATAGAAGAAATTTGTTCAAAATTTTGAATTAGAAGATAAGATAAGTAATGAAACAAGAACGAAATAGCTATTTGGTGGGATGAGATTGTATAAGAGAATTTACTGCAATGAAAAACTTTGCAACTAAAATAGAAGGGGAAAGAGAAGCGGAAAATTATGGAAATAGAAATTTAGAGAAGAGTGAACAAAAATGAGGAAATAGTATGAGTAAATATCACATGCAATACCAGGAACCAGTAAGTTTTTATTTACCGTACTTTAAAAAGTAATGTTGAAGTATGATTGTGATGGTCATTGTAAGAAAATAATACAATATGTCATAATCAAGAATATATGGTTAAATATTAGCAATTTCTGTAGACGACTTCCAAATATCTACTATACACAAAAATACTTTATTAATACAAAGTTAATGTATTAATCAGTTTATTTCTAATCTTAATGTGAATATTTAAAATATTTTGTACATTTCTTCATAACACTTGATCACAATATGTCAATATTAACTTTCAGATTATTCCAGATGTAATTAATTTAGATGTATTTGATATAATTCATTAGTTATTTTGAATCAAAACTATTTTATTGTATAGATTACTTGTTGTTGGAAAACTGATTACATTCATTATAACTTGATTTTTACAACTGTTGAATAATTTTTCATTATAGAAAATGAATATATTGAATGAAATATTTCATTATTTTGATAATTTTTTAACTAGGAAGGTATTATTTAGTGGTTTATTTATAAACTGTATTAATATGAGTATTGGAAAAATTGTGAAGTAAATTTCAATATCTTTTCAGGGCTCATATTTGATCACAAATAAAGTGAAATATATTTTAAAAGATACAAAACATCAAGTCTTCTGTAAACAGCTGTGTCTGATTGCTCGCAAAAATCCCATTATAATGAAGTTGGATTCGCCAGAATTTAAATCTATTTTTACTTTGGAACTTATGACATTAGCCTCACTATTTGATCAATACAATTATCAAATCAGAATAGCTGGTGGAGCAGTTAGGTAGGTTGCTATCAAATTTGTTAAATTAATTTATGTAAAATTCTTGAATTTTGTAGTTCATTATGTACAGTGAATGTTAATTAATCATTTTAACAATAGTTTATGACTATCTGAACTTTAAATTTTGTAAATTTGTGAAAACACACTTTGACAGAACGCTTTCGATCGCTATGTGGCGATCTTCATCAGTGTCTACATCAGAGACACTGACGAAGATCGCCACATAGTGATCAAAAATGTTCTGTCTTAGTAAGTTTTCACAAATTTACAAAATTTAAAGTTCGGATAGTCATAAACTATTGTTAAAGTGATTAATTTATGTAAGTAATAAAAGTTAAATAAAGTTTAGCTAAAATGATATTTTTATGTGAAAGTAATGAAATATTAATTAATCTTCTCAAGATTTTTAAATAGATCATTTTAGAACTTGCAGTTTCTGTGTTGTACATTATGAGGTTTTTCTATAATTACACTTTGGTATTAACTTGGCAAAAAAACACAACTTACATATATTTTTCAGCAGACGTGTTTCACACTAGGTCAGCGCATTATTCAGTGCTGTGAGTCAGAAACAAGACTGTTGCTCAGGTGTGTTGTGTTGGTGTGAATCTGTAATGTATTGCTGTTCTGTGGTGTTATTGTTCATAGAGTTGTTGTTAATTATGTGTTCAAATATAGTATTTTATTGTGAGTGTGTTTTGTCGTTTTGAACATGCTGTTGATAGTATTTATGGTCTTTGTATATCTCGTAGTTTTCTGTTGTGTAAAGTTTGTTGCTTTTTTATCTAGTGTAGGATTTTTAGATTGGTGTCTTATGTTAGTGTATGAGTGTAGTGTGTTTTGTATGTGTATGGCAAAATTTAATGTTAGTTATGTTTTTTTACGTCTTTTATGCGTTCGTTGTATCTTGTAGTAAATGTTCTCCTTGTTTATCCTATGTAAAAGCTGGGGCAGTTGTTGCATGTGATCTTGTGTACTCCTGCCCTGTAGTGTTTATTGTGGTGTGTTTTTGAATTGGGTTGGATGTTATAAATGCTATTTTGTATTTAAGTTTGCGGAACAAGGAAGCTATTTTTTGTGTTGTTTTGTGTATGTAAGTGTTATGTATTTTTGAGTTTGTGTGTTATTGTTTTTTGTTGTTATGTGTGTGGTTTTTGCGCATTATGTTGTCTATCAAGGTGTGGTTTTTATAGACTATGTGTTTTATTATGTTAAGTTTGTTTATTTTGTCTTCCGAAAGACGCAACCCAAATAAATTTTACCCGGCATACACATACAAAACTCACAACACTCACACACTAACATAGTTACCAATCTAAAAATGCTATACTACATAAAAAAAGCAACAAACGTAACACAACAGAAAACTACCAGATATACAAGCACTATAAATACTATCCACAACACATTCTAAGGGACAAAACACACTCACAATCAAACACTATATTTGAACACATAACAACTACTCTATGAACAATAACGCGCCACAGAACACCTGAGCAACAGTCTTGTTCATGATCCACAGCATTGAATAATGCCCTGATTTAGTGTAAAACGCATATACTGAAAAATATCAGTAAGTAGTGGTTTTTTTTTGCCAAGTTCATAGCAAAAGTGTAAAAATAATTTTATTTAATTCAGAATTTTAATTATTCTGCAACATCTGTTAACTAAGATGTTGATCAACACAGTTATGTGTGTTGATCAACACACAAATTGATCAAATTTTAAATGACATGAGATATTTGACAATTTATTTTGGTCAAAAGTAATACAGGAAATAATAATGTGTTTTGGTTTCAGATATTAGTTTTTGTTTTAATATTTTGTTTTGGTTTTTATACTAGAGATTTATTACTGGGTATAAAACCAAAAGACATAGACTTTGCAACAACAGCCACTCCAGACCAGATGAAACAAATGTTTCAAAAGGAACACATCCGGATGATAAATACTAAAGGGGAGACCCATGGAACAATTACAGCAAGGATTAATAATAAAGAACAATTTGAGGTGATTTCTTTTAACGTATTTAAGATAAAATATTTTTAATACATTTATTACAAATGGCTTTTGTAATAAATATAAAACTAGTTCAATATCAGATAAGAAAAAATAAACAATTTATAACCTAAATATGTAGTCCTTAATTTTATTTATTTATTTTTTCTTAAGATTTGATTCCGTTCCATTTAATCTTTAATACCTCTGTAGATGAATGTTGTGCCTAAACGAATTTGAAAAGTTCATATGTATTGCTGTCTGAAAAATCAAGTTATTTGATATGTTTAGGTAAAGTTACAGCTTATATTCTTCATGTATAAATAACAAGACCTTTTATTACATTCCTTCTGTTTCCTCACTCTCCTTATATATATATATATATATATATATATATATATATGAAGTTAATAAATTACCAATTTTGGTAATTTATTAACTTCATAAAGTCAGTGCAACGGAAAAACAATGGATAATATTAAATATCAGGAATATATATATATATATATATATATATATATATATATATATATATATATATCTTGTACAAATTTTTAATCGTTAATAAAATACGTTTTTATTCATCCAATCAAGTTCAAATAAATATTTTTCAACCTATAGTGGATGATAATTGGTATTAACAAAGTTTTTCAAATATTTATGCAATAATTAAATTATAAAAATTTAGGGTTTGATCCAGATTTGATCTATGAATTTTCATGTTCAAAGTCTAGAACTCTTTAGCACTACGCCAACTTTCCAATACCAAGAAATAATTTCTCAAAGACTTATATGAATTTTTTCCCCCATCTGATTGTCGTTGAAACCTCCATTGTACAACCTTAAACTGTTGCCATGGTTACCACAAAATATCATAAATAGTGTTGTAAGGTTAAAAATGAATGAAAGGAACTTACTTCTTAATTCTTGTTGCGGATATCTAGCCTCAAGTGACGCCGATGATCTGATGTCCATGATAAATCGCTGCCGCCAGTGCCCATGCGGACTTGTCCATGAATATTCTTCTCCACTCATCCTTAATTAAAAACCTTAGCCTTTCTCTTCTACTATCTGATATTCGCGAGCATTCCAACAATATGTGCTGCAGGGTTTCTTCCACCTTGCTACATGCTTTACAGATTGGGGAGTCCGACAGGTTGAATTTGTGTAGGTAACTTTCCGTCACTATATGTGGCGGGTTGCGAATGTTGCCACCTGACGTGGTATGTTTCTGTACCAGGATCGTGCATTTGGTTCAGGTTGTAAGTTGAAGAGATGTCTCCCAGTGGTCTCGTCTTGCCAACGCTTGATCCAGATGTCTCGAATGGTCCTAGCTGCATCTTTCTTCAATTTCGATAGTGTGGTTTGAAGAGGCATGACAGGTCCCATCGTAGTTGATTCTTTAGCGATGTTGTCTGCTTTTTTATTCCATGAAAGGAATAAAATAAATAAACTGGAAATAAACAAATAATAATAACATTTTTCTTTCATATCCTCAGTAAGAATTTACTTTAAAAAAAATTTTTACATTACTTGTTTAGTATAAAAAACATTAATATAAAATTCAACTATATTTGCTTAGTAGTTACTCATATGTAATTTAATCAATGTGTTTTGTGATTGCATTGTAACAGTTTTAATGTAAGTTTTTCTCAGGTGTTTTGTTTTTATAATTTTCCTTTACAGTAATTTTAAATTTGAACTAATTAAATTTTTTTTATAAAATATATGAAGTCCATAATAAAATTGAACATATGTTAACAGATTACAACTCTTAGAATTGATAAAACAACTGATGGCAGACACGCTACTGTTGAATTTACAACAGACTGGAAGTTGGATGCTAGCAGAAGAGATCTAACTATTAACTCTATGTTCCTTGGTAACTCTAGATCCTGTTTTGATTTTTTATCTTTTGTAATTTTACTATATATTGTATGCCATGCAATTAACGGTGCTAAATTTTAATTATTTAATATGTTAATTTTATTTTACTGAGGTTGTCTAATAAATTAAATTTCTAGAGCAGGGGTTAACAAAGTGTGTGCCGCGACTACCTGGGTGGCGTACATTGTCAGGGGTGCATTGGTGTATCTCAGAATTGAAGATTTAAATTTAAAATACTGTGAAGTATTGTACTTACCGTATTGTAAAATACCGGCTGCATTGTACTATTGCATAGGGCTGCAGCGGTCACCTGTAACTGACAATGTAGACCTAACTTTAGATCATCACACAAGGCGGTCGGGCACTTTCACAATGTATTTAATGAGGTGTCCGAGACGGCCTCTGTGTGTGTTCCTGCAACTTGGCATTCAGAAAATTAAAAAAAAAATTTTTATTAGTTTTTCTATAATTATTGGGAAACTAGAAGTTCAGAATTACAAGGAAATAGTTTCTATTTAGACTTTGTAGAGCTACAGAATTACACTAGAATAATGTTACATTTAATTTAATCCTAAAAAATATTCACCTAAACAAACTGAATAATTCGAAAATTAGAAACTAAAATTTTAATTTAAAACGTCTTCCTCCAATTTATAAGATTATATAAAATTCGTAAAAACAGCTCAATTTATAACATACTTGTATTGAAACAATACAAGCATAAATGTAAGAATAATGTTGAGATTATATTTACATTCTAATTATTCGAGAAAAAATATTTCCAAACAAAAATACATTTATGCTGAAAATTTAAATTGTGTATCTATAAAATATGTGAGAAAAATCTAATAGTTGTATTTATTGTTTAAAAATATCTATAATACTGTAAAAATACGTTATAGTATATATTTATACTTAAATTTATTTTGAAAAAATACAATAAAAATGTTAACATTTTTAATTCATTTGGAACATTGGCCTTGAATGGGGAATGTGTAGTAAGCCCGACAACATGACCGACGAGGTGCATTGTAGTATAAATATTTGTAGTGCCATGACGGTCACCAGTGTATGTTCTCCATTTCTCTTCAACATTTTAAGAGAGTAATAGCAATCGAAATCTACATCAGGACAAAAATAAAATGTTTTTGCTGTTGAAGGGTTTTATTTATTTATATTTAAAAATTATACCACAGTTGCTCCAAGTTATGAGGGCTATCCATGGATGGCTAGCACAAAATGTAGTGGTGCCATGATGATATCGGTGTACACAGTGGTTCAGTACATTTCTAACTGTGAAAGTTGGAGCATCCTACATTTTTGCGTTGTCCAGTTATAGCCTCAAAACATGAGTGCTGTAACAGAAAATCCCATCACTCAGCAGTGTGAGTACTGAGACAAAACAGCAGTCACTGCAATTGAAACATACCACTTCTCTCCAGGGAACCGAAAGAAAGCCCGCCAAACTTTGTCAGCAAGGAAAGTCATGGCTATAGTTTTTTCAGGATGCTAAGGGTATCTCCTAAATTTTATGGAATGTATTACGACTATCATTTCTGCAGTCTACTGTGAAACATTGAAAAGACTAAGAAGAGAGATCCAAACATGTGTCATGTGACATGGGTCATGTGTCGTGTGACATGTCGTGTAACGTGTGTTGTGTTTGTGCATATCACTCGCACTCACACAGCTCAAAGAACAAATGAGCTTTTGGCCATGTTCAAATGGAACATTTTTTATCATCTTCCTATAGCCTGGACTTGGCTCTTAGTGACCTTCACTGGTTCCCACTGGTGGCTTGCATCTCAGCTGTAAGCCAACAACGAAGAGCTTCAAAACCCCGTGACATTTAGGCAATGAGATTTCTGTTTACCCTTGACAGGTACCCTATATTCACAGGAGGCAGTTTTTTTACACAGAGGGTATTTAAAATACTGTTTCAAGGTATGAAAAGTGCTTCAATCTGTTTGGCAACTATGTAGAGAGATAGAGAAAAGTTGTAGTTTTAAGATCTCTCTCTCTCTCTCTCTCTCTCTCTCTCTCTCTATATATATATATATATATATATATATATATATATATATATATGAAGAAAAATAAAAATACAAAAGCATCAAATGTTGCAGCACACCTAGTATCACATAAACATGAAATAACAAATACGAAAATAATCTAACCATACTCGAAATAAATAATAACCCAATAGAATTAAACCCACTAGAAAAATACCTCATTTATAAAAACATACACAACAATTTAATGAACCTACAGACAACATATGCAGACGACGTACTATTCAAAAACATTATACACAAGGTTCAAGAAGAAACATGTATGACATGAAGAAATACCTACATCACGAACTTAGTGGTGGAAAAAATTATTTACAATTAATAATAACTTCATAAAGTCAGTGCAACGGAAAAATAATGGACAATGTGAAATATATATATATATAAAATACGTTTTCTTGTTTAATAATTTAAAACAACATAGGTTATTTAAATACAGGAATATAAATTAATAAAAATTCTTATATTTGAATAACCTATGTTGTTTTAACTATATATATATATATATATATATATATATATATATATATATATATATATATATATATATATATATATATATATATATATATATATTCCTGATATTTAATATTGTCCATTGTTTTTCCGTTGCACTGACTTTATGAAGTTAATAAATTACCAATTTTGAGTAATTTTATCCACCATTAAGTGCAATATTTTTACCTTGAGTGATGAGGCACCTTTCGGTCTTTGACCATTGTCGAATCACTTGAGTGATTCGACAATGGTCAACGACCGAAAGGTGCCTCATCACTCAAGGTAAAATTATTGCACTTAATGGTGGATAAAATTACTTACATAGTAATATATTAACTTCATATATATATATATATATATATATATATATATATATATAAATATAAAATACGTTTTCTTGTTTAATAATTTAAAACAACACAGGTTATTCAAATACAAGAATATTTATTATTTTAAATCCATTTTTTTTTTTTTTTTTTTTTTTTTTTTTTTTTTTTTTTTTTTTTTTTTTTTTTTTTTTTTTTATGGATTTTCTATTATGGATTTAAAATAATAAATATTCTTGTATTTGAATAACCTGTGTTGTTTTAATATATATATATATATATATATAAATATCGCAATATGTTTTCTTGTGTATTAATAAAGAACAAAAGTCAAAATACAAATACAAGAATTATATTTGAATTTACAATTCAAAGCTTTTCATTGGCTAACAGTACCAAAATCATCAGGAATATTAAACATCACAAGAATTGTTTAATATTCCTGATGATGTTGGTACTGTTAGCCAACGAAAAGCTTTGAATTGTAAATTCAAATATAATTCTTGTATTTGTATTTTGACTTTTGTTCTTTATATATATATATATATGTATATATATTGATATTTTATGTTATCCATTGTTTTTCCGTTGCACTGACTTTATGAAGTTGATATATTACTATTGTAAATACTTTTATCCACCACTAAGTGCAATATTTTTACCATGTTGTGATGAGGAACCTTTCGGTCACTTGACCATTGTCGAATCACTGATTATTTTTTCTGGTGTAGATGTTCAGTCCGTAATGTTGGTATTTGTTGACATTACACGCATTTTCTCTTGATCTGTGTGTGTGTGTGTGTGTGTGTGCGTGCGTGCGTGTGTGTGAGTGTGTGTGTGTGTGCGTGTGTGTGTGTGTGTGGTGTGTGTTGTTTTGTTTTTTTTTGGAGATTATCCTTGTTATGAAATGTTTGTTTTAATTATTATTGTTACAAGAAAACATTGATCGACAAATCTTACCTAAGATTTTTGTTAAGAAGTAAATGAATTTAAACATGCACATGCAATCGCTATTAATTGTTTCATTAAAATGAAATTTTCAACTTTCGAAATGAAAGCTTTTTATCAACTGGTTAAATGAAACCAAACAGTAATCTCAGCTTTAGGGTTACTCGATAATCTAAGTACGAGATCAGCAGGAAGAGTTATTTTAGCTTTATGGAGAGGCTATGCTTAAACACCCAGAAGTTGAAAAATTAACCCTTAAACTATCAAACTCTTATAAATAACATAAATAAATAAACCTCTATACCACAAATGACTTTTGTTGTATAGATGTTTTATTTATTTATGTTAAACATTACGCCACAGTTGTTTTATATAGTTATCTTTTATAAATAGTTACAGGCTGAAGGACAAACCTGAAGGTTTATGTTTATATTTTGTTAAAGCAGTGCTGTATTTAAGTCATTCAAAATGTTCAAAATACATGTCTTGTAGTGTTGCCGTAGTAAAAATGTTTAAAACACTTTATAAGATGATATCAAGTAAATTATGAGGAGTTAAAGTCATATAGTGGCGCCCATAGTAAGTAAATAGTTATACAATTGTATACTCATTGAAACCACTTACATTTTCTTTTTAAAAACATAAGGTATGTAAGAAAACCAGTTTATAATTTTTTTAAAACTTTTCCTGAAAGAAATCCTTACTTAAAAACTTGGATGTTAAAAGGTTAATATTCAAAATTTTAACTGATTTTTTCTAGTTCAACTGCATACTTGATTTTTATAAGGATAGTTATGGTTAGGCTTATAATATTCTTATTTTAATTCAGCAAATATTGCACATATGGATTGATAACATTCAAATAAACAATTGTGTTAAAATTAGGTGACGCGGCAAACATTTTGCCATATTTCTAATGAATATTTTGGTACTTAAATAAAACATAACTAACTTATTATAAGTGTGTATAGATGTGGTATATGGTGGAAAGAGGAATGGAGCACTGTGAACATAGACGGAACATGAAAAATAATAAAACACTGAACATTCATTTTTTGAATTAATAGTACTTTTATTATCTTAACTAATAAATTTCAAATTACATCTTTATCACAATTACAACAAAAAAATAAACTTTATCAGTCTCTTAGTGCAGTGGAGTGTACGATATTTTTAGTAAGTCCATCTTTAGCCAACACAAACAAACTGGGTGTACTTGAGAACATTTCATTACACAGCAGTAGTAGGTTCAAATTACGAAGCAAAATAACTGGAGATCTAACCTTCAGTTGTAAATGGTGCGGAGGCATGTCTGGCAAATCCTAAGAGTTCAAAAACTCTACTGGATAATTTACAGCTTTCTTGATAACAGTTTTTATCGATAGATTTGTAGGACACCAATTCCCCTGGCAACAACTGTTGTATCTTGAAATTCAAATCATTGACTTCGAAATTTTTTGCTGCAAAAATTGCTTTGTCTGCCAGCCACTCGTGAATCAAGTACTTTGGGTGTACGAGGTGTGTCCAAAAAATACCCGGAATTTTCGTTTTTTAAGAAAAATATTTATTCATTCATCTACATCGATATTGTCCCCTTTAAAGTAGTCCCCACTAGATATTATGCACTTATGCCAGCGCTTTTTCCAATTCTCAAAACACTTCTGAAACTCGATCTTTGGGATAGCTTTGAGCTCTTTCAGCGATAATATCATCTATGCTTGTGAAACGATGACCCTTTAAGGTTTTTTTAATTTTTGAAAAAGAAAAAGTCACAAGGGGCCATGTCTGGCGAATATGGAAGTTGGGTCATCATTACAGTGTTATTTTTCGCCAAAAAATCACGAACAAGCAACGATGTGTGAGCCGGTGCATTATTGTGATGCAAAAGCCATGTTTTGCCACAAATCCGGACATTTTCTTCGCACTGCTTCACGCAAACGGTGTTGAACTTGTAGATAGTACACTTTATTGATAGTTTGACCTTGTGGCAAGAATTCATGATGCACTATGCCATTAAAATCAAAGAACACAGTAAGCATAACCTTGATGTTCAACCACACTTGCCGAGCCTTTTTCGGTCTTGGAGAGCCAGAATGCTTCCACTGGGACAATTGAGCTTTTGTTTCGACATCATATCTGTAAACTCATGTTTCATCACCTGTTATAATACGTTTCAGTAATTCTGCATCGTCGTTGACTTCATTTAGTGATTCATGAGCAACTTCCATTCCCTGCTGTTTTTGCTCAAAATTCAACATTTTTGGGACAAATTTTGCTGCCATGCGTTTCATACCCAAAATGTTCGCAAAAATGTCATGGCATGAGCCAATCGATATGCCAACATCATCAGCGACTTCTTTGATTGTGATTCGGCGATCATTCATAACCATTGCTTCAACTTTTTCCACGTTTTCATCGGTTGTTGATGTGCTGGAGCGTTTGTCATCGTCAACATCTTCGCTGCCATCTTGGAAACACTTATACCACTCGTAAATACTTGTTTTTTTCATAGCAGATTCACCATAGGCCTTTGTTAACATTTCGCACACTTTGTTACACTTTATTTCATTTTTTACGAAAAACTTAATACAAATTCTTTGATCCATTTTTTTTTACAATCGAAAATTGCTCAAAAGAGCTCATGAAAACACGTCTAACCTTAGCGGCTGCCACAGATAAAGTATACAATGAATACAGCTGAAAATTGTGTCATACTTCAGGGGCATGTATACCAACACAATAAAAAAAATGTTGACAATCGGAGTCTCCAAACGCGCGAAATTTAAACATTCCGGGTATTTTTTGAACACACCTCGTATATTGGGAAATATCTGGTCAATGAGATCACCTTGCGAATTAATGATTGTGCAGAAATCGGTCGGCAATTTTAAGCATCCAGTATTTTCATGTTGAGCTATTTTTCCATTTGCGATACCAAACAGTTGTTTCGAGAATGATCCAGTGGATGGATCTTGAAGCATTTGAACGCCTATATTTACTTTAAGCTGTAGTATTCCTACATTACACCTCAGTGGCGATGATTTCAAGCAATTTATCTCCTCAGTGTACGTTCAACGTGGAATGATGGGAAGTGTTTGTTTGAAATCACCTTAAAGGTGTAACAGAGTGTTGCCAAATAGTCTATCATTATTTTTAATGTGTTTCAATGTCCTGTTCAACAACGCCTCAAGCGAATATTTGTGTCATAATGCATTCATCCTAGTTGATAATTTTACACTGTTTCATGACTGTGGCCATGGACAATTGTTTTTTTATGTTGCACACTTCATTTGGATTATTTTTAATATTTAGTGACAGCTTAAATACTGAATGAGCTGTTCTGCCTCCATCCAATAAATATGCTGTAATGCCAGATGATGATCTGCTAGTGTGATGTCATTATTTTATTGTATTTTGGCGAGAATTAGCAAAATGAGGAATGTTTTGCCAGTTCTACCTGAACAGTATACTGATAATGTATTTTATAAAATACGTATATATTTCTCTTTTAATTTAAAATAATTTCCAAAAATTTTGCATGCACTATCATATTATTATTAGTTGTTGTTTAGTAATAAATAAACTTATAAATAAGAAATAAGAAGTAATAAATGTATGAAAATATTCTGGAATGGTTTATGCAGTTTACACAATGGTTGTTGTTGGCGGGAGCTCGTGACACGTGTTGAGAACTATCTTGATCAAAATTGGAATAAATAATTATCATACTGCAAATTGATGATACAATGATAATATTCTTAACATGAGAGTTCCATTGAGAAAGTGAAATAATAAGTATAAGAGTCACTGCTAAGATTGATGCACAATCATTAATAATGTTTGAAAACAGTTTATTACTTATTAAAAATGTTTATCCTGGCGGGAATAACTGATTGAATGGTAACTGATCAGTAATCGACTGCCAAGAGTAGAAAGTTATTGAAGTACTAATATCGTTATTAAAAAATAAGAGTTGGTGGTAGAAGGGTGAAAATTTAGGGTTATGTGTATTTCTTAATGCCAAATCATAGAAAAATTTTGTTCAAAAAATTTTAAAAATATTTTTAGGATGGACCACCCTAATCACTTAGGGGTGTGAAATATAGGTAATGAATAGTTTACGTCCTGTTCTTGGCTTACTGAATACACTCACAAAATTTCATAAGGATCGTTCAAGCCATTTGTGAGGAGTGTTGTTACAAACACTGTTACACGAGAATTATATATATAAGATGTTTGGGCAACTATATACTACTACAAATATATATTACTTTTGGGCAAAATAATTGTCATCCAAGACATTGCTTGTTTTATTCTACCAGTGTTCAAAACATAAACTACTAGGGATGTCTCATAAGTAATTTGTATTTTTTTTAAAAATATGTGTTGTAGTCATAAATGTCTGAGAGTCATGGGGAATTTGGGTCTGGATGTAGTGGCAACACTGTAAAATTTCTAAGTGGATGCATCGATCGAGTGATGGGGCAGTTAGGTTTCAGCCAATAAGGAGACTATACTTGTTACTACTGCCGAACGCAAATTTCAAGGGTTATTTGTTTTTTAAAGACAAAAAATAAAAATGCTACTGGAATTAGTCGTGAGTTGTGTAGTGTTTATGGTGAAGACACTATGTCAAGGTTAATGGTTTCTTGTTGGCACCAGTCATTCATTGAAAATAGAACAACATTAAATGAAGAGCAATGAAGTGTCCTCCTATCCACTTACCACTTGTCGAAGATGTCCGGCGGGCAATAGACACTGATCGGTGCCTAATGCTTGATGAAATCCTTTCTCAAGGGTCTGAAAATTAAGAAATAATCTGTGCTCTTCTGACAATTGTCGTCTATCAAAACTGACGAAAACAGTTTTTTGTTTCATGACAACACTCCTGTCTTACATTCTTAACTTTGCATTAAGTGACTTCCACTTATTTCCACAGCTGAAGCAACATCTTTAGAGAAGACGCTTTGCAAATGAGAATGACTTGAAGCAAGACATAGAAAGATGGCAAAATCGTATGATGCTGGATTGAAAAAAAATCCTATCAATTTACCAAAAATATACATGAAAAACAAGGTGAATATGTAGAAAAATAGGGTTTTTAATGTTCAAAACATATGATCAAAATATATGTTTAAATAAAAAAATTTAAAAAGAATTAATTAATAAAAATGTAGTGTCACTTATTTTTGAAATGACCCACGTATATTAAAATTGTTGCCATCCTTTTGGGCAATGAAATTGACATCAACGAGGTGTTGCTAATTTGTGCCTCCTGCATCAAAACAATAACTACTTTTGAATTTTGACTAGAGAGTTGTGGCTTGTTGGCAATAAAATTGTCAGCCATGAGATGTTACTTGATTGTGCCTCCAGTGTTAAAAAAGGGGATTAGTTATGATTAGAAAGACATTGCACATGGGAGACAAAATTGTCGACAGAGAAGTTGTTCCCATGTTACGACCCAGAACAGCTTTGACTAGACCTCCCTGTAGAAGTGTACTGTATTTACTTATTTAATGTGTTTATTTTGTTTACAGGGTTTGATGGAACGTTATATGACTATTTCAATGGATATGATGATTTATTAAATCGAAGGGTTGTTTTTGTCGGAAATGCAACATTAAGAATACAAGAGGATTATCTCAGAATATTTAGATATTTTAGGTAATTGTAAACCTTTGTAAACTGAGTAAAACATGGTGTTTATTTATTATTTGTTAAAATATAAAACATTAAATATTAGAGAAAAATATACTAGTGAGTTTTGTTCTTTTTGATAGTTGCCAAAACTTTTCTGTTTAAACTTAGTAAAATTTGTATTTTGAACTTATAATTGAAGTAAATTTATAAAAACTTCCTGAGGCATAATGTTTTTGAGCCTAACTTCATCACTATTGGGTTGGGTGCTGAGAAGTATAGTTGAGCTCAGTTACAGTGGTTTTAGAGACATATATTATATAATTTGGCCAAAGCATTTATGAAACATATTGGATTTATTCATTTATTATTTCCTATTTTGGTATGTTTTTAAGTTTCGTAACAATCTGAATATAGTAATTTTTCATGAAGAGAATAAATGAAGCGGTGAAGAAATATCTTTTGAGAATATAAAAGTATGTGTTTCTACCACTAAATATAATATTGGAAGACAGAAGTTTTTTTAAATAATTGAAGCAATAATATATAGCAAATTCTATGGAAACTTTTATGACAATTGTTTATGTTACGATTTTATTAAATACTTCAAAAGTAAAATTCTGTTGATCAAATTTTACTCAAATAAATTTAATGGAGTTATTTATAAAACCTCTCCAGAATATTTATAGAAAATAGATATCACTTCATGACATTTTATTAATACGCAATCAATTTAATATTTTAAATGCCATTAATTGAAAAAGATGGGTTGTTTTTGTAAAGACAGGGCATCACAGTATATTTATTAGGAAACTCGCATGTAATATCCAAATAAAATACTACCAACACAGGCATTGTGAATGAAACAGAATTTTATGAGACTTTTCTGAATCTTATCTAATAATTTAAACTAAATTATTTACGTTATTCAGCAAAAAATATTTAGTAATATAAAGAACAGAAGCTCTTAACCCTCGAGAGGTCCCACTGTGGAGGAATCCTCTGGGATTATTTATCTTATTCCACAAAAAGTTTCGTTAAGGGTTGGCTACACTGGTTTTCTAAATAGCTGTCACCCCACCCTTCTAACACAGTTTATTGCTCTCAGTCATTATTAGTCAATAAAGGTCAGTGTCAGGCATGTATTTGTTGAGTGCTGGACTAACGCTCCGTGAGCAATCGTTTGTGTTTTACAGTTACATGAGGAAAACTGTTTGTACCAGGTCTTGTTTAATTTGTACTGCAAACTTAGAAGTATATGTTGGGTTACAACCTCAAGGACCATATGCTGTGAACAAATCTGCCAAAGACATGATGAGAATGATAAAACCAATCTAAAAAGTCTGGTTGAAATGTGACTCGATAATTTTTCCACCTCTTCGTGAAGAGCTTTGAAAGACCACTGTTTGACACTTGTTGGGACTCTGATGAAAAATAAACAAGAAATCCCAAGTGCTTTCCTAGACACAAAAGAACGTCCTGTGAGTAGCTCATGATTTGGTTTTAAGAAGGACTGTAGAGGGGTATCTTTCAAAATCACCCCCATTTTAAGAAGAACATTTATTAAGGAATAAGCTTTGGGCTCATATAAGGATTACGGGGAGCAGAGACTTTCTTACCGAAATATATATATCCAGACCATTGAAAATTCGAATGTATGATATTCTTGGTACCCAGAGCAAACATGCTCGCCGTGATCCACCGTCTGATGATGTCACTTTAGGGCAATGCTACATCTGCAGTTGGAAGAAAAATTGAGGACGAGGTGTACAAAGTGCAAACTTTTTATATGCCGAGAATATTTTGCAGTGACCTGTGCTAATTGCAATGACATAGAAGAAGAGATGCAGGTAGACAGTGAGTGACATTATCTTAAATTAGTAGTAAAACTATTACTCCTACGCAATTATTTGGGTCTATTTTTATTTGTATTAAAAAGGAATATCGAAATGTATTCATAAAAAATTAGATATAATAAACTATTTATATTAACATTACGTACATTATTTTTCAACCCGGAGAAAACCTCTGTGACCGAAAGACGGCATTTCAAAATTTAAGCGACCTCTCGAAGGTTGATCCTGTATTAGTCAATTGGCTGTAATTTAAAATACTAAATAAGCCGATCGTGGACCAACCAGCTCACCCCCTGTGATGCCTTTTACTATTAAGATTTCATTTGTTAGAGTTACAAAATATTGGTTTTTAATGATAGAACAAAACTACATCAATTTTTTAAATTATAAATAATTTAGATAAAATAACCCTTACAAATTTATTGCGGTAGCACAATTGGTTGCAAATAAATACATTTGGTTTTTTGCAACAGGTTTTATGGTCGGGTTGCTGAACAACCAGATAAACATGACCAAGATGTTCTTGATGCCATAAAAAATAACGTTAAAGGTTTAGATCAAATATCTGGAGAAAGAATTTGGTCAGAATTGGCCAAGATTGTAACAGGCAATTTTGCTTCAGAACTAATCATCACCATTTCAGAATGTGGAATATTTCCTCACATGGGTAAGACGTATTTTAATTAAATATGTATTGCCGTTTTACTCTTTACTTTACAGTATCTTTTCTTAACAGTACTAAGTAGTCTCTAAAAATGTTACTTAGCACTTTGAAGCACAGCCTTTAGTAGGCATTCGTCTCTATCTTCCTGGAGGTTTTTAGGTAAAATATAAAAATTTACTGACATATAATAAATACCATATTTACAAAAAATAATACATTGTTTTAAAGGGAATGGAACAAGCTTCAGGAAATATATAGATATGAATTGATTACTTACATATAGATAGTGTTTTGCTCCTTAGAAACATGTATAAAAAGTCAACAAAATTAAATAACAACACTACATCAATGCACTTCACTAAACATATTCTACATTGGAATGAAAATAAATATTACATGTTGTATATCGTTTTAAAGCTAAGAGAAAATGTAATATAGAAATATTTCTTTTGGAATTTAGAGAACTCTATAATCGGGTCATTTACAATTCCATTCAGCTCACCAATGTAAGATGTAATCTCTTTTGTATTGTATGTATGATCTTCAAAACATAGTCCATTATAAGTGACGTCAGGTTTAATAAGGCTCATTATAGAGAGGTTCTTGTAGTTTTCAATTCCTTCTATTAGTACACACTCTCCTTACATATATACTGTTCAAATTTTCAATCGTTAGTAAAATACTTTTTATTCATCCACTCAAGTTCAAATACGAGGGTCGTCCACAAAGTAACCTCCATTTTGAAATAAAAAATAAACCATTTGAGATACAAAACTTTTATTATATACATGTTAAAACTACAGCTTTTCTCTACTTTTCTACATAATCACCATACAAATTAAAGCATTTATCATATCTTTTAACAGTTTTTGAAATTCTGTCTTTAAAAAAATCTGCCGCCTGAGAACGTAGCCAACCTGTCACAGCGTTTTGAAGCTCTTCATCACTTACAAACCTCTGAGATGCAAGCCACCGCTTCATGTACGGGAAAAGATGGAAATCACTGGGAGCCAAGTCCTGGCTGTAGGGGAAGGGGAGTAAAAAACGTCCCATTTGAACTTTTCCAAAAGTTCAGTTGTTCTTTGAGCTGTGTGAGGACGGGCGTTGTCATGGACAAACACAACGCCAGATGTCAGAAGACCACGACGCTTGTTTTGAATCGCTCGTCGTAGCCGTTTTAAGGTTTCACAATAAGCTGCTGCTGGTGTAATGGTCGTACCACGCTCCATAAATTCAACGAGCAAGATGCCTTTAGCATCCCAAAAAACTGTAGCCATCAATTTTCTTGCTGAAAAGGATTAGCGAGCTTTCTTTGGCTTGCTTGGCAAAGCGGTATGACCTCATTGCATTGACTGTTGTTTTGTTTCGGTATTCACATAGGCCACCCAAGTATCATCTCCTGTAACGATCCTGTTCAAAGATGTTTCTCCTTCAACGTCATACCGAGTAAGAAAGTCTATGGCAGAACTCATTCTTTTCATTTTGTGATCATCTGTGAGCACTTTTGGATTCCATCGAGCACAAAACTTGTGATAGCCTGGTTTTTCTGTCACCATCTCATGCACAAGACTTCGAGAAATTTCAGGAAAATGATCTGAAAGTTCCGAGATTGTGAAGAGACGGTTCTCGCGAATTTTCTCATCCACTTTGTTTCCTACCACTCCCGTCTTCATCGTGAACGTTCGTTCTTCCATTTTAAAAAAAACAAACCCATTGACGGACTACACCTTCGCTCATAATGTTTGGGCCATACACCGCACTCAATTCACGATGAATTTCAGCTGCTGTGTAACTTTTCGACCACAGAAATCTTATTACACTATGCACTTCACACCTGGTGGGATTTTCTATCGCGGTGCTCATGTTTTTACGTTACAACAAAAGAACGTGCGATCGCACGATGCTCTGCCTTGAACGGCTGCGCACACCGATGTGAGAATGGCGGCACTACCCCCACTACTTATCGCGCCACGCCCAAAAGGCGGTTACTTTGTGGACGAACCCTAGTACATTTTTTAAACTTGCAGTGGATGACACTTGATGTTAACACAGTTTTCCAAATATTCATTCATCAATTAAATAGTTTTAGTTTTATATGGGAAAAACTTTTCAGAAAATGGGCAAATCATGCAATATAGTTATTTCGTCCCATTTGGCTTAAAATAAGTTAGACACATATGATTTCATAAAACAACTGGTTTTGTGTTGTAGATTATGTGGTAGAACAGCTGTTTTAACACACAGGTTATTATACTTTATTAAGTTGCAACTTGTCAAGGAGAGTAATTGTAAATGTAAATCTTACAGTAGTCAGTTAAAAAAACAATCCACCTTATACAAGTGTATTCAGAAAATAAATGATGTTTTTCCTTTGCTTTTAAGAAAATTTGAAATAGTTTACTTCATATTGCTGTGTAGGGTTGAGTACAAAAATTAATTTCCTACAACCCTTATGTGCCTACAACAGTTTTCGATGCAGTCGATGTCTGTATTGCATGTATCATATAGTCAAGAAAATAATTTGTTTTTGCTATAATCAGCATTTTATGGTGTGACAGATTTTTATGAATACTGAAGATTTCTATTAGCCTGCTTATACCAACATGTAAATTTTAATTTTAATAATACATCAGTTTATTTCACAGGTATGCCACAACACGCTAACATTAACGCATTCCAGCATCGCTGTGCCGTAACAAAGAACATAAATGTTAATCCAGCAACAAGGCTTTCAGCTCTATGCAACACTGAAGATGAATGGTATAATATAGTCGCTCGTCTCAAAATGTCAACATTTGAACGTAATTTAGGTATCTTCCTTTTGAAGCACAGGAATGATCTTACAATTTCTTTCAAGTAAGAGAGTTGATGTATGATATTTTTGTGGTAGGGAATAGAAAGGGGGAACAGAAAGTCAAATTATCTATTTCATTTAAAAGTAAAATTTAAGCTTAACACATTGACTGCCAACCAGTTTTCAACATAATTTTGTTTGTACTTTTTGTTTAAATGATGACAAAATGTAATAATATTTTGTCTTCTAGTCTATTTATTCATTTAAACTGGTTTATTTTATAATCTCGTCAGACACTGGTGACCGTCATGGCACGATGTAAATATTTATGGTATGAGGTACAGTGTCGGCCATGTTTTTACACATTGCAATTACGCATTCCCCGTTCAAGGCCAATCTTCTGAATGAATATAAAATGTTGGCATTTAATTATGTTGAATTTTTTCAGTATAAAAATATACTATAACCTATTTTCACAGTATTATAGATATTTTTAAACAATAAATGTAGGTATTAGATTTTTCTCACGTTTGTTTTAAATTTTCAGCATAACTGTATATTTATTTGAAAATATATTTTTTCGAATAATTGGAATGTAAATATAATTTGAACATAATTCTTACATTTATGTTTGTATCATTTCAATACAAGTATGTTTTAAATTGAGTTGTTTTTACAATTTTCATATGATATTATGAATTGGAGGAAGACGTTTTAAATTAAAGTCTTTACTTATTACACTTTGAAATTGAAGTCGTAAGACAAAAACATTTCTTCCAAGTGTAAGTTAACAACTTATATTAATAGAATGTCTTGTCGCATATAATTTCAAAGTGTAATAAGTTATTAACAACCAGCTCGTCATGAACAACAACAAATGTTTTTTGTAAAGTTTTTAGTTTCTAATTTTTGAATTGTTTATTTTTTAGATGAATTTTTTTTTAGGATCAATTCAAAGGTAACACTATTATAAAACGTAATGTAGTTCTACAAAAAAGTGTAAATAAAAACTATTATAGTCTTCTAAACAAAAATAATAAAAATATTTTCTAAGCGCCAAGTTGCAGGAACTCACACAGAGGCTGTGTCGAACACCTCATATAGTTAAATACATCGTGAATGTGCCCGACAGCCTTGTGTGATGATCTAAAGTTAGGTATATATTGTCAGTCATTGGTGACCGGCCCTATGCAAAAATACAGTGTTGGTGACCTGTATTGACCGGTAACTGTCATGGCAGTCAACGTGTTAACAACTTGTACTCCAATACAAGTATGTTTTAAATTGAGTTGTTTTTACAATTTTCATATGATATTATGAATTGGAGGAAGACGTTTTAAATTAAAGTCTTTACTTATTACACTTTGAAATTGAAGTCGTAAGACAAAAACATTTCTTCCAAGTGTAAGTTAACAACTTATATTAATAGAATGTCTTGTCGCATATAATTTCAAAGTGTAATAAGTTATTAACAACCAGCTCGTCATGAACAACAACAAATGTTTTTTGTAAAGTTTTTAGTTTCTAATTTTTGAATTGTTTATTTTTTAGATGAATTTTTTTTTAGGATCAATTCAAAGGTAACACTATTATAAAACGTAATGTAGTTCTACAAAAAAGTGTAAATAAAAACTATTATAGTCTTCTAAACAAAAATAATAAAAATATTTTCTAAGCGCCAAGTTGCAGGAACTCACACAGAGGCTGTGTCGAACACCTCATATAGTTAAATACATCGTGAATGTGCCCGACAGCCTTGTGTGATGATCTAAAGTTAGGTATATATTGTCAGTCATTGGTGACCGGCCCTATGCAAAAATACAGTGTTGGTGACCTGTATTGACCGGTAACTGTCATGGCAGTCAACGTGTTAACAACTTGTACTCCAGTACCAGTATCGTTGTTTTGTGTATATACATGTATTGCATTATATATTTAGACTGGGATATGACTGAGTTGTTGGTGTATCTGACTATAGACTTATTATATGTTAATTGTAAACAATTATTCTACTATTAAGTGCAATTAATTTTTACCTAATGAGGTACCATTTGGTCACTTGATCATTGTTGAACAGCTGAATTATTTGCAGTCTGTCAAATAAAATAATAGCTTTAATGGGATTCGAGAAGAAACTAGAGAGTGCAAGTCATAAGAAGCAAAAGGCTGCAGAAACAAGAGTTATAATTCTTGAGGATAAATTGACTATAACAGTCAGTGTCAAAGTTTATTTTAAAACGCATTTCAGCTAGCTTTAAAGCATTTTTAAATTATAAAAGAAGGTCGATGAAATTCAATTAACAAAATAAAATAAATGATAAATTATTTTGAATAATTGAGAAACCCCCCTTTCCCAAAACAAATAGGTGAAGTAAAACTAAATGTTTTAGAGTAATAACATTAGAACTGGTTGCAATAGAATTTTTTATAAACCAAGCCTCTTCAAGGCAGTAACCAGATCCGGTGCACATACAGAAAATTATTGATATGTCTTACGAATTATTGTAATAATATCATTTAGTTTTGATGTGACTGTTATTGGTGAAACAACAAACATCCCATAGAAAATCAATTTCTTGCCACTGCTTCTAGCGACTTCTATTACTGCAGTGTAGATGCTGGGGGTAGAATATACGTGTTATCTTTAATAAATGCCTGGGTGAAATTCCATAGGTGTCAAGTTGGGGAGGAAACTGGCCTTGCACGGCCAATTCACTGACTTAGTAAGGAAGCATTTAGAAAATTTTAAAATTCTATTGGGAAATGAGGCGGTGTCCCCCCCTTTCTGGTAGTGAAAGGCACATCCTGTTGTTCAACTTCATCTAATTGAAGAATCAAAAAGTTCAACATATCAAAATACATGATATTGAAATTTCTCTGCATGAAGAAAAAAGACATAATCACTTTAAATTTACTAAGGACGCAAAAATTTACTTTTGGGTTTTTTAGAATGATTTCAAAAGTTTCTTTTAGCATCCCATTTGGTCAAATTCGGCAGGTGTTGGTGTTTATCTGGCTACTATTATGAAACTTAGACTCGTCACTGAAGGTTATTGAGTTAGGAATGTCTTCTTACAGATTTCTCCATGAGCAACTTGGTCATCTGTCATACCATTGTAAATCTGTATGGTTTTAACTATAAATTTTTACATACCACTCACCTAATTGTCTTTTGTGGAATTTCATTTTCGCTGGAAGCATGCAGGATTGATTTCTTTTTGGACTACAGGCAAAACTGTCTAATTTTACAACAGCATCCTGGTGTAGACAACCTGCATGGAGAACAGAACAACTCAAAATTTGTGTGCCGACTATACATTTTAGGAGGGCATTTTCCAATTTGGTGTCAAATATATGCTGAACATTTATTACAAAGTTCCTTAGATGAAAGAATAACACACAGTGAGAGGAACACACGATAAGGACACTCCATAAGTAAAAATGGGGCTTTCAACTTCGGCAATCCTGAATTGGGATTTGGCACTGTAGCCTACTTGTATCAAACAAATCGTGTTTTGATATAAAACATTTATTAAAGGTTTAAACTGTAAATTTAAAAAATTGATATAACTTTTCAAAGTTGTGAAATCGTTTTTGACCCACTATGTATAAAGTTTACACATTTCTTTATATTGGCCTGTTTTTGAAGTATCATACATTTTTTAACGTTATTCAGATTTCATTACGCATTTATTATTATTATTATAGTACTTTGTCTTTTAGGAAGAAACAAAAGTAGTTTTTTTTTCAGAACCGATTTTTCTCTCTCATGGAATTAAGTGTACACAGTTTTGAATAATATAACCTAAAACAGCTGATTTATCTATTATATATTAACAACATAAGATTTCTTCCAGCATATTAGTTATTCTAATAGACTTATCTATTAATACATATTTATTTGACCAAGTTGATTACAGTATTTTTATTGTTATTTTCAATTCCCTACAATAGCACAGATCTCCTCAAGGAGAATATTCGAATCTGGAGACAAAAACTGAGTTTGCGTAGAAGAAGATGGAGGAGAAGAGGAAGGGGAAAAAAGCCTCTATTTAGGAGGTTTTAGTAATTTTGTAATTGAATATTGCTCTGCCAAGTTTTATTTATTGTATTGCTAAGTATTTAAGCTTTTAATTTTCTGTAACATATTAGTTCTAAATAAATGATTTTTATATTAGTTGTGGAATGATACATTATTGTATATTTATTTATTCTGTTTCTTGTCTTCAGTTCAGCCTATTGCGGATTAGATTAAATGCAATCCGAGCATTCTAGCACACACAAATTAATTCCTGGTGACAATTTAGTTTTATTTCGCTAAGAAAATATTTTCACTTATAAAGCACTAAATATTTTATATGGGGGAAATTTGTTATTGATTATTTTCTAAACTAGTTTATTATTTGTTAATTAATTATTCTAAGTGATTGTTGAAATTGCTGAAATGTTTAGAAACAATCTTTTCATTGGATGAGCTTCGTAAATGAAACGATTGTTTCAAAATGCGTCAGCAAGTAAGTTAAGAAACACTCACTTGGTTCTGTGATAATTATTTTATAGTTTAATCAGTGAATTCAAGATGATTACAACAAGCAAAATTAATTATTATTTGTAATAATAATTAGTAAAAACAAATTAAAAGTTACTTACAGTTTAAAGTTTGTGTTAGATTCTAGACTCTCACTTTGCATATATTCCAAAATACAATAATTATAACAAATACTTACAGTAATATTACAACAAACATAAGCTACTAAACAAATAAATAACGACACAAGAACTCACAAAACAATTTACTTTATCATCATAACAAAACAGAAGACACATAGCATGTCTTATTATAGATAAAGGTTAGAACTGGACAGTGACACTCCTCTTGCAAAGTGTATGCCTGGCTATTAAAGAGTCTCTAGGAATGTCCGAGATTTGTCATAACAGCACCATTTATTAGTCAACGTTGTGAGTCAGCGGAAATGTTTGGAGAATGGTCTTTGCCTAATCTCTATCCACCCTCAGTCTATAGTGCCTCATAGAAGCCAAGTGCCAGCTAAACTGGAAATACCTATATTTACAAACCAAAAGTGAGCAAAAACCAACCATGGTTCATACAGACCTACTTACAAAACGTTATACATTGAAAAGTATACTATCGTCTAGTAATCTTGGAGTGTGTTGATACGAATGATACCATAATATTATAATCATGTTCAGATGATTAAAAGTCATTAAATGTTTTAAAAATGTGTAAAAACATTGTATAATATCACTACTACAGTACATAAAAACAATGTCTTGTTTTAAAGATAAAAATCCTGACAGTCTAGAACTGGCGGATATGAATAGTGCAGACGTGATCAAATAATTAGAAGTAATTGTAAAGCTAAAAGTCATAAAAATGTTGTACCTCCGTATCCACGGTTTCAGTTACCCGAAGTATGACGTCACACTGAGAATCGAGGAATAATTGATGTTCAACCATTTGTAAACACACATGTCCGAGTCAGTTTGTTTTTACGTATACAGTACCATATTGTTTACATACAGGAGCTTATACCATTTCCTTGTTGATAGTTGAGTAATTGGATTACACAGACTTACTGCTTTCCTCTGAAACCTCTTCAGTCTGCTTCTAGCGGTTACCTTAGCCTATTCGCTGCACTTGTTCGTGTTAGTACTACAGTATTTGCATAATTAACTTATAAATATTTTTTTGTTCGGCTATAATAGGCATGAAGTGTGTCAGTAATCAAGCATCTAATAATATTAAAGGTGAAATGTTGTTTCATTAAGTGAAAAGGAAACATTTTCGATATGATTGAGGTTGAAAGGAAATCGTTTGTGTGTATTGTGAGATTGTATAATAAAAACGATTTGGCACAATTTACTACTGTACATAGCAATTACTTAAATACTGTACTGTAATATTTTAAAACTCTTACATTATATAATGCACTTATGCAATTTATGTACATGTACCACTATATGCTGTAAATGTCTGTAGATATAGTATTTGTGTGTTAGCACGGATTACACAACTCTTCCTTATTATCCGTAGTTTCCTGTTACCACGGTAATTTTGGACCCCATTACCTCCGGATATGGAAGTAGAACTGTGTACATTTTTGTTTGCATACTTTTGCATTTGAACAATACCTGGCTTAAAAACCTGGTGTCCTACTTTTTCTATTACAGGAGTCCTAGAAAAAATTATTGAATAGAGTTAAACCCGGCCTACAAACAGTGCTCACAATAATTTAGCTCCCTCTAGCAAGGTCTAAGGTCAAATTGATGAATATACTTTCACTATTGTTACCCATGTACCATTGTGATACACCATCTCAGAATACGCTTCTGCACATCTGTGTGACCTGCAATGAATGTGTTGGCATTTCTCATTTGGTATTCTGTTAGGTTAAGTATATGTAAAGTAGGAAATTTTTGTATATTTAGTTGTTTGTGTTCTTGTTATGATTATTCTACCAATTCTCTCAGGTTAGCATTGCCGTACATTTATGATTTATTTCCAGTGTTTTGTGCTGTATTCTAGGTTAAATATTTGCAACTTTTTGGACAATAAATACTACACAGAGTATATAGTGACCTTTCTTTTGTCCAAAGTCTGTGGGTTTTCCCATGTATTTACAGATCGTTTCGAAATTTGTGCGGTGTTTTAGAACAAATAGGCAATTGAATAATGACCATTTGTGTCCAAAGTCTATGGTTTTTCCTACATGTTTACAGATCGTTTTGAAATTGTAGGGTATTTTACAATGATTAAGTATTTTACAAAAAAAGATTAATAGATAATTTTTAGCAAAGAAATTGTCAGTAAACATAAGGTAAAGTTTGGTTAACATGAGTACATAAAAAAAATACTACTATAATTTTAAAAAAGTAAAAAAAAATTAAATTTTTCAAAAATATGTTGTCCTCAGGGGCCATATTAGGTCAGATACATGTTGCTAATCAAAAGGTTAAAATAACTAATTGCTGCAATAGTAATGACCCATTTCTTAAAAATACAAAATGTATTAACAGATAAATTATATTTTTAAATAAATGTGTTATATAACTTTATAGTTATTATATGTTAATTGTAAACTCTTCATATATAAATATAGCAATGATTTTTTTTTTATTATTTATGATCTGATCTGTTCAAGCAAGATAAGACATTAAATTTATTAAGAATTTTATTTATATGAACATAACTTTTAATTTTTTTAATTTGTGGTCATATCTACAACTTTTGACTATAGCTGCTTAAATTGTTACATAACTAAAAGCCAAGTTAGTTATCAGTAAACTAATGTCAGTTATCTCAATTGTTTTATTTGTTTAAAACAACAATCCCAATGAAGTTTAGAACTGAGTTTGACTTTTAAGACAATTTGCCTTTAATTTATAATTTAAAAAACCTGATAACAATTATTGTTTGTTACAAAATTACTACTTGATATTTTAAAATAACTTTTGAGCAACTTAACAAAAGTAAAGAATTATGAACCTTAATATGTTTTTTTTAAGTAGAACTGTTAATATGTTTAATTGTATTAGAGTAAAAACTCGATAACGTATCATGTTTTATTATTCTGTCACTTCTTATTTTTTATAATGTGCACTACTCGATTTCATTATAAAAACAAAATGTGGCAGTGTCAAGAATGATGGTGGTCAAAAATTAAAAAAAAAAAATTATATAATCTCGTCTAAAAAGTATATTCTAAAGGATTTTAAAAGCAGTTGTGAATAATGAACAGGAATTAAACAAATTATCCAGGTTGGATTGTGTGATTGATGGAATTGCTTTGGAAACCGCTATACAAAGTAACAAAAGTATGTGATGTTACAAATCATGACACACTATTTTTAAAAAAATTGCATTGCACCTGACAATACTCCACCTAGTTGGAATATTATTAAGTGTTATTTAATATGGAAATACTTATCTTTTTATAAATGGTCAATATATTTCTGTGAACCTGTTGTGGTTTACAGACTAGGTCAGCTAGTCACGGCAAGTTGTTAGTAGCAGGTATTAAGACTAGTCTTGAATTGTCGTTGTTTTATTGATTTGGTTGTTTCAATAGAAGTTTTTTTTGATGTCATGAACAAGACTAGGCGTCTGTGCTTTCTAAGGGATATTTATTGACTCTCAAAACTCAAATAATGGACATTATAACTCCTTAAATAATGGACATTAATGACCCATTGATCTTCTGTCAGACACTTAAACATAATAGAACGCTTCAGCAGTTTTTATGTCGACTGGAGTGAGAAGCTTGGTATAGGTTTTACTCGGTGTCAATCAGTAGCTGATTGTTTGTTGTGGATAGAACAGTAAAATTTACTACAAAAACATGTAAAGTTTGTTATGACAAGGGAATCAGATCCTAGACAAGATATGAGTGTGAACATTGTAAAGTTGCATTACATATAGACAAAGAGTGCTTCAAACTCTGTAACACTAAAATAAAATTTTAAATTTAAAAATTGTTTATTGTAAATATTTTTTATAATTAGTGTATTCTTGGGTACATACAAAATAAACAATAATAGTGGGAAGCTTGAATCTAAAGCAAACTTGAAACTGTAAGTAACTTTTAGTTTATTTTTACTAATTATGATTACACATTGTAATCAATCAACAAATAATAAACTAAGGTACAAAATAACAAATAAAAAATTGCACCCGTATAAAAAATATAATATTTAGCGCTTTATAAGTGAGAATATGTAGCAAAATACAACTTAATTCCTGCGATGAATTAATTCGTACTCACTAATGTCCATGTAATTAGATCAGCAATGGGTTAACAATTGGCTGTTACGTAACAAACTATATTCTCTTGTAATAAACATATTTCTTAGAAAGTACAATACATTGAGTTATAGTATGTTCTGGGAAAATAATCCCTGCATAAGCTAACTACATACACACGTTTATTTTAAGTAACTCAATTTCGTGCCAAACATTTTAAATTTTCTAAATAACTCCTTTGATAATAAAATTAATTTTGGTTTGCTTTTAGAATTTTAGTATAATTTTTTTTATTCTCCATTTCATCTACTTTTGTAATTTATCTACTAATCTTCCCTTAGAACAAGACAAAATAAAGAATTACTATTTTAACATATAATATTTAAAAAAATTCATACTTGATCTAAAGTTGTAAGTTGTGAATGATTTCGACGGAATTACTTTAATTCCCTGAAATATTGGTTTTCTGTCTAGTACAGTTTAATCATTCTAATTTACTATGGTTAATAAAAAAGGTAGCACTGCATGATGTTTTAGTTCTTACTTCTTGCCACATTGATTCCAATTCATAAGGTTTTGTGCAACTTGGTATAAATGGAATAGATATGCGACTTTCACTTCTTAAGTTTTCAAATTAAAGTATTGAATATATACAGTAGATTCTCGAAATTCCAAGTCCCGATAATTAGAGGTTAGATTAAACTCAATCCTATTTCTGTTTGAGGCTATTTTATTTATTTGAAAGAAAATAATTTCAAAAAATGTTCTTCCAAGATATTTTCATATCAATAGTGTTTAGAATGGAAATGAGTCTGGCTTCCAAGAAATGTTCATAAATTGATTTTGTACATTGTTAAATATAGTACTGTATTTGGGTTCATAAAACACCTATTTTTTTTTAATGCGCAGGAAAGCATTTCTGTGTAATTTGAGTTTTCGGTAATCCGAAGGGTCTCTGTCCCAACTACCTCGAATTATTGAGACTTTACAGTAAACTCCCGACTATCCGTGGAATAGGGTGGCCCGGCAACGCCGGATAACCGAATTCCCCGGATAATCCGCTATGAACAAAGAATACGCAGAACGATCTATAATAGATTATTATACCATAAATTACACAAATAATGACCCCAGTTAATGCAATTCACAAATAATCTTCAGAGGACAAAATAAATACAGAAAATAATTTAAAATGTCGATGTATTTGACGGATTATAACATGTACATTTATATGTCTAACTATTTACAATATGTACATAAGTATATGTCAAAAGTAAGTATGTATGTACATATGTAATTTCCTTTACACATAATACAAAAAAAATTTGTCACTTTCGTCTGTTTTTTTTGTGACCATTGATTTAGCTTTAATGTGCAATCTAAGTTTCTTGAGAACCATTTTGTCGCACAGTGTCTACTTGTATCACAAAGCCATAAAGATCAATAATGTATTTGACAGACATGGATAATGCATATGTCACGTCCTAGACTATTTATACCCGAGATTAGCTGACATTTGTTTACAATCTTATGATACACATTAGGTTTTCGGGCGTCCAAGCATTGTGTATTGTCTCTTATATACAGTAGTCTGCTCGTTCTTTTTATTTCGCTGGCCAGCATCGGGATGCTTCCCTTTCAATGTAAAAATGAGTATGTACATATTTACATATCTATTCCCTTAATCTTACCTTCTATTAAGCCTTATATGTATTTACGTCGTAATTCACCGTTTGGAAATTTAAACACATGAATCTGATTGGAATAAAAATTGGATATTTGTAAAACAATGGCAGACCCCGGATAATCCGCAAACCGGATAAAAAAAACACGGATAATCGGGAGTTTACTGTATATAAGTTTAAGATTGTTCATGAATAAAAATATAAAATTTATTTTTCAAGCAATGTACATGTTTGAAAATATTTTGTCTCTAAGATAATCCTGTAGTATGAAAATATTGAATGAGTTTTAATTATGAATGTTTTAGATGGTGCCAGAGAGTTACAATACTAAACACCAATAAAGGGAAAGGGATGGATTTACAGGAATATATAAAGGAGTTACTCAGGCACCAAGGCTCTCTCTCCGTACTTCAAGAGTACCAGGAATGGAAAATGCCCAAGTTCCCTATTAATGGCTATCATCTGAAAGAGATAGGAGTTCCAAGTAAGATATTTTGGCGAACAGATATTATACAAGTTCTGAAGTGAAATATTCTTAGAAATTTATATAAATGAACTAGTTCTAAAGACTTTTATATTTATGATGAGGTGTACAATCACAAAATTTTTTGTTGAACAAAACTTGGTTGATATGTGAGTCAAGAAACATTGATTTATTAGAAATTCGGCTACGTTTCGACGACTAAATTTTCATCCTCATTCAGGCCTGTGCGTTGTGAAACAATAGCGATAATCAATGAATTTTTGCTGCAGGCGAGGTGCACATATCCCCTCTTTCACACTGAAGTTTATGCCAGACCAATAAACAACAATTTTGTAGTCATTTTCATGTGACCTTTCCACTTCAATCATTTTAAATGTTCGATTGGAATCTGTCTGTATTGTTTTGACCTCATTCATGTCGTCTCTAGTATTATTCATTACAACCCTGTAATATTATAGCACTTTAGGAACAAGGTAGTTATTTAATCAAAGTGGTTTGGAAAATGCACTCTTCACTTAAAAATTCACTTTGTAATCACACTAACTGTTAGGTTAATGATGGAAGCGGAAAGGTCACATGAAAATGATAAAAAAAAATGTTTATTGACATGACATGGTGCGGAGGAAGGGATCTGTGCACCTCGCCTGCAGTAAACACTGATTGATTATCGCTATTGTTTCACAATGCACAGGTATGAATGAGGATGACAATTTAGTTGTTGCAACGTAGTCGAATTTCTAATAAATCAATGTTTCTTGACTCGCGTATCATCCAAGTTTTTGTTCAACTTGAGTATTTATGTTTTTTTTTCTTGTTTTGTGATTTAAAGGTTCCAGTTTCTAATAAAAAATTCACAACTGTGTCCCTAAGTAACATAATTTGCACACTACTACAAGCAAATATTACTATAAGCTATTCTGCATAGTTAGCATTAGGAATTTAATTAAAATTTGTATTCCTATGTCACTTGCTAATTATTTGGATAAAAGATTTGACAAACATAGAGTAAAATGATTAGATTCATGCTATTTTCAATATCAGCTAGCACAAATCACTGTGTATATGAAGTTTTGAAAGTGAAACTATTATCGTAGCTTTATATTACATTATCAGGCATTATTGTCACATAAGAGGAACCAGTTTTTTCAGAATGCCAACTTTAGATAACAAAGAGACAAAGAATTGACATGCGCATGCATACACACACACATACTAACACCACACATTATGGCTAAAACTAACTATCATTGGTAATTACCCAGTTTGTATAAAATATAAATATATGGGGAAAACACTAAAAAATTATATGGCAATATACAGGGTTATCATGAAAGAATGGTGCGGTTTCAAACATGGTTAAAAAAAAAGAATTACAGTTAATGTTGTCTATTTATCTAATTTCTCATCTCAAACAGTTTTTTTTTTTTAATGAAAACCCTGTATTTCGGATTAATGAACAACAATAATGAAAAGAAAATTGGTATTGTAAAATTTGTTTTTAATGTATAAACTATCTTTGTTAAGTTTTTATTCAATTATTACTTTTCAGTGGGTAAAGTAACAGGAAGATTGATTGAGAAGTTAAAAGAATATTGGCTAGACAATGATTTGAAACCTAGTTCTGAAGAAATGTTGGAACAAGTGCCTAGCATGCTCAATGATATGGGATACAATTACAAGCCGCCACCACAATAGCTTTAAAAATGTTGCAAAATGTTATAATTGTGATTAAAGATGTTTGAGCATTTTCATTTTAGAATTATTTTCTCTTCCTATATGATAAGTTAAAGTAAAATATAATTAAATAAAAATACTGAATAAAAAAAATTATTTAAAATTATTAAAACCTTATTGTACTGTGATTATAAAAATGGTGTTCTTAAAATGTAACACATTTAATGTAGACATTTCTTAATACTTAAATTTATAGCTTATTCATAGTTAATTATAGACTTATGATGAGCTTAAGTTAAGAGATAAATTGTTTTGTACATTTTGCAGTATACATTTTGTAATTTAAAATTATACAAAATTTGGAGGAAGAAATATTAGTGATTAGGAAATTTAAGATTTGTTAGTATTATTAAAAGTAACAAAAAATTATAAAACTCTTAAGTAATTATAAATCTCTGCAGATATTCAACAATAATGTTGATAAAATTCTATGATAGTTGGTTTTATGAATAGATAAATTTTAATGACCTCTGTTTATAACAAAATTATACTTATATATTTGTTGATTCCATCTGCATGTGAGCTACTAGTTTTCACTAAACACTTTTAAATGTTTATAAACTTGCCACTTACGGTCTGAGTTGACAGTGGGACACATCTCCCGAAACGGCCGTCCTCAACAAATATAAGTAAGTGGTACTATAGGGAAGTTTATAAACATTTAAAAGTGTTTAGTGAAAATTATACTTTCTTATTAAAATCTTCTTAAGCCTTTGAGCACTATATATTTGATGAATTAGACTAGGTTACCACAAAATAGTTTTTATTTTTTTAAGGCCTATTTAAATTTAAATGCTTTTATGTATATATTTAGTGATGGGTTGATTCTCGATTCCAAAGTTGATTCCACCTATTCCGGACACTAGAATCGGGAATCGATCGCAAAAGTCCAAATATCTCGATTTCACCAAGGCTGGGGTTTACATATTCGGCAGTAAATATTCGCCGCCACTCTAACATAATGCTGTGCGGTAAAATATTTGTTGCCTCTCTAACATAATGCTGTGTTTACACATCGGGCGATAGAATATCGGTCCCTCCTCTAACGTAAAGTTGTGTTTATACATCGGGTAGTAAAATATACATTGCCGCTCCTACATAATGTGGCATTTACACATTGGGCGTTAGAATATCCGCCACCGATCTAACATGATATTACGTTTACACATCGGGCGGTAAAATATCTGTCATTGCTCAAACATAATGTCGGGTTAGTGCATAATCACGCTTGTAACGCCGGCACTATCACTACTTTTTGTAAACGTTATCTCTTAAAATATCATACAAAATAATATTTTTCCATTTCTATTGGATTGGTAATAGTGATATTTGGAATCGAGAATCAGAAATAGATTTCTTGGTATCAGAATCAGTAAAATTTTGGAATTGACCCATCACTAATATATATATAATTTATATTACGAGTTACTACGATATCAGAAGAAAGGATGTCAAGAAAACTCATTATGAAAAAGTTTAATATATATTATGTCATTTTTATGAAAATAGATTATTTAACTGGGAAAATTTTTCAAAATGTTGTTTTTATTCTATTTATTTATTTGAGTGGTTTTGGATAAAAACATCTCCCAATACGATTCTTATCCACTTTTTAAATTTAAGGAAGAACTGTATTCATGAACTGTATATTGTACTTGGAATTATTAAAAAACAACTATTACCACTGCCTATTATATATGAAATAATTCGGTATCATAGATTACTAAATTTCATGTATTTCTAGAATTTGATAGTAAAACTTATAAATTAATTCCTATAGTTCTTAAAACAAAACAGTTTAGGCAAAATCTATATTGAAATTATTAATATAGACCTACTCATCTTTATTTCTGCTAGGAATATTTCTATATATTTGAGTACAGTTTTCTGCCTTTCATAACATTCTCTTCTGTAATATAATATTCTCTTCTGTTGGCACGTTTCGGAGTGTTAACGTTAGGAAAGGCAAAATAACTGTACTCAAATATATATATATATATATATATATATATATAATTTTTAATTTTTTTTATTTCATTCTCTCACATTTCTTTTTGTGTTTTCTCTTCGATTGACAAAGACCACTGTGTGGTTGAAATATATCATTGTTTAAGTGCTTTTATGTGTTTCTATTTCAAGACTACAGTGTGGACTCTTACCAAGGTAAGTCTGTCAGTCTCCTAGTCCAAAAAATCTATATATATATATATATATATATATATATATATATATATATATATATATATATATATATATATAAACACACAAAAGCACTTAACCAATGAAACATTTCAACCACACAGTGGTCTTTGTCAATCAAAAATCTTAGTCCAAAAAATCTATATAATCTTTACCAACCAAAACTAACCTAAATATATACAGTATATATATATATTTAATAAATTAAAAACATTTCAAAAACAAGAATACTTTTAATGCATATATTATTCAAAGTTTTTCGCCAATAAAACAGTACCAGCATTTTCAGGGGAAAAAAATGATTTTTTTCCCTGAAGATGCTGGTACTGTTTTATTGGCGAAAAGCTTTGAATAATATATGCATTAAAAATATTCTTGTTTTTGAAATGTTTTTAATTTATTAACTATATTACAAGAAAACATATCACCATATTTTATATATATATATATATATATATATATATATATATATATATATATATATATATATATATATATATATATATATATATATTTATAGGTTAGTTTTGGTTGGTAAAGATTATTTAGATTTTTTGGACTAGGAGACTGACAGACTTACCTTGGTAAGAGTCCACTCTGTAGTCTTGAAATAGAAACACATAAAAGCACTTAAACAATGATATATTTCAACCACACAGTGGTCTTTGTCAATCGAAGAGAAAACACGAAGAGTTTATGTATAAATAAATAGAATAACCTTTATTTTTAAACAGCTGTTATAACCTGTTTAACAGTTCGTGTTATAATTGAATGGTGCTTGGAGTGTGTCACTAGAGCAAATATTTAAAAAAAATTTATTCTATAGATCTTCAAAGTAAACAACATTTCTTGTTTTAAGCCATCTGGTAATGGGATAAAATGGTTTTCCAGTTTACCTGTTTTCGATAGTTCCACATTTAATCATACATGAGAAATGGCCTTGAGCCTTATTAATTATAATATCAAACAAAAATTTAAAGAGGTATTGAAGTCTCTTAAACTTGATAGGTAAACCAGTAGGAATCATATGTAAACGGGGGATATTTTCAATTTCTCCCGCTGCTGATCCAGTAAGGATAGTAGCTTCCATAACATTACTTCGCATAACTTTTATCTGCAGTCTCGTATCGTTAAATAATTATGGTAGGTTAGATAATTATAATATAGGAACTCCAAGGTTAAGTTGTAAGTTACGAGCATGTGGTGGAAAGCCAGCAGGGTCAGGTGGATTCAAAAATTATTGTGGATAGTGAACAGCGTCTGTACTCACAACAGCATCAACTGCTTAATACTTTTTAGTTTCTCTTCTTACGTGATCGGAAATGATATTTGTAATCTCAGATATAGACACATATCCTATTGGGCATGCGAGAAGCTTTGCGTGTTGGCAATTCCTATGCGAAATAGTCCCTACAACGCAATGGTAATGTAATACCATGTTTTTTTGCTATGCATTTAAAAAATTGTATGACATTTCAAGTGTAATAAAGAATCTTCATTTAAAATTTCAAAACAACCTGTCTAGTAATTTTTGAGATTTTTGCAGACAAACAAACACTGTCTCTTTATATAATGCTAAGATATATATTTAACTTTGCAACACTGTTTTCTTCTATCCACTTATCACTTACACTTTAATGTACTTAAGATTCTTACTTGGTACAGTATATATGCGAGTCGACTTTTAGAGAACTTAAATATGTGTTATCATTTTCGAGTTTATGCTTAGACTAATGGCTTCTTGTAGTTGCCAGGTGTGTGGGATTTCCAATATCACGTGGTATACTGGTATTGTTCTATTTTCGGTTTCACTGCACTGTCAAAAAGTTTTGTTTATCTTGGGGTTAATTTTGTCCATCAAGTTAGATAATTCATCATTTTTTAATTTTATTTGTATTTGACAGTTTATTATGTTATTTTTGTGTTTATAAGTTTGTACTTGCTCCCAGATTATCATTTTTAGACCTTTTTGAACTTTTTTCATTAGGCGTACTTTTTTATGTGGGGAATGAATGATTATTTTTGATAGCATGTGTAGCTAAGTTTGAATTGTAAGCGTTTGGTTTAATGTATGTTTTAAGGTGTTATTTATATCTGCCTTTTAATTTCTTTTTTGTTTGGCCACTGTTTAATTTGTTACAGTCTAGACATTGGATTTCATAAATTCTCTTACTTAGTGTGGGGCATTTTTTTTCTGATTGGTTTATTTTATTGAGTATGCTTACTGTACTTTTGTGTGCAATGTTAATATTGTTATTTTTTAGTATTTTAGTTATTCCTTTTATGTTATATCCTGTGTATGGGAATGTGACCCATTTTGTTGTTGTTTGTAATTTGTGTTTAGGCTGTTTTAATTTAGTTAATATTTTAAATTATAGTTTATCTATTCTTTTTTTATAATATCCGTTTTTGGGGCTCTTTGATATATTATTTGTTTTTCTTTTTCTTTATTTTTTAGTGGTAGTTTTACCATTCTGTATAAGAGTGAGTTGTAAGCAACCATTTTATGTTGTGGAGAATGGTTAGAGTAGTTTGGTTTGTGCAAGTTTCCTACAAATTTGTAAACACAAAAATAATATAATAAACAAACAAATACAACAAAAAATTATGAATTATTCAATTTAATAGACAACATTAACCCCAAGAACAACCCAAAACTTTTTCACAGTACAGTGAAACCAAAAATAAAACAGTAAGGATATATCATGTGACAATGTAAATCCCGCACACCTGGCAACTACAAGAAGACGTTAGTCTCAGAATAAGCTAGAAAATGAAAACACGTAATTTATACTTGCAGTTTTTATGTTGTCCATCTTGAGGTTTTTCTATAATTACACTTTTGGTATTAACTTGGCAAAAAAACCACTACTTATTGATATTTTTCAGCAGACGCGTTTTGCACTACGTCAGCACATTACTCAATGCTTTGAGTCACAGACTCTTCATGTAGCAGATTTTTGTAGATGTTACTGGTTTGATACACTCTTGACAAACAAGGGAACTACTTGCCAAAGAATTGTGTTACAAGGGCATGTTATTCTAGGCATCTTACGGAACAGAAGACTTACTACATACCTTTAGAGGAGAAAAGACACACTTGACTAAAAATGTGATGCTTGAAACAGATGCTAAATTTTAGCTGGTATAATTATTTTTAAATGATGAGAATGCTTTGGTTATGAGCAATGTCATATTACCTTGATTGTCTAAAGCAGGGGTCTCCGACTCAAGGGCCTCGTCAAAAACTTTTGGAGGAAAGGCGGGCTGGCAATATTTCAGGGCAGCCTCCCCTTTCATACACCCATGACGTTTTTTCTAATCAAGAGCTCAGTATTGGTTTTTGAGATTTTCTTGCTTAGATTTGTACTAGTTTACAGCTAGTTTTACACTTATAGACAAAAGAAATGGCAGGTGAGAGAGGATTATTGTACTCATATTTAATAGTAAAAATGCTTAAAAGGAAGTATATTACCAAATAAATTTCTGGCTGGCTGGAAAAATCTGTTTGTTGGCCATAGGTTGGAGACCTCGGGTCTAAAGTAACATTTTTTTTTCATTTTAATATTGCTTTGCTACTTTAAAATAGTAAAAAAAAATTCATTCAGTTTACGTGTATTTTAATATTGCTAAATTTTTTATTATTTACTTGCTTATTACTATGTGCTGCTTGAGTAAAAGTTTGCAAACTATAATATTAGACATTACTCCTTTCAATATTTTACTATTTTATTATCATATTTTCTCTTCTACTTATATAGTCTTATGGACACTGAAATTCATTGGGATTGTCTAAATACAGGGTTTATTTAAAAAAGACCTTTTTTGGACACCATGCTAAGACTAGTGGCATTCATTCCAAACTAAATCAGGCTCTTGTATTTCTCAATTACTAAACAGAGCCATGTGAAGGGAAAAGCTGTAGTTAGCACTCGGAAAATTATTGAAAAAGTGAAAATAAATGACTGTAGCTACATTGTAGCAATAAATTTCATTTTCAGATAAGTAAATATTTTCCTGAAATGTTGGCATGGCCCGTGAATTTAAACTATACATGATTTGGGCTTAATTCCTAAATTTCAGTCTTTTTTTAGCAGTATCACAAGGTCTGAACATTAATAAATAGAGAAACAAATTTTATCCATCATATTTAAACATATGCAAAATACTATTAAAACCAAATAATTTACGTATAAAATTTTTAATCATTGTATACTAGACTATTATTATTTGCCTTTAAACAGATTTATCAATACAAACATTTTTTTGCAGGACTCAAAAATGCTGAAACTAGATGGAACAAAACCTGGCAGCATGAGACATATCCTTCTCACTGGACCTCCAGGTATGGTTACAGCTTCTGTCTTTAGATTTATTACATTCGTAGTACGTTGCCAATATTTTTCACAGTTTTATTAAATATTGATAATGTTTTATAGTATGGTTTTGTTTAATAGAAAACTCGAGGATATTTTTATCCATGAAATTTGTTGAAACCTAGTAATGTATATATGATTTGCTCAATAACTCTTATGTCACAAACTGAGTCCCTAACACTGTTGATTTAAAAAAAACATGAAGTATGTGTACATACATTGAGTAATGGTTTCTGGTTCTTCAAGTGAGTACGGTAATAAAAACTAAACTAAAATAAAATTCTGCTCAAATATTCATTTCAGAGGTGTTCTAGAATATTGTTCACATATACTTCCACACAGGAGGTTTACAAGTATATATGGGCTATCTTTCTACCAACCTTTTGAGTTATGTGCACCTGACCTTCACAAAAGGGAGAAAAGAATTTGAATTTTCAATGACAGCTATATGCATGTTATAACTGACTTAAGAGTTTAAAGGTTATTATATATGATATTACAAATGTTTTTAGCTTGAAATATCTTCCTTACTCATGCTTAAATGATCAGATCCAATGCTTAAAATTATTACATGTTAGAGTGGGATTGGTGCTTAGGTACCATTGTTGGGCAAGTATAATTTATTTGGTTGATCACACAAGGGTTGAAGTAAATTAAAGTAAGTTTTTAAAAAAAAATTGCTGAGACAAGAAGTTTTTGATAGCCATTAGGTGATCAGCAGCAGATACTTGAAATTTCTTACACCTAAATCATAGCAGTTAAGTTTGTAGAGTGTCGAGGTTATGAAATGACCATGTGTGTTTTTTACATAAGTGTAAGCAGGCAGTTTTCACGATACTGCAGCCAATTCTGATCTGTTCATCCCACAAAACGAGTATTTTATTTAAATATTTTCTCTCGACCACCTCAATATTTTGCAATAAAAACAGAGTTCATTGTAGCACCAGTTGACATTCCTGAACTACTTGTCCCCATGATTGTAGGGAATACTTAAAGCTTATTTACTTTATATTCATACTACAAAATAGCTCATATATATATATATATATATATATATATAATACGTTTTCTTGTTTAATAATTTAAAACAACATAGGTTATTCAAATACAAGAATATTTATAAATTTATATTCAAAGCTTTTCGTTGGTAAACAGTACCAACATCATCAGGAATGAAAATTACAATAATTTAATATATATATATATATATATATATATATATATATATATATATATCTTTGTATAATTTAAATATATATATATATTTCGAAGAGAAATCTGTCTTCTCTTCGATCGACAAAGACCACTGTGTGGTTGAAATATATCATTGTTTAAGTGCTTTTATGTGTTTCTATTTCAAGACTACAGTGTGGACTCTTACCAAGGTAAGTCTGTCAGTCTCCTAGTCCAAAAAATCTATATATATGAAGTTAATATATTACTATTGTAAGTAATTTTATCCACCATTAAGTGCAATAATTTTACCTTGAGTGATGAGGCGCCTTTCGGTCACTTGACCATTGTCGAATCACTGATTATTTTTCTAGGATTATTTTTCACTGATTGACCTCATCACTCAAGGTAAAATTATTGCACTTAATGGTGGATAAAATTACTTACAATAGTAATATATTAACTTCATAAAGTATTATATAAAGTATATATATATATATATATATATATATATATATATATATATATATAAAACAATTTACAAATACAAGAATAACTTATTGAATTTACAATTCAAAGCTTTTCGTTGGCATACAGTACCAACATCCTCAGGAATACTAGAATTTTTCTTTTATTAAATGGTTAAGTGACCGAAAGGTGTCTCATCACATAAGGTAAAATGATTGCACTTAGTGGTGGAAAAAATTATTTACAAGTAATAATAATAACTTCATCCATTACATATATCTTGATATTTTACGTTGTCCATTATTTTTCCGTTGCACTGACTTCATGAAGTTGATATATTACTATTGTAAATACTTTTATCCACCACTAAGTGCAATAATTTTACCTTGCGTGATGAGGCACCTTTCGGTCACTTGACTATTGTCGAATCACTCTTGGTGTTGGTTTGGTGTTAGGGTATTTTTGAGGTTATGTTGTTTTGTTAAATTTTTGATTTTTTTGTTATGTCTATTATGATAAATATTTGTAATAAATATTGTGTTTTATTATGATATGTTATATTTTTTCGTGTATAATAGGTGTGATATTATCAAAGGTTTTCATTATTTCTAAATTAGTTATGTAAAGTTGTAAGTTGATTTGACTTTTTTTTTTAATTGTTTTTGGAGTGATTCGACAATGGTCAAGTGACCGAAAGGTGCCTCATCACACAAGGTAAAATTATTGCACTTAGTAGTGGATAAAAGTATTTACAATAGTAATATATATATATATATATATATATATATATATATATATATATATATATATATAAGTTAATCTTATAGATAACATGACTTTCAGGTTGTGGCAAAACTACTTTAGTTGGAAAGGTGTGTGGTTTGTTAAAAAGTGAAGGAATTCCTGTTTATGGGTTTTATACTGAAGAAATTCGTTTTGGAAGAAGAAGGCAGGGATTCGATGTAGTTACTTTAGAAGGCATCAGATCACCTTTAGCAAGAATCCGGTATCTGTTTAAAATAAGTTATATTTTCTTGTAATATTTTTATTACTTTAAAATATTTTAAAAGTACACAACGTAGTTGCGAGTAAACAACTACAGAAACATAGTTAAGTTGATTATAAACTTATGCCTTTCTTAAATGTGTTTTTCTTTGAAACTGTGTTTTTAAATTTCCTGATATATGTCTTGTACAAATTTAATAGTTAATAAAATATTATTCTATTCATTCAGTCAAGTTCAAATATATATATTTTTTAAACTATAGTGGATGACAATTGATGTAATACAGTTTTTCCAAATATTTATTCAATAATTAAATTATAAAAATTTGGGGGTTTAGGTCGGATTCGAACTGAGTATCTTCATGCTCAAAGTCTAGCGCTTTTTGGCACTAAGCTAACTTTCCACAGCTACAAATATACTTCTCAAAGATCTTTATGAAAAACCTCTATTGTACAACATTAAATTGTTGCTATGGTTACCACACAATATCATAAATAATCTCCTAGGTTTAAAAATAACTGGATTAATGGTATCGAACCTTCCTTCACCAATGGACAATGCGAAAAGAAACTACAACCCACTGGAAGCGACAAGAAAAAAAGATAGCATATAAAAATTAGGAAATCAAAATAATAGTCCAACACTATAGACAAAAAGGAAAATTACAAGGAAATTCGCTTAGTATTTTGCCACTTAATATTGTTATTCTGACATATGTATGTACATATTTATATTAACAACTTGAAGCAACTGTGGCGTAAATGTTTATATTAAATAAAAACAACCTCTTACCACAAATTCAACAATTTTTATTTTAACCTAATGTACATTTCTATTACAAAGTAATCATCTTCAGAGGTATTTTACCTATTATAATACCTCTGAAGATGATTACTTTGTAATCGAAATGTACATTTTAAAATACAAATTGTTGAATTTGTGGTAAGAGGTTGTTCTTATTTATTTATATTAATTGTAATTATGAATTAAAATTAAACTGAAATAAAATGTTCTTAATTATTATACTATATTATATACTACTACAAAAATATACTATGTTAAATTTTTTAACTAAAACTTTTTCTATGCAGGTATCTAGAAAAATGTTACCCCAGCAAACTGTAAGCATGGGTTGTAAGCAAAGTATTTTAAAGCATGTGTAGAACACATATTCTAAACAGCTTGAAGCGCATTTGCAGCTAGAGTTGCGATGCAGTTGTTCATTGTCCTTTGTTCAGTTCAGTTTATTACTTTTTCATTCAGGTTTTGTTTATTCGAATCAGTTTATTGTTTCGGCATTCACGTTCCGTTTGTTCGAGTCGGTTTATTGCTTTGACGTTCACAATGCAATACACGTTAGAACAACGTCTATCTCTTGTTAAAAACTATTGGATAACGCAATCCGTCATAGGTACACAGAGCATACGAGAGGGAATTTGGTGTTCACAATAGTCCAGACAGGAACACAATACTGAAAATGGTACACAAGTTGAAAACAACAGGACATCTTGTGAGTGAAACTGGCTGATCGAAAGTTACTTTGAAGACCGCATAACTTCCAGGAATTTGTGACAGCCATGATCACCTGACTTGATTACACTAGACTTCTTTCTGTGGGGTTATCTAAAGGGAAGAGTGTACACTATACGACCTCGAACTTTGGATGATCTGATGGACAATATTACACACAAAATTAACAGTATTGACAGCGCAATGCTCCAGGATATTTTTAACTCAACCTTAAACGACCAATTAATCTCCCAGATATTCTGCACATGTAGAGCATAATAACACGTTATTTGTATTATTCTTCTTAAAATGAACATAAAATGAAAATCACGAGGTTTATATAAATCACCTTATATAAGGAGGAATAAAAGTGTGTTACAGTAAAACCTTGTTAATTCGACCAGCAAGCCTGATCGGACATAATGAAGTTCCGGTTAAATCAGGAGAGGTAAATATACTTTACTGTACTTACAATAATTTCCTTGCAGTATGAAAGGAAATTATATATATTTCGATTCATAACGTACTGTACAGTATTTTGATTACTAGTTTCCATTCCATTCCGTTCATCCATAAGCTTTCAGGGAGTTGCCTTCCTTGTATTTCTTTATCAATGCATTCTCGGCAGCTTCATATAGGTCATCCTCTCTTTTTTCTCCCTTAAAGACTACATTTTATTACTAACTTCGTTATTCTTTTTTCCTCCATACTTTGTATGTGTCCTTACCATTTTAGCTGTTTGTTTTTTATGTCCTCTATAATTACATTTGGCACTTTTATTATGTGTCTTTTTCTGTCATTTGTAATTCTCTCTCGCCTCAACTTCCCAGCTGACCGGCTTCAAAAGTAATCTCAATCAGTGTCATCTCATTCTTTTGCTTCAATTGCCATACTTCGCTGCTATATGTGACTATACTTTTTACATATTTTTTTATTCAATGATTTTCCAGACACCACAAATTTTATTGGTAGTGATAGGTTTATTATTTTGTTTTAGTGGTAACAGCGCTCCTCCTTCAGATCTTATGGTTGGACAATACATAGTGAACAAATCATCATTTGAAGCTACTGTACTTCCATTGCTTTCACATTCTGTAAGTTTTTTGTATTATAATTTCCATTTAATTCTGTTTCTCATTATCTAAAAAGAAATTGCCCTATTCCAATTTTAGTCTTAAAAATTATATACTGGTAAAATAGTCAAGGTATTTATGAAATTTGTAAAATAAAGTCAAATTATGAACATTCAGTGTTCCAGTATAATTGATCAGTAGTTGGAAGGAACAACACAAATTGCAATCCCATTTTATTCTATTTAGAAAGCTTAATACTAATACAAAAACAAATAAAAACATACACAAAACTCACAAATTAACCATTTATTAACTCATACGTGTTTCATAACAAAGTCATCATCATCATCATCAATGAGTGTTACTACACACAATATCTGTCCTTAATAACAAAAAGTAAGCGCTAATATAGGCAAGGAGCACATATTAATATATGTTGAAGTTTATAAACATAGGCATTTTTTATTACAATAAAACTCCTAAATATATTTGATGTCTTTTTTGTACTTTTCCTAAATATTTATTGCATCTGTACAACCTAAGTTCCACTATTTAAAGCATAGGTTCTCAAACTGGCACGCCCCCCTTGGGAGGTATGAAGGGAAGTCAGAGGGGCGTCCGGAGAGCAGTTGGAAAATAGTAAGATAAAGCCTCATTTAGTTAAAATTTAACATTTGTTGATTCCATCTTCACGTGAGCTACTAGTAATCACTAAACACTTTTAAATGTTTTAAGAAACTTGCCTATAGTAGCACTTACTTTGTTTGTTGAGGACCGCCGTTTCGGGAGATGTGTCCCATTGCCAACTTGGACAGTAACTGATCTCAAGGTTTGCGTAGGTTAGGGTGGGGGTGGGATATTGTGGTGGTGTGAGTGTATTAGGAGTTATGATGTCAAAAAGTGCGTGTGAGTTGTAATGTAATTGTGTATTGAGTATGTGTTTAGGGTGTAGTTTGAAGTGTCTGTATATTTCGTATTGTTCGGCCGTGTAGCGTTGGTTATTTATGTGTTGTTTGTGAAGAATTTGTAGGTTAGATGTTATATCTATGTAGTCGTGTTTTGTGGAGTTGAGATGATCGGTGAAGTTTGATTGGTAATTATTGTTTTTTAGTGCTTTTATATGTTATTGGTAACGTGTGTAGAAGGACCTCCCTGTCTGGCCTATGTAAAAACTGGGGCACGAACTGCAAGTTAGTTTGTAAACTCCAGTGGTGTTGTAAATGTCGTTGATTTTGTTGTTGGGTTTAAATTGTTTATTAAGAGTGTTGTGTGTGAAGTAAGCTATTTTGTAGTTGTATTTTCGTAGTGTGTTGGTTAGATTGTGGGTTTTGGATGATCTGTATGGTATTGATAAGTATTTTATGGGATTGTCCTGTTGTGTGTTTGTATTTGGGTTATTAGGTTTGTTTTTCAGGCGGTTGTATAATTTGTCAAAATTAAGTACACAATCTTTGTACTTTTGCTCTGTGTATAATTTGTTAAAATTTAAGTACACAATTTATCATAATTTAAAACTAAATTTAGCTACATAGGTAATCTTATTGACCATGATGTTCAGAAAATTTAAATGAAATGTGTGCATTTATAAAAGAAATATAAGTAAATGTTGTGGAAAGTTTGTACACTTGAAACCAAATCAACATGACAGGATGAAATAAATGACAGAACAAAAGTATCGCGAAACGAATGTTTGCAGTTCAATGTGGCAATAGTACCACTATGGACAAATCTTCATTTTGGATAAAACACTTAGACAGGCAGCTCTTAGCCTTATATTTGCCTTTTTCCAGCACTTACTTGTGCGAAAAAACATTTTCAGCATTTATTGCAATAAAAAAAATATATAGGAAAAAAATTGATGTTGCTAATGGTTTAGGTTGTGCTTTCACTAAAATACAACAACAAATAGGCATGCATGTGAAAAATATTCAAGCTCATCCATCTCGCTAACAGATTTTTCTCTGGTCGGTTAAAATTTACTTTGAAAATATAAACTTGAAATGTTATATCTTGTTTCTTATGAAAGTATGTATAAACATATAAATGTGTATATATATATATATATATATATATATATATATATATATATATATATATATATATATATATATTTAGGTTAGTTTTGGTTGGTAAAGATTATTTGGTGCTTATTTTCATTGTTTAAGTGCTTTTATGTGTTTCTATTTCAAGACTACAGAGTAGACTCTTACCAAGGTAAGTCTGTCAGTCTCCTAGTCCAAAAAATCTATATATATATATATATAGATTTTTTGGACTAGGAGACTGACAGACTTACCTTGGTAAGAGTCCACACTGTAGTCTTGAAATAGAAACACATAAAAGCACTTAAACAATGATATATTTCAACCACACACTGGTCTTTGTCAATCGAAGAGAAAACACAAAAAGAAATATGAGAGAATGAAATAAAATAAATATATATATATATATATATATATATATATATATATATATATATATATATATATATATATATATATTGTAACATTTTGAAAATAGCAAGTAAGAAAGCCACTATATATATATATATATATATATATATATATATATATATATATATATATATATATATATATAATGTAATATAAATATGTAAGTAAATTCAAACCAAAAAATAACCAATTATGAAAAAAAGAGAAAAATATAAACATAACCTAAATTGGCAAAATCGTAATATTTAATCAAGTTTAGAAAAATAACCACTGTAAAACAAACAATATAATAGAAACAATTTAATGTGTAACAGTTTAAAAAGAACACTAAAACAATGTAAATAAAAATAAAAGCCTTTAAGTGTTAAGAAAAGGGAAACCAATTTAAGAAGCACAAAAGTTGAACCAAGACGGTATGACTAGCGTATTAAGTAAGATGCGCGCGCATTTTGAAGGCAACAGCTGATGATTTGAACACAGTAGGAGATATAATATTTAAATGCAGTCACCTGCGAAGAAATTAAAATCTACAACAACTTAAAGCAACTGTGGCGTAAATGTTTATATTAATTAAAACAACCTCTCACCACAAATTCAACAAATTTTATTTTAACCTTATGTACATTTCGACTACAAAGTAATCATCTTCAGAGGTATTTTTACAAATAATTCAGTTACTCTGAAGATGATTACTTTGTAGTCGAAATGTACATAAGGTTAAAATAAAATTTGTTAAATTTGTGGTGAGAGGTTGTTTTAATTAATATAAATTAAAATCTAGTTATTAAGAACATGAAATGTACAAAATTTATTTATCTTAATAATAAATTAGAAAAGTTACTAACCTACCTTGATTGAAATATTATTAGAAAAATTACATTTAAAAAAAAACTTCATTCATAATATCATACTAATAAAAGAACTACTTACAATATATATATATATATATATATATATATATATATATCACTCCTCATCACTCACGTCTCATCACTCAAGGTAAAATTATTGCACTTAATGGTGGATAAAATTACTTACATAGTAATATATTATAGTATATATATATATATATATATATATATATATATATATGAAGTTATTATTATTAATTGTAAACAATTTTTTCTACCACTAAGTGCAATAATTTTACCTAGTGTGATGAGGCACATTTCAGTCATTTGGCCATAGTAAAAAATGTATTAAAAAAATCAATCATTTCAATTGAAAATTATAAAAAGATTTTGCTGTCCTTTATAATAAAAAGAAACGGGTTTAGAATACCAAACTTCGTTTATATGCGAGTTAACTTTCAAAGACTAATTAATTATGGTGTCTTCATTATCGAGCATCCACTGAAACCGAGTACTTCTGTATATTACCAGGTTTGTGGGATTTCCGTTGTCACGTGGTATATCGGTACTTATCTAGTTTTGGATTCACTCCACTATGGGAAAGTTTCTAGTTTGTTTTGGGGTTAATTTTGTCTATTAGGTTGAATAATTTATCATTTTCTGGTTTTATTTATATTTGTTCATTTATGATATTATTTTTGTGAAAGTGTTTTTATAGTGTAAGTGATAAAATAAATTTGTTACATTTGGCAAGCTGTCAAATTTTAATTTTTTTTTATTACAATTTGGAGAAAACGCTTTTAAAACCGTATGATTTTTTGTTTTTATTGGGTGCTATAACACTTTTTCATTCCACATTTTATTTTAAATTTTGAAATAGATCATTTATTTTACATTTTATTTAGGTTTCAAAAGACTAATAAGTTTATTAAATGGTAGCAAAATGTTAAAAACACTATACTGTTAACACTTAAAGTAATATTAAAATAAATAAAATTAAGCATTTAACTGTAACATATTTCTAGGGGAAAGGAGTTGCTATAATTGATGAAATTGGAAAAATGGAATTGTTTAGTAAAGATTTTCAAGAACTAGTTAAGACTATTTTCAATGATCCAAAACGAGTTGTACTTGCTACGGTACCGATTCGACCTCTTCCATTTGTAGACGTTCTTAAGAAAATGCCTTCAACCAAATTAATTGTGGTAAGCTCAGTAGAATCTGATATAAATTTTATTGTATGAAACACAGACATAACACAAAAGCTTTACTTAATACTTCACCATAAATAATGTTTACTTATATTAATTATATTTAGGAGTTGTAAAAATGAAAATAACTTTTCATCTGTCATTATATGCTTGCTTCTTGCTGCGGACGTCCAGGGTCATGTGACTTCGATGGTCCGATGTCCATAATAAGTGCTGCAGCCAAGGTCCAAAACTGTTTATGGATCAATATTGTTTTGATGTTTCTCTGGCTTCCCAGCGAGCTGCTCTTGATGGAATTGGTAAGGAGCATCAAAGGAGGATATGGTTTAGAGTCTTCTCTTTTCTACAGTTAGGGCAGAGTGGAAATTCACTTAGATTGAATCTGAAGAGATAGGTCTCAATCACATTGTGTCTGATTCTTGCTCATGCTGCAAAGACGGCTGTAAATCTGGGAACCCCTTGATACATTTTCAAATTATTTGGTTCTTTTTGAATGTCATAGAGGTTTCTACCTTTGTTATTTCTTCTAATCTGAATGAGTAGCTTCCTGGTTTCTGTTTCCCTATCATGTGCAAGGCGCTCTTGGAGTCAGTGAATATACAGAACTTCTCAGTTCGTAGTTGAAGGCAGTTTACTAAGGCTGTATTTATTGCCAGCAACTCTGCATCGACACTGGAGGCTGCATTTGCTGGTATGTAATTTGGTGAAGTGGTTATAGTAGCCTGCTCCTGACTTATCTTGGACTAGATCTACTGACCCATCGGTGTAGATTTGAACGGAGTCTGAGTACAGATTCTGAATCATTTCCAGTGACTCTCGCCGAAGAGTCTGTCATTATATAAAGAAAGAAAATATTTATATTGCTTCACAAAATGTTATGTAAAAAAGGCCTAAAAAACAAAAAGTAAGTTATAATGTTCTACAAACTATAGGGTGATTCATATAAACCTCATGATTTTCATTGTTTATTTAAGAAGAAAAATACAAATAACTTGTTATTGTGCTCAACATGTACAGAATATCTGGAGATTAATGGGAATATGTCCTCTGACCGCCTCTAGACACAGCTGAACACATTGTTCCATATTTTTGGCAGTTCGCTGGAGCATCATGTTGTCAATACTGTTGATTTTGCATGTAATATTGTACGATAGATCATGTAAAGTTCAAGGTTATGTAATTCAGAATCTTCCCTTTAGATAACTCCACATTAAGAGGTCTGGTGTGGTCAAGTTCGGTGATCTTGGGGGTCACAAATTCCTGGAAGTTATGCGGTCTTCAAAGTAACTTGGATCAGCCAGATTCTTTCCAGTTTCACTCACAAGATGTCCTGTTGTTTCTAACTTGTTTACCATTTGCAGTATTGTGTTCCTGTCTGGACAATTGCGATCACCAAATTCCTGTGGTATGCTCTTTGTGTACCTATGACCGATTGCGTTATCCGATAGTTTTTAACAAGAAATAGACGCTGCCGTAACGTGTATTGCATCGTGAACAACAAAGCAATAAAGTGACTCGAACAAACGGAACATGAATGACGAAACAATAAACTGATTCGAATAAACAAAACCTGAATGTAAAGCAATAAACTGACTCGAACAAACGACAATGAACAACTGCAAGTCTCAACTCCAACTGCATGGTCTGTTGACAAATGCCTACAACTCGGCGCGACATGCATCGCCATCTGTGGACAGAAGTGTGACATGCAATCAAAATTCCAAAGCCTCCTGCGTCATTTGATATTCTTATTTAAATAATGGACTAATGAAAACCATGAGTTTTATATTAATCATCCTATAAAATACAGTTATAACAAACATTTTATAATATAGACATATATTTATTTTGTAAAATGTTTCAAATATTTCTTGAGAGTTTCTTGGAATCAACTTTGTCACAAGTAGTGCTTCTCAGAGCACTGACCATAAAGTGTGATGAACGTAAGCTAGATTCTTTGCTTCATGACAACCTCTGAGTTATACTACTTCCTTATAGCTTATCTTACACATATTCCCTTACCATGTGTTTATATTTTCCTGAGCGACAACAGTTTGTGAAACTGTTTTGTAATGGAGAATGGTAGTCTTTACGGGAAGTAAAACTTTGTCTTTCAGGTCATTGATGCCATTGTCAAGTGTTCTTTGAATGTGGTATACTTGTATATTTATTCTGGCAATTAGCTTTTACACTTGTGTGTATAAGTTAGCCATGAGTTTACCACTGCAGTTTATAAAAACATATAATATAAATATTTTTTTAAAAGTATATTCCTACTGAGGTGAAGAAAGAAAAATATTATCATTGTTTGCTTATTTCTAGTGTGTTTATTTTATTTGTTTAATTTATTTTTAACCTTAAAGCCCTATCTATGATATTTTGTGGTAACTATGGCAACAGTTTATAGAGTTGTACAATGGAGGTTTTGACGACAACCGGATGGGGGAAAAATTTCATATATCCCTTTGAGAAATTCATTTCTTGGTATTGAAAAGTTGGTGTAGTGCCAAAGCGCCCTAAACTTTGACATGAAGATTCGTAATCAAATCTGGATAGACCCCCAAATTTTTATAATTTAATTATTGAAAAAACGTTATTAACATCAATTGTCATTCACTATGGGTTTACATGTATTTGAACTAGATTGGATAAATAAAAGCGTATTTTAGTAACGATTGAAAATTTGTAAAACTGAAAATCAGGAGAGTGTAATCTAATAGAAGAAATTTAATAAGCTACTCTGATACCATTTTTGTAACTTTTGGACTCCTGCACTGTACAATGACATTTTATCTGAGACGCCTATTTTGAGATGTACTTTTATTACTAAAGGGTTGAAGATGGGTCATTATTTTTTATCTTTTTCTCTGTACAAAATATCTAATCCATGACCGATTTATAGCATTCTGACTTCCTTTGGTCTTTTCAATTGCCAACTAATATACCTTCTTTGTTTTTCAATGTCATCGTTTTTCCTTTTATTATTTTATTTTCAATACTTCAGCCGATAGACCTTTCCTGAATATACTCACAAGATGAGTTTACTCACAATATGAGTTTTTTTTATCTATAATATATTTTTACTACAGTAGACATAAAGAGTAATCCATAAAGATGTGATCTTTTTCAAAGTTATCTGTAAACAGAACGTAAATGCTTGCCTGTGGTAGCACTTGGTTTTTGCTTTTTTAGGCAAGCTTATACACATTATTCTATTTTGAACTGTATCAATATAAACTAGTAGCTAAAGTTAAAGATGAAAACAAGTAATTGGTCACCTTTGAAATATATTTTTTTTGCAGGTGGGCAAGAACAACAGAGATAACTTGTCTTCTGAGATTATGAAATATATAACCGAGTCATTTAGTTGAGAAGTAAAGCCACTGAACAAATTTTATATAGTTAAAGTTGTCTTGCAAAAAATTGTTTTCAAGTAATTAGTTTGTTATTGAAGTGAAACATAAGAGACTTTTTCCTGCTGTAAGTTATGGATAACTTACAAAATAAAAGTTAAATATTAATTTTTTTAAATTTACATTTAGTTAGGTAGGTATTTTTTTCAGATTTTGTTTTTTTAAAGGTGGGTTAAAAGAGTTTTTAAATTACATAAAAAAAAGGTTAAAAGTTACATCTAAACAAAAACATTTGACACTTTCCATGCATAAGATAAGTACAAAATACTTAAAGTTATTAGTTATTACTTTGAGTGTTTTATAATTTAATATTTTAATGATTTAAACTCGGCTAGAACACTAATAGCCTGAAATTTTGGCAGATGCTTTTATCAATAATTTCATTACTCAAGAAACTTGTATTTATAATAATAAACAGTGTGCCTATAAAATATCTTTAGTATATATTTTTGGGTAATATGTGAATCGCAAATAATGAAATGGAGTGAATCTGAACTTTGATCAGGACATTGTTTAATATTATGAATACGAGTTTGTTGAGTAATGCAATTATTGATTGATAAAGACATCTTCCAAAATTTCAGGCTATTAGTATTCTAGTCCAAGTCTTTAAATCATCAAAATATTGAATCATAAAAACATTAGAAATAGAAAATTAATACTTTCAAGTATTTTATACTTATCTTATACATAGAAAGTATAAAATGTTTTTGTTTAGATTTAACTTTTAACCTTCTTTTTATGATATTTCTAAACTTTTTTAACAAAACATTTCTCATCAAGATGTTTGTATAAAAAGTAATTAAATTATGAAACATGGGACGGTACTTAGATAACTACAAGTTAATATAATACTTACGACATTGACAAAATGAAAGCATTTTACTTTAACATATTTTTTATGTTTTGAATGGGTGGAACTACAGGTATGTATATTATGATATAATTTGTCTGTAAAACTTTTAAAATGAAAATACCAATATTGTTTAAGTTTTGTAATATATACACAATTGTAAACATTTTGGGGTCCTTTATGAATTGATTGCTATACTTGCTGTGGAAAAAAATATGTGTTTGATATTTATTATAAAATAAAAATTTTGTTTTTGAAAGAATATATTTTCCAAAGGTTCTGGAAATTGAAAAAGTTAATTTATGTATTACCTAGACTGAGATTATGCCTAAAATACCTTATTTGTTTGAAACAATGGAGTACAGGTGTTCCAAAAATAATGCAGTGATTTAGAAACAGCATTACTGAAAGACTTCATTAGATAACTAAACAATTTAGATGTCAAATTGAAGGGAAAAGAACAAAGTTTTTTTTCATACCTTAATAGGTTTTAATCTGAGTTCTATTTGTTGATCTGCAGACATCAACAAATAGGTATTTGAATTTCTCACTGTGTTTTGTAGTATCGATTGTGATAGTTATGATTGATCTCAAAATTCGTTCATGCAGATGTCTGAAACCGCAAATGTTTTCATCATACTCAATGTTCTTTATATAACCACAATAAAAGAAGTCCAAAGGGGCTTATCACAATCAGAACTCCTGGGAGGCCAGAGAGTAATGCACCCCTGCCTAATCAACCAGTTGGAAATTTTTTGTTTGGTGTGTCGCACGCTTCTTGGCAGTAATGCTTAGGGCAATCAGTGGGTTCCATGGGATGTCGTAACTGTCCCAGATGTCGCAGATGTTATCCCAGTTAGACAGTTAAACAGTATAAGCATGAATTCTCAGTTTTTTACAAATGAAATTGTAGAGTGTTGTTTTGGTGACGTTTAACTGAAAAATTCATCAGGAAAGAGATTTTCTTTTGTTTCTGATACAAGATTGCCGGATTTTGTCATCTTGTCAACTTTGTCAACAATTTTTTCCTCCGGCCTGGTGTGTTTCAGCACACTTCCTGTGTTTCGAAGCTGGTTAAACCTGTAACGAATTGCTTTATTATTGGGTGACTTCTCGAAACCGATACTGAATACTACTTCTTTCAAATTCACAATTATGTTAAAATCATCTAGTTATTTTGAAGTCTTTCAGTATCACTGGTTAAAACGCTGACATTATTTTTTAAACACCTTGTATGTAATAATACAAAACACCCTGTTTGTATATTTATAATTTTAAATTCAACTAACCTTATTACGTTAATATCATTAAGAAGATTACAAGAAATTACTTTTAAAAACATTTTGGAAACACTTACAAATTGTATAGATTGTTATATTGTTTATAATTTTGAAATTAGCTTTATATTAGGCACATTAAAAAACTTGAAGAACTGGTTAAAAAAATAAAATATAGTTTATTTAATTAAATATTTTAAATTAATACATTCAAGTTTGATATTCATTCATAAACAACTTTCCATCAATCGGTATCCATTGATTATAGAGGTTCCAGCAATAATAACCTGTGCACCAGTTAGTTTCTCTAATAACTGACATGCTGCGACTTCTGAATATGTAAAACCTCCTACAAAGTAAATAATAAGAGTTCTTGGAGGGATATCCGTACTTTTATTTGTTTTGAAGGTACAGTTTGGAATAATTTTAACCAACTCGTCTAGAGGTAATTCTTGCTTTAGTAAAATATTTGCGACTTGACAAACAGCAGGAATGTAAGCGCCATTAAATACATAACTCATATCTCTAGGATTTTTCAGATCATAATTTTCCTTTAATGCTGGAAATAGTTTCAACTTTTGAGCCATAGAGTAGAATGCGCTTCTTCTTGAAGGTAATGATACGGCTTGAACCACTTTATTAGCAATTATTCCAGCAGTGGCCTCGCTAGTTATTAAACCTGCTTGTTCCGTTAGTAATCCAAGCTTTTCTAATTTATGAAAACTGCTGAGGTATTTATACCCATAAGCATGGAGAAATTCATTTTTAAAATTATTCAACTCATCACTACTTAGGCCATCTTGAGTTACTGATTGCAAACAAGATAATCGGAAAGCTCCTAGTTTATCACATATTCTCATAGCAATACAATCTTCTATATAAGAACTGTTCTCCCGTCTAGATCGACCTTCTAACATATTTTGTTCAACTGTCTGCAAACCTTCAAATCGTGGTCCTAATTTACTAATGATTGCTTCACAAGCACCAATGTGGTATGCCAGAGATGACTTCATTACGGTTATACTTTGTAGTTCTTGAGATATGTAACGTTTCATCTCTTGCAATGCCATATTCTGACTACGTTTATATTCTACTTGTAGATCTTTTGCTTTGATACTTAAATAACTGAAAACATCTGAGAAATGTCTATTTCTAATTTGTGAATAAATATCATCACTGCTGTTTAATTGGTAACCTCGTGGTTTACTTTCTTTTTCGGCCTTTTCAGCCTGGATTTCAACAACTCCACTTTTAATACCAAAAACTTCGTCTAATAAACTAGTATAGGTACCTGGCGTCAACAGAACACTAGTAAAATCTATATCACGATCTACTATAAGAAAATAGCCCACATCTGAATCATTCCTTTCTGGGGATCCTAACTGGTCAAACAGAACATCTAACTGTTTATGTATCTGTTGTGAGAATCTACCCTGTAAAAGTGTTGTATATGGTTTCCCAAATATCATCTGCAACGTCCATATTGATTTTGCTACACTTACAAGAAATGATTGGTCTCCTTCTACGAATGTTGATCGAAAAAAACTTTCATGTTCCAAAGAAAGTATTTTCGAATCTAAATTTATCATTTCCCACTGAAAACCAAACAAAGTAACATTTCCATATATTCCCTCTTCTTCAAATAACTGATCTATAACTATCAGTTTTCTTGGAAATAGTATTATATAATAATGATTGCTTGAAGCATTCTGGTGGAGTATAGAATTTATTTGATCGCAAACGTGTTTTGCAGTTATTAAATCTGAAGGAATAAAATATACTACTTGTGAAGCACTGCTTGCCATAACACTTTTATCAAACTTATAAAAGTTACCTACGCCATGGGACCTGAAACAGAATCAATACAGAATACAGTGTAATATAGTAATAGAAACCTTGGATTAAGCAAAATCTAATGAAAAGCTTTGTAGTCGATCCATGCTATTTGCCATTTTGCTTATTTGTGGTTGGTAAAATTACAGGATATCCCTCTAATATGTATCGTATTTTAATAAAAAGACAAGAAAGACAGTATAGTTTCTGTGCAGGTTTTAGGATAATGTGTTCTAGTCTTATTTATTTTGTATAGAACTGTAGTTATTCATCACAAAGAAATCTGATTATTCTCCAAACATCCGTTATACTGTACACTATTAGGGCTAATACTCAAAAGATAGGCATTCCTTATTTATAACAAGTGGTGTTATCCCCCACTGACAAACAGCAATGAGTCAATCCACACATCCAACTCCATACATAAGTTTAGTATCACTTCTGTTTACTTGCTGTTTTTTTAAGAGTTTTTCGAAACCCAAACATCGATAATCATATCTGGCAGTTGTAACTAACCCAGATTTAGTTTTTTCTGTCAGTTATTAAACAAACAGGTGTCTCATTCTGTTGTGTCTGCTAGTTTTGGAAACACCGCGTCTACTTGTGGAAGTGTTTAGTTCAGATTGAAGGAAAATGTGAATAAACAATGAAAAATGTATGTAATTATATAGTATGTAAATATAACTTACTGTATTATTAGTGTACAGTATAGTTGTAAATTAATGTTATTATTTTTTATGTGTAATGTAATTCATCCCTTTCCGTATACAGTCGGTTTCAGTATTCACGGTTTCACTATTTCTGGTGAGTTCGGGAAACATAACCCCTGTGAATAACAAAAAAAATCACTGTATTATATTACAGTTTTTCTTGTAACTGTGAAACAAATGTATTTTGTTACTTTATAAAGACATTTTATAACATAAAACCTCAGTTAAATGCAATATTTGGCAATAGAATAAATAAATTCTTTTGGTATTCATTCAGGCTTAGATGCAGATAGCTGTTAGATGTGTCGTAAAAAGGGAGTTTTTATGGTGAAATACATGGGCTGAATTGTTTACAAATTCTTAAACTTGGCTTGACATTAGTAACACCCATCGCATTCTTGTATATTAAGAGTCCAGGCTTACGTCTAAAAAATATATTAAAGTGCAAAGAACGGAAAAAATTTGACTGTGAACATGTTTTGGAGAACCTCCATCAATCATATCTGTCTATGAATGGTTCCTCCATGGATAGAAATTATCATTACTTACATTATCCCGTCCTGTCCCTGTGTAACTGCTAGTGGTTCTAACTACTTGGTGTTTATTTTGTCAATTTGTATTTTATTTTTATTTTCGAGCAATTTCAGATCCCTAAATATTACAGTTGACTGATTTTTTTAAGTAAGTGCTACTATAGGCAAGTTTATTAATATTTACAAGCGTTAGTAAAAACTAGTAGCTCACGTGAAGATGGAATCAAAAAATATAAATTTTTACATGGACCAAAATTTTTACATTTTAATTGGCTCTTGTAAAAACACTATTAAATATTGTAACAAACATATTTGACTTTCTTTACATTTTGAATTATGTGTGAAAATATTGTTGGGTGAGTGTACATAATTCTTACTTCTTGTAATATATTTGATTGACATACAGAACTAATTAATGGCACAACAAAACCTAAATAAATTGCTAAATTTCATGTGTATGTAATACATTTTAAACAATTAATGTGAGTATTATTATATGCATATATTTTATAGCTGCAAGAACATTATAGGGCAAATAAAGTAACCACTAATCGACTAAAGATGAAAATCTTTAATATAGTAAAAATTACTAGTGCAAATTGAATTCATATAAAATCAAATTATCTTCTAGACAAAAATTATTAGTAAATGAATTTTTAAAGTAACCAGTAAGTTTGAGGATAAATTAATGGTTTAACACTCAAGATAATGAAAGCTCATTATGAAACTAAAAACATTGCAAGACCAGAAATACTATGATGAAACAGTTTATTAAGTCTATGAAGATAATATTTATAATACAGGTTTTATTCAAGTTATATTTAATTATAAATCGAATGACACTGAGATATGAAGTTTGTTAGTATAATGTTATATCCACCAAAAATAAATTATTTGAATTTTACAGGATCTGAACTTATAAATTGTTTATGAATTAAGAACAGTGTCTGCTAAATTGACAATTTCATAGCAAAGCAATTTCTCTAAGTTTCTTTCAATTAAAATTAGTTATCACCAGATACAATATAATAATAAGTATAGTGAATAGCAGGACAAGTTATAATTTAATAAGTACAAAATCCTTAGATTCAAAAATAAAACTGTTACAAAACCTATTTTTATTTGTTGATTCCATCTTCACGTGAGCTACCAGTTTTCACTAAAACACTTGAAAATATATTACAAACTTGCCTATAGTAGCACTTGCTTATATTTGTTAAAAACGGTCATTTCCAGAGATGTGTCCCATTGTAGTTGCGGTCTGAGTTGACAATGGGATACATCTCCCGAAACGGCCATCCTCAAAAAATATAAGTAAGTGCTACTATAGGCAAGTATGTAATATATTTACAATTGTTTTAGTAAAACCTTTTCTAACCTGATTAGCATTATCAGAGAGTGTAACTACTTTGCAGCTAATGCTTTCTTTACTATACTTATTTCTTTGTTTAAAATGTTGGGGATAGAAAATTCAATTACTTTACCAGTACATTTACTATTCTATTTAATCTGAAACATTAATCTGCTTCTTCATAAATATTCTTATATGTACATAAGAAATCCAGTTCTCCACTTTTAAGAACTCATTTCTCTATTACTTTTTAAAACTTTTAGTCTTATTTCCTTCATGTAAATTGACACTCCAGTGATAATTTGTTTTTTCATGCTTTTTGTTTTCATTAGCACAGAGATTTGGCAGCATTTGCCCTTTATTCTTATAAGTTGTCAGCAGTTTCAGTTTTCTTTATTTGCTGGTTATTTGAAAACATGACTACTGATCTTGCGGTAATGTATTACTCTACATTACCAAACATTTTAGCCTCGTCTTTATTAACTGGTTTTTGGTTTAGCTAAAATGTTCAACTATGAATGCATAGTTACATAGGGTTGATTTAAACTGACAATGATTGTGGAGTTGTGTTAGGAGGCAAAGATCCCAATGAATGAGAATAAGACTTTATTAAAGAAAACATTTAAAGGGAAAAAATCCTTTTTTAAAATTATTATCTTCGTTACTAAGTAGGTAAGAGTAGAGAGTCCTTTAAATATTAGCACGGATGTGATTGCTATAAAACAAGAAGAAGAACTAGATACAGCACATCCTGGCATTGGTAAATGTTTATCATTGGTAGGACAAAGAAATAAGGTGATACAATAACTAGAAATTCACAGTGTACATTATACATCTTGAACAGCATCTTATATTAAACCTGGATTTTTATTGGGTCAAAACAAATAACAAAATGTTCTCACAAGAAAATATTTCTCAACAGAGTTGATGAAACCTGCTGTTCAATGAAAATTAGAGTCTTGATACAATATCTAGACCATTCCGTAGAAAGTGAAGACATCTCAGAAGTTCAAGGACAAGGCTGAACTAGTACAACCACAGAGATGAAGGGTAACTGGTACTTCATCTGTAACTTGCTCAATGGCAAAAGATATAAAAAAATAAAAATTTGTGAGATATACCAAAACCAAAAGTGTGTTATAATCAATGAACATTGAACCAATGTTGTCAATAGATAGTGTGGCATAAGAGATCTTTCTCGTTTATTTTTAGGTCAAATACTGTTCTTATTTTTTCTTATTTGGTATTGTGAATTCATTATACTGTAATCAAGTTATATAAATAAATTAATGTATCGAAATATTGTTGCTGTTCAAGAGGAGGTGGTTGTTAATTACTTCAAAAGTGTAAAAAGAAATTAATGTAGTGATATTTGAGTTACATCACAAATTTGTAGCTATATATAGCCGAAACGGCCGTCCTCAACAAATATAAGTTCTACTATAGGCGAGTTGTAAAATATTTACAAGTGTTTTAGATAAAAACGGTATATATTAATGTAATTATTCACATTCCAGATGTATATGAAACTAGTAATAAAAATTATATCTGTTGTTAACTCAGACTTAGGAAGCACACAAAAAATAGTAAGACAGGGCTACACCCCCAAAAAAATATAAAATAAAACAAAAATAACTTCACAAAATCACGTTTTTTTTATATAAAAGCACCATGATATAATATATTAAATATATCAACATAGTATCTATTGAAGATAGAATTTATTTCGTTTCAGTAAAATGAAAAACAAAGTATGTTTATATAAATTATTCCCTGTATAGTAATTAACATTCAAATTAACGTTTTCAACAAAAACGTTGCAGTAACGTTTTTAGTAAACTGTACATACCTTAATTTTGAAACTCCAACAATTTTTTCCAGTGGTTTAATTAACTTAGAATCAATTATAAAATCTTTCTGACCAGGAATTTTGTCCAAAAGATCAGTCAATTTCTTTTGAGAAATTTGATTCAAAGAATTATTAACAATTTTCTCTAAAAACGTCTGCATTTTTTTAAAAGTACAACTTTACATACCAGAAGATGAAATTAACCAAAAATATTACATCTTTTTCTTCGAACCAATCTAGAAATTGTTGGTTTTGTTTATAAAAACTGACAGCCAGGTGATAATCTAACCTCACAATCGGACTCTTACCTAATAGATAATTTGAATCGTGCCACAGATTAATCAAGTGGAAAGGGTATAGCATATTGCAAAATAATTGCATCTTTAGGAAAATTAAAAGACTGCTATATAATATGATGAAGCATTGTAATTTTTTTATTAAAAAAAGTGCAATGTACTTTACTCAGGAGCAGAAAAAAAATATTTTGTAAATGTAATTGACCACTACAACCAGCTATTATGTTAAACTCATTAAAGACTTAGCGAAAAAAAAAAAAAAAATATATATATATATATATATATATAATATATATATATATTTATTTATTAATATTTTAGCAAATACTTTGTCATTAAGTAATACCTTTGCTAGATTAAATTCAATCAGATGTAACGAAAATAATTACATAAAATCCTGTATTCTAAGATGGATGAAATTAGGGAGCTTGTGGCAATGTTTGTACTTCATTATAGCATTTACTTTTCTAAATGTTTTAGTGTAACAAGTTTCTCGTAACGTATTTCAAGAGTAGTGTTTTCTATCTGTGCTTTGTGATGTGTTCCGTGATTAATGTTTTCATTTTAATGAAATGTTGTTTATTGTTTGTGTTGTACTAAACATACCAATTTTCAGAATGTAGTTTATTTTCATTGTCGGTGTTTTTAATAATTTAGGGATAACTTTAAACAGTGTTATTACAGTTAATTTTTTATTTGTTTCTTGGTATTATTGTGTTCTAAACTTAACGGAAGTTTTTGCTGCAAGTTCACTTTGGAGAGAAAAAGAAAAGCCGTGTCAAAATGTTCATAAAACAGGTAAATTTACATTCTTTAAATTTAATACTGTAATAAAACATATATTTTTATTGATTTTTTTAAAACGTCGAGTTCTTAGTTTACATTTAACATTGTTATGATTTTAGGTATAGGTTATCACTGATAGTACCTAATAATTGACACTGACCCAGGAAATAAACAAAAGTAGCCTCTATAACAAAAAACACTAAATGTAATATTATATCAAATTTATTTCATAACAACTACATAAACAGACAACTTCATTCGCTCTTAATTTATTACTTTCTGTAGTGGTTAGTTTTTAGCACTAACTGTTTATAACTCCTAGACCTTAGGTAATAATGTTAAATATAATATAATTCATTATTTTACTAGGAAAATATGGTAATTGTTTACATTACTAAACCGGGCCTATATTTGCATGAAACATTCTGAAACATGTAAAAAGGCTATTTTCATTGAAATTATTTTTTCTGGGCCTAGAAACATTATTTTTTCTTAAATTAAAGTTGGGTAAAATTTTCAGCGCGGATGTAGCAGTTGTGAATAGGTTGCCTGCCTCGTGGAGGGATACACGACATCACAAGTGTAGCTTTACGTTTTGGCATAATTTTAATGAATTTAACAAAATATGAAGTATCCAGTTAGGATAGATTTGGTTCTAATTGTGCAAATGTGACCATTTAGTTAATGTATAAAAATTAAGCCAAAACGTTTCTCAAATATCTACACACGTAAGTTTGTGTGACATACCGCGGCCGATGCGTACAAGCTTATGAGCACCACTGTGATGTAACAAAACATTTATTTCACTTCGCGCCAATTCATAATTTCTACATCCGCACTGAAAATTTTACCCAACTTTAATTTAAGAAAAAATAATGTTTCTAGGCAAAAAAAATAATTTCAATGAAAATAGCCTTTTTACATGTTTCATGTAAATATAGGCCCAGTTTAGGAATCTAAACAATTACCGAAAATATTGTATTTCCATGCATGTATTATAATAAAAACGTTTGCTAAAAATTGAAAATATTATAAGCTCAAGTAAAAATTTTACTTTCACTTAAATAGGATTTTATTTTCTCCCTAGATAGAGTAGGCTTATAGAAATGCACTAATTCAGAGAAGCAACAGGAATGAATGCCACACTTAAAAACCAGAACAATAATAATAGCATTTCTTTCTTATCACTTGTAATTTTTCATTCTGTACAATAATAACTCTAAGAGGCGGTAAATGAGTGTTTACTACCATATGTGCAACAATATTGATTTACTAACATGTTGCATTTGTGTTTTGGCAATTCATTTACAATGCTATCTATAAAGTGATTTCTGTCTAGTTGCTTTTCTATATTTTTGGAGTACATAACCCGCGTTAAAAAATAGCAGTATTGACTAAATTATAAAATATTTTTTGGTAATATTTCCGACTAGCCTAGGTCTACTGCAAGAAAGTTGGTAAATACCTAGTAATTATTTAGATTTGAGAACTATTTTAGACGTTTGCTTCGTGGAATGACGCCCTTTGCCGGGTGACGTCATGTGATTTCTATTCTTACCTTACATGTGTAGATTTTTTTTGTTTGCATATTGTATAAAATTAAAACCAAATATATCCTGACTGGATACTTCATAGGTATATAAAATTAACCTTCCATGGCAATAACAAACAATAATCATCAATTTAGCTTTAGGACATGTTTTTGAATGATTATATATGCTATGTATTAAGGGTGGGCAATATGCTTTTTTACCAGCATTATTTGCACCATATTTGAAAGGAATACAATTTTACAAAATTGTAAATATTTGGGGTTTGAGCAAGTGTTTTCATAATTGTTTTCGTATCCCTGATGACTTTCTTCGTTGCTCGGTATAATTTTTTTCGCTAAAATCGAATACGTGGGAGCGGGAAATAAATACCAAATTTCAGGCCAATGGATCCAGTCATTTTTACGTTAGATTTGTATATAATAGTATAGATTAGTTTCCAATAAATATATCAAACTATAAACTTAGTGATTATTGTCTTGAAAAGCAAGAGAAGGAAAAACATCTGCTTGTAAAATAACATTTGTGCAGTATAACTAACCTTAAAAGATGAATAACAACAAACAATTACTATCATTTGTTTAAATGTGTTTAAAAGTGACTATTACAGATGATTAGCAGCTGATTAAGTCAAATTAAGTATTAAATGGGGTATAGATAATTGTGTGTTACAGGGGTTTTCAAGGCCAGAGGGGTGGTGCCTTGATGGAATTTCTAAATAAAAATATTCCTTTGTGTTAACCAGGTACCCTAAGAATGTCCATATAAAATTTCAGCTCAATGGGTCCAGTAGTTTTTAAGTGATTAAGTAAAACACACACACAGACAGACACCATTAGATGTTATATAATAGTACAGATATGACCGAAGGAATGTCATTTTAGTCATGTTGCTGTAAAATGTAAGTTATATGTTTTTTTTTTATAGTAAAACAGACTCGATTAGGACAACAAACCAATTGTTGAAACATTTTGTTTAAAATAAATAAATTTACTTGACTCGCTTATATCTATTATCGTATTCCACAAAAATCTACATGCGAGTGCCTAATTAAAAATGAACTTATGTAAAATTATTGTTAATTTATTAAATATGGTTAATATTGTCATTTTATTCTTCCACAATAGGTGATCATACATGGCTTTAAAAGCTACAGGGAGCAGACAGTTGTAGAACCTTTTCATAAACGGCATAATGTTGTGGGTAAGGCAATAATTTTTAGTATACTTCTTATTTCATAATTAATTCTATAATATTTTATCTATTAAAACATTAATTTCCAAAAATGTATTGTAATCTATTGTTGAATTTATTATACATATATTCATTATATATCTTACATTGCAAAGCTTTTATGTTCAGAGGTGGTGAGAGTGATCAGGGATCTTCCTAAAGCCCTCCATACACGGGCGAGCATGTTCGCGATGGTGTTGGCAGTGAACATGCTCGCCTGTCTGTGAGGTCTACGAGTATTCCAACAGGCGAGCCGGTTCAGTTTGATGCTCGGCTTGTCAGACCTGGCGAGCCCAAGCCCCAACATGGACATGTTTGGCCGTCTGTAGGGGGCGACCAACATGTTTGTGAGCATGCTCGCCGGTCCCCTGCAGCAGTAGTTTTCTGTTGTACTGGTCGGTGGGAATTTTCTTTATTTGGATTGGCAACACTGGAAGGCTATGTTATTGTGCTTGTTGAAGAAGCAGTGTCGACGCGTTGCTGCCAACAGAGATGCAACTAGACTGTTACAGCGCCAAGAAAGGCAAGAGTACTGAGCGGCGGCTGCGAGGATGTTCGCAAGCATGTTCGATTGTTTATGGGCAACGCCAAGCATGTTAGCGAGTAGGTTTGCCAATATGCTCGCGAACATGTTTGCCAGTGTATGGGGGGCTTAAGCAACCATATCATTAGGCATAACAATGTATTGTAATGAAATTGTTGGAATTCATTAGATTCATTTATCTTAATAAAACTATTGTCATATATTTATTGAATTAACATGATGTTATGTTAGCAGTTGAATAATTATATAATGGAAAGTCTTATAGATATAGTGCAACACGTTTTTACAACAAAGTGTATAGAAATGTGTACCATGTCTCCTTGTACAGCGAACAATATACTCACAAGATATAAAAAGCTTTTGAAGATAAGAAATATATTTTCTGTTTGAGTTCCTATGTTTGGTGAGGGAAGCTATGGGTCTTGATTTGGCAAAGTAAATCAAATCAGAATAATGACACCTCATATTATTTACTCTGGGAGGCCTTATAAGAGGTCGGGAACAATGCAGGCAGCTGTAATACTTTTTTGCTTGTCAGGGCAAAGGACTGGAAAATTATCGTGTATATAGACAATTTTCATAATGTTTTCCCTATGGAACTGTACAAGTCCACTTACCTAGATAAAGTGGCACATTTGATCATTATTGCTACTTGCAGGTACTAAAATGGTGGAAAAGGTGTTGCATCAGACAGTCACAATGGGCCTAGTATATCTTTTTTTTAGCCACTACTTAACATTATTTTGTTAGTAATTTTTCTTCAACAAAATTCACTACTAGTATATCCAAAAACATTTCTTTCTTCACATCATTATTCAAGATTATTTGTATTTTGTCTAAATGAAAATGGTAATTTTTTAACTTTACTAGTAGTTTTGAAAATATTACCTTAATTTTCTACTGTACAACTCTGAAAGTCTAAATCATCTGAAGGCAAACATTGACAATAGGGTTTTTCTCCTGAAACAGCTGTCCTGAACAATTATAAAAGTAAGTGCTACCATAGGCAAGTGTAACATATTTACAAGTTTTTTTATTATAAAATGCCTGGAATAATTATCGATTACATAGTAATAATTTTCAGCTCTTAGTTCATTGGCATGTCTTTCGGTTATTATATTTTGCATAATATTCATGTCATTTTTAAAATGTTGCAACATGTTTTTTTCACACTTTTTCTTACATTTTTTTCCAGTTGGCAGAAATGGTTCTGGAAAAAGTAATTTCTTTTATGGTAAGTACATTTTTTTATAGTTTTTGAAAGAAAAAATATAAGTACAAAGATAATTAAACTTTAAGAGTTAATCTCATAACTTCTGACATTTAGGTACTAAGATTATCCGCTAGTTGTGGAAATTTCTAGTAACCAATATATTTGTGGTTTTCTTTGCAGCTATTCAGTTTGTTCTAAGTGACGAATTCTCTCATTTAAGACCAGAACAAAGACAAGCACTGTTGCATGAAGGGACTGGTCCACGTGTTGTTACAGCTTATGTTGAAATTATCTTTGACAATTCTGACAATAGGCTTCCAGTAAGTCATTAATCAGTAAATTTTCTTAGATTACTTATCTACTATAAAAAATTACCTATCTATAGTGATTGATATAAAAGGCTGTATATCACTAGTATATTTTTGGAACTGGATATATCAGTGCCGAATTATAAAATAAGCGAGGGTATTTTCATGTGTTGTCATTAACCCGGAATTGCTCGCTCTGCTATGGCAAATCTAACAATACTAATCATTGTTATTATGTGTGTTTAATTATACATTTCAATTGTATTGATTGTAGTAAGCTTTAAACTGATGTTCGGCTTATGTAGTACAGCTTATGTTGAAATTATCTTTGACAATTCTGACAATAGGCTTCCAGTAAGTCATTAATCAGTAAATTTTCTTAGATTACTTATCTACTATAAAAAATTACCTATCTATAGTGATTGATATAAAAGGCTGTATATCACTAGTATATTTTTGGAACTGGATATATCAGTGCCGAATTATAAAATAAGCGAGGGTATTTTCATGTGTTGTCATTAACCCGGAATTGCTCGCTCTGCTATGGCAAATCTAACAATACTAATCATTGTTATTATGTGTGTTTAATTATACATTTCAATTGTATTGATTGTAGTAAGCTTTAAACTGATGTAAAAACAATCTATTAAATACATTTATGGCATATTTATATGTAAAATTACAGATAGAAAAACTAAAGTATTAACAGTTACGCATTTACTCGCATTGTTAGGTTGCTCCCTAACATGGGTGACGCCTGCCACTTGGTTACCACCATGGTCTCACCCATGGTTACCTTCTTAACATATATAGAAGCTCTGTCGCATAGTAAAAAAAGATAAAATAATTCTTTCAGAGCATTTTCTATATTTTTTTTTTATTAAAAACTATAAATAAAAACTGTTAGTTGTAATGTTCTTCAAATAGAATGAAATTTTCATGTATGCTTTGTTTCCAGTTTTATTATTAATGAAAAGATAGCTGTGTCTTGTTGGTATACACCAATCATCTCTTTATACTAATCACTTAAATATATAAGCTGGGTTGTTGTTTGTCAATTTGAGAAGTACATTAAAATAAATTTGGTTCGATTATTAAACAGCTGTAGAACAAATATTACGAGTAACATAAAAAAGACTTAGAAATAAGATGTAAAAGTTGAAATCACTTTTCACTGTTTTAATTTTCTTCAATGTAGTTAATTTTTATGTATAGAATGTTGTTTATAAAAATATTTTTTTACTCTGCAGATTGAAAAAGATGAGATAGTATTGCGTCGGGTGATTGGTGCTAAAAAAGACCAATACTTTCTAAATAAAAAAATGGTCCCACGTTCTGATGTTATGAATCTTCTAGAGTCTGCTGGGTTTTCAAGATCAAACCCATATTATATTGTAAAACAAGGCAAGGTATGTTTCTGTGAAAAATAACCTTCATTTATAATCTTTTTTTAGCGATCGATGAAATTAAAAAATATTTCATTAGTAGTTGCACACTTTAATTGCATAACTGAGTAAACACTTTTAACTTTCTTGTTGACAAAACAATCGTTTCTTGACAAAACTGACACTGTTATTGCCAGAGATTACTCAAGGTTCCAGGCATATGCTTTATGACTTTAGAGGGGTGTGTGGGTTAACAGGGTGTCTAGTGACAGGGAAAACCAGGAAAACCTGGAAAAGTCAGGGAATTTTAAGATTCTGGAAAATTCAGGGAAAAGTCAGGGAAAATTTTAAAAAATCGGGAAAATATTAATTTTGACTAGTGGCCATTACTAGTGTAAAATTTAATTTAATAAAACTAGTGGCCATTGCTCTCGAATATTTGGTATTGTAAGCCAGCGGTTTAGGGGCAGGGCAGTCAGGAAATAACACTTCTTTATTTAGATGCCCATTATTTATTTAATAAGCCCGTTGCTATGACTTCAAGACTTATGTCAATAAATATTATACGTGTCGAGTTGGTACAGCTGGGAAGTTTTAGCCTGGACCATGGCCTTGGGGTGCGCAGTGGTTCTGTTATCATATGGACAGATGGGGATAACAGATAACTCAGTCTGTTTCTGACCACACAGAACGTTGTGTAAACATTCGTAGCCAGCTATTTGTCTAGACTCGTGATAGTATGTGTTTTATTTGACGGTGATTATTTTTACACTGTTTATTTCAACATGGAAGGTTCCGCGTAGCAGGCAATCGCGTCATGCAGATGTCATCATTACCTCCCCTCCTTCCTTAGGATAAATATAAACTAAAAGATGAAGTGACTGAAGCAGAGATTATATGGTGCGTGAATTTAGTAATGCAAACACTTCTTTAAGCAATGCAGAAAATAGTGTGTGCATCTTTCCAAGGATGTTCCCTGATAGCACCATTGCACAGAACATGAGATTGCGGAAAGATAAAATTTCCTATAGTGTTGTATTCGGTTTATCAAATTATATTAAAGACCTGTTACTGACATCATTAAATTCAAATTCTAACTATGTAATTGGCTTTGATGAAAGTTTAAACAAAATATCACAAAGAGCCCAAATGGATTTGAGTGTTAGGTATTGGGATGCAGAGACGGATGAAGTGAAAGCTCGATATTTTGGTTCTGAGTTCCTTACAGACACAAAAGCAAAAGAGTTACTCACTTCGTTCTTCAAAGTCTGGATTTATCCAAGATCCTTCAGATATCAATGGATGGGCCCAATGTAAACTGGGCTTTCTATAGACATCTAAAAGAGGAAAAGTCAGGGAAAACTCAGGGAATTTCTTCAAGCTATTTTACTAGACACCCTGGTTAAGCTGGTCCTGTTTCATTATATAGTAAACAACCCAATGAAACAATTGTTTCAAAACATACTGCAGGTAAGTTGAAAGTTTCCACTCAGTTACATAATAATTACTTGAGATTTATCAAGTGAATTCAAGATGATTATAATAAGCAACTTTAAAATATATTTGTTGGCTTGTGTTTTATTATTGTTAAAACAATTTAGATCAAAGATTATATAAGTAATTGCTTAACCCTAGAAAAGTCATAAATGTGTTTAATGAAATGTATAAAGTTATAATGAAAATATTTTTTTATTAATAATAAAATTTCTCATTGTAGTCATCTTGAATTCACTGATTAAACTATAAGTAATTATTGCATAACTCAGTGAATACTTTTGAACTTACTTCCTGGCGCGTTTTGAAACGTTGAGTAGTGTCAGCAATATAAATGAAACAGTTGTTTTGAAACGTGTCAGCAAGTAAGTTCAATAGTATTCACTTAGTTACACAATAATTACTTATAGTATTAATAAAGTTAAACATATTATTTAAATGTTTGCTATAGTCCAAGGAGGATTGTTTACAAATTTAGCTCTAAAAGAACATATATGGCTGTATGAGGGTGAGACAAATATAAACAAAACTTTTCTATATAAATAAATTTATGATAAAAAAATTAGAAATATTTTAAACATATTCTCATTAATGTTCTCAATATTTTTCTCCTTGTTATTTAGAATCTTTAAAATCCTTTCTTCAAAGAGGTTTTAAAGTTTTGTATTTTTTTAAAGAATTGCGCATTTTGTCTTTGACAGGTTGATTTTTTTCAAACCTTCTTCCAATGCTTTATTCAAGACCTATATAAAAGTAACCTCATTTGAATAAATGCTCCTGATTCTGATATATAGTAGTGAACTAGTGATGGGTCAATTCTGAAAATTTTACCGTTTCTGATATGAATACAGACACCAAGAAATCTATTTTCGATTTCAAATTCCACAATTACCAACCCGAAAAAAAGGAAAATGGTTTTTTGTTGTGATATTTTAAAAGATATAACGTTTACAAAAAGTTATTTAAGTGCCGACTTTACAACTACGATTATGCACTAACACAACATTATGTTTGAGTGGCAACAGATATTTTACCGCCCAATGTATAAATGCAACATTATATTAGAGCAGAAACGAATAATTTACCACTCGGGGGGTAAATTAAATGCGACATATGTTAGAGCATCAACGGATATTTTACCGCCCGGTATGTAAACGCAATATTATGTTAGGGCGCCGACGAATATTTACTGTTCAGTATGCAAAAGCGACATTATGTTGGAGTGGTGACAGATATTTTACCGCCAATGTGTAAACGCGACATTATGTTAGAGAGGTGACAGATATTTTACCACCCGATAGGTAAACGCGACATAATGTTAGAGCATCGACAAATATTTTACTGCCTAATGTGAAACACAACATTATGTTGGAGTGGCAACGAATATTTACTTCTGAATGTGTAAATGCCGGCTGCGCTAGAATCAAGGTATTTGGAATCGACTATTGTGATCGATTCCTGATTCCAATTCTAGTGTCCAGAATCAGGGAAATCAAGAATCGACCCATCCCTATAGTAAACAAACATGTTCTATATGCCTTGTAAAGAACTAATTTTCTTCCCAAAATTGTTCCAAAATTATTTTACTAATTTGCTGTCTGATCTCTTTGATAATGGGCCAGTTACCTCAGCACCTATTAGAGATTGGCTTTTCTGATGCCAAATGCTTTGTGATGATAGTATGAGCATCATCATAGCTGGTAAGTATGTTGGCCGGCCACTTTTAACAAGGTCATGAACTATACTGATGTCAGTTGTTGATTATAACTTTAAGTATCTACATATGCATGTCCCTTTAAAGTTGTTAACCCTGACAAATAATACTGTCGTAAAACTGTGCTTGTAACAGAGTTGAAAGTTTTGTTGGTTTTACCCCTTTATCAGTTAACCTTTTGCACTGTGATGATGAGAACGCTCTTTTGGCACATCATTCAGAACTCGGTCATAAACCGGTTTACATTTTGTCGCGTTCCTTCAAGACTTACAACATGTTGACTGCGATACTGCTCCGATGGATTTTAACACATTTATTCTGTCATTTATAAAAGCTTTAAATAAATAATATTTTGCAATATCGTTTGTTAGTAAAATAAAGTGTAAGTTATAAGTTAAAGGTTTACATTCAAACAAATTAGATAAATGAAAATGAAATTATATTTTTTATATTTCTGTTGGGTGTGGAAATTCACAAAACATTTCTGGGAATGAATAATAAATGAAAGAGAAAAGGAGACTTTAAAACAACCATCAAGATTACCAAGCTGAAAAAAAGACACTAAACAATTAAATAAAATGTTTAAGAAACAGGCATTTTAAATGTAGTATTTGTGTATGGACATATTGTTCTATATTAATAGCTTTTAGCAGAACCACCAACCTAGGAAAAAAGTGAGTTTTGTACAAAGTTACTTCAAACCCCACAGAATGTAAAAATGCCACATTAAAACCGGTTTATGAGTGGAAAGCCAGAAAAGTAAAGCTAGGTTATACTCAGCTTCTGGCAAAAACATTGCCAGTTATTGCATGTCTTCAGAGTACAGCACCAAGTGTGTTGCACTGATGGGCAGAGCTGAAATTCTTATTGCCAATCCAAATGTATACTTGGCAGTGGAGTGTAAAGGATTAATAAGTTAATGTAGTGGCAACAAATTTTGAATGATACATTGTAGTAATAGTAATAGAATAAATTCCCAATATTGTTATTTCTAACTTATCTATAAGGAGTGTCAATGGTGCCCCAACACCTCAATTAAAAAAGTCTGACGGGACACACAAAAAAAGCACAGTTAAGAACAATTCTAGGGATTATCCATTGGTATTTTAGCTTCTCGCCATCAATAGGGGTGGAATTAGTCGATTGGAACCATTACCCTCTTTTTACGCAGATGGAATGTGAGGAGTTCATCCAATATTTTCCTTCTTCAGCAAAGATTCAGATACTGCAATGCAGTAGATCTAGCCAAGCCAAAGCTGGCTATGGCGTTGCAATGTATGTAACATCCAAATCGATGACACTGCTCACACACATCTAATAAAGGCCGAAAGAAAAGTAGCTTCTCTCAATGTGCTATTCTGTGATTAAACCTTTGTTGTGCCTTACTCCTGTCTTGTTCTATAATTCACTATTGATGTTTCATCCTTACACCCCATTGGCATCTACTTTTTCCCTAGCTCTGAGATCACCCTTCATTGGATAATGATCTGATGAACAAAAAATGTTGCTGGAAATCGTGTAGTGGAGATATCTTTATATAAAAAATCCACTAATGTACAAAATAATGAATATGAAATTGCATCTGTATAAAATATATAATATTTAGTGCTTTATAAGTGAGAATATTTTTGTAGGGAAATGCAACACAATCGATGTGAGAAATTAATTTTTGAGCCGAAATTATATAGATTATATATCAAATATTATATATAGTAAAAATTAGTTTGTCAATATTATTTATAATATAAAGATTATATTTGAAACTTGTTTTTGGGTGCCCAATTAAATACTAAAATAGTCTTATGTTACTAAAGTGTTAATTTTTAATATAAAAAAAATACAAGTAAAGAAATAATTGCAAGAGTATTAATTTTAAGAACATTTTGTTTAGTTTTGTGTTTTTGAATGTGTTGTTTAAGATAACAATTTCTACAGAAAACTGTAACAGTGCTCTACAAATTTTGATTACTTGAAGCAGTTATTAATATCACTTGGCCTTATGATTATTCAAAATGTATACATTTTTATTGCTAAGTTAACCTCTATGCATTTGTTATAATTAGTTTATTTACATACAGATAAACCAAATGGCTACAGCTCCTGATACACACAGATTAAAGTTACTCCGTGAAGTCGCTGGAACTCGAGTTTATGATGAAAGGAAAGAAGAATCTACAACAATTTTAAAAGGTAAAATTGATTTTTTTCATAAATTATAAACACTGTTATTCTAATAGGAGAGAAGGGTTGGGGCCTTTGCTATTTAAGAAATGACAAAAACTCATTTTAAATAGTACTTCTAAAGATGATTAACGTGTAATCGAAATGTACATAAAGTAATTTTAGTAAAATAAAGATTTTTGTATTGTGGTTAGTAAGTTTTATTTGTTTAGTTAAAAAATTAGTCCACAGTGCTCAACAAATTTAAGAGCTATTCTGTTGATAATGAAGTTTTTAAAATAACAGAAAGTAAGGATAAGGGAACAGTGTTTCAGTTACTCCGTCTGGTGATTCTCCTATAAATACTCTTTCCTACCAAAACTCACTTGAACCAGTTTTTTTTTTTTGTTAAGGAGGAATTAACTGCTCAGAGGTGGCATTGATTTGAAAATGCGAGGAGTGCCAAACTGAGTTTTGCTCCAGGTCCATCAAAAATTATTCTTTATAAATTTAGAACAATATATTTTTTTATAGTAAATTTATGAGTATAAAAGCAATTTCTCTTATTCATTAAATTCAATCTACTTTAAAAACATTACTGAATAAATTTTAGAAAACAGAACCGACTTCAAAAAAAAAGACACCCAATATATAATGTTTAATCACTAAAAAATTTTTAAAAAAATTTCCGATAACAAAAACGTAATTTATCATAAGTTTATTACCTACAAAATTTCAAAGTCAGCGGTGAATTTCATACTTGGACTCATATTTAACACACTGAATGTAACAGATAAAGGGATTTTACATGATGTTGGAGTTCCTTGGTATGTAGATTAACAAATTATGACATACACACAGGATTAAGGAGATATGATCTCTTATATTTATAAGCATCTACAGTAATCACATTCCATGTAAATCATTCAAAGAAGGTAGAATTGTCCGGTGACTTAAACCTGACTTTCACTTAAAAGTTAATTAAAAACTTAATTCAGTTCTGAACAGGACTCTGTTCTTGATTTTCACTGATGCTTTAGTTCAGTATCTAGTCTTTTTGCTTAGATTGGAGAATTCACCTTTATATGGTGAATGTTAGATACTTTAAATTTTAACTATCTTTGGTCCCCTGAACAAAACAAAGAATTTAGCATTTAAACTATGGGGATGATTTCCTATAACTCTTTAAGATCCCCCGATATTCCTTTGCTCATTTTGGCTTAAAAGTTGTTCATTCTGTATACTGGATTTGTAACGCTAACTCTTTGTGAATGTTGAATGTTTTTAGAAATGTTATAACCTGTCGCATATAAACGTTCGAAATATGTTTTAAAATATGGAATGAACCTATTATAACCTAAAGTTTTCACATGTTTTTGTTCCATAGAAACCGAAGGAAAAATTGAAAAAATTCAAGAGTTTTTGAGAACGATAGAAGAGAGACTGAAAACTTTGGAAGAAGAAAAAGAAGAGTTAAAGGAATATCAGAAATGGGATAAATTAAGGCGTTCTTTGGAATATTGCATTCATGATAGAGAATTGAAAGAGAATAAGCGAAAACTTGAAGAGGTAATTATTGCATAAATAGCCGTAGTATATGTTTAAGAAAAATATATGTCTTTTAAGTTTTTTACAAATAAGTATACTAATGGAAAAAAGAGAAAATTTGCTGTTTTTGTACTTTAATATAAAATGATATTTCAAATCAATGTAATTGTACAATTTATAATTCAAGAAAATTTTCTGTCAATTTTTTAAAATAGTTTTCAATTGCACAGATCATATAATTTTTATAGAAATCCAAAATATAGAATAAAAATACAATTTTGTTATTTAAATATGTTTACATGGTTTTCAAATATTATTACTAATTTTTTAATAGAAAGGCCATAAAATAAATTTTGAATAACAAAAGAAAAGCAAATAGTGCATAAATTACCTTCTCATTTCAGTAACTGAACAAGTATTCTCCTACAAATTGAGGTAAAATCATATTAAAAAATACAAAAGCGCAGTATGTATTAATTTAGAAACTACAAAATTATACTTGTAATTTAGAGATGGGTCAATATCTAAATTTTTTGATTCCGATTTCTATTCTAAAATTTTTCTTTCGATTCTCGATTTTTTCAAGTTATATAGGCTACATGATATTCTTTAATAGTGAAGCTAGTTAACATCTTGGTCATATGGTAAAGCCTTTTAAAAGTTCCGTTTTAATGTAATATACTATATAAAACCTTCATCCGTGGCTTATGAATAGGGATTCCTGAAAGCATGACAAACATTTCAGATAAACTTAATGATTTATGAAGGGGAAGGGCGTATGATTTATGAAGGGGAAGGATGTATGATTTATGAAAGGGAAGGACGTATGATTTATGAAGGGGAAGGACGTATGATTTATGAAAGGGAAGGACGTATGATTTATGAAGGGGAAGGTCGTATGATTTATGAAGGGGAAGGACGTATGATTTATAAAGGGGTAGGGGGTTAGAGTTAAGCGGATTGTTTACTATATAATAGATTAGGGTTTTAGATTTGAAGTGTGTGTGGTCTTTTAAAGATATCTCGTTTTTGTGTTTGAATATTTTAAAGTTTTTTGTAGTGGTTAGTTTCAAAAGTATTCACTCAGTTATGCAATAATTACATATAACTTTGACAGCATTACAGATGCTTCAAGTTTCATACACCAACTGGTTTACTAAGCAAACCACAATATTCAGCTTTCAATATAGTTTTATATAACTTCCTCAAAGATTGTGGTGCACTCCTTGAATTACTTTGTTTGGAATTAGAACATTCTCAACAATCTTAGGTTACAAACTATCAACTGTGTTTCATCAATCCACATATCTTTCTTCAAAGATATCTAAATAAAAATGACACCTTTTGATTTTTCTTTGTCTATTTATATAAAGCGCAACACAGGAGGAGGCTTAAATTTGGTGTTCATGGATGAGCTAAGGCCATTTTATGTTCATCACCCTTTTGAATCTCCTAAACGTGTTAAGTTAAAATCTGTTTTATTATAACTATTTAAAGTTATTTAAATTTATTTGAATGTTGTGTTAGTTTTCTTCCTTTTTTTATGAGCTTCCGAGATCATGTAACCCTGATGACTCAGCATGCAGCCTAAGACAAGGTTACATCAAAACTCTCCGCAAGCTGATTTCCTGCCCCATGGCTGTGAGCAGAGCTTCTCTCTCTGTAACCCAAGAAGTCCAGTCAAGCAGTATGTGCTCCAGTGTTTCCTCTTCCTTTGTACAAGTTCACACATTGAAGTTTCCTTAAGATGATTTTACCACATAGCTGCCAGTGATTATGTGGCCTTTTCTTACCTTAGCAGCAAAAGTTGTCACTCTAGTGATCTTTTGCTGCAGCAAAAGGTCTACCGACTCTAGTTAGATTTGGAAAAGATACAGGCCTTTTGTACCTCTTCTCCAAGCATGCACCCACTCTGGATGCAGAGAACTTATTCAGCTGGTCTCTTTACTTTGGTAAAGGGTTGGAACCTTTTTTGATGTTCGTTTTCTCTTCCATCAGCTTTTTTGTTTCCTTTTACTGCTCAGTGAGCGGGAAACCACTGGAAGTCACTTTTCCCTCTGAGATGCCTTAGAGTTGTCTTCTTTCCCCTATACAGAAGAAGTCCATCAATTAAAATGCTCTCATTATCTGTCAGCAGACAGATTTTGGTTGTCTGCAGTTAATGAGTGCTGCATTATCGCCAATAATTAAGCATCCTTACTGGGCTTACAAAGCTTTTGGGCATGGTAACACTCACCCATATCCTCATTAAAATATCCTGCTCCTGACTTAAGTTGTAGTCCTACGGAGCCATCGGCATGGATCTTTGAATAGTCATGGTACTGTACACTGAATATGGAATGTGTTTTATGTGAAGAAGCTCCGGGGCATCTGTTTTTGTTAGTGTTATAATTTATATTAATAATTTTAGTAGTTTAGTTGTGTTTGTATAATTATTCCTTGTTTTCTCTATTTTTATTATCCCTTTTTCAATTCTTTCTATTAGTTTACACTCTATTTATACATATACATCTTGTTCAAATTTTCAATTGTGAGTAAATTATTTTTTTATTCGTCCACTCAAGTTTAAATAATTTTTTAAAACTTGTACTGAATGGCACTTGATGTTAATACAGTTTTTTTTAGATTAGTTTAATTAAATATAATAATGAATTAATTTTAGTTTTATGCGGGAGAAAAACTTTTTACAAAAGGGGCCAAGTTTGCAATATAGTTATTTCACCCCTTTTGGCTTAAAATAAGTGATAACATATGATTTCATAAAACACCTAATTGTATGTTATAGGTTATGTGGTAGAACAGTTGTTTTGACGCATGTGTCATGTTACTTTAATTATATCAATTGTAATTATTTAATAAAAAGTAACTTAAATGAAATTTTTCTCTGATGACATAAGTAGGAATCATATTTAAAAAATTGTTATTTATATTGTTGTTTTTAACTTTTAATTATTAAAATTTTAGTTTTCTTTCAATTTTTATTTTATTATAATTTTTTTAGTATTCTGAGTGTCTTTCCTCCTAGCTCTCCAAAATTTCACTGTAAGATTGAATTTAAAAAAAAAATAATTAACTTGCTATTTACCAGTTATTGGATGGATGGTAAAAGTATTTTTTTTATAAAATTTAATATTTTTTGCTTTACATAAATTAACTTAGTTAATTGATGTCAACTTAGAATATAAGCAAAAATGACCAGTTGTTCTGGTAGAAATATTGTTATGTTTACATTTTTGCCCTGAAAGAGGAATTTTCTTCTTATTTTTTTTTTAATGAACAAAATACTAATAAAAATAATTTTTCAGGGCCAAAATTATAATATAATTTCTTTATACATTATTAATATACTGATATTGTAATGTATTATTAGTCAAAGAATATTTCAGTGTTGTATTAGTTTAATCAACTTAGGAATTAAATACCAATTTAATTGACTGTTGGTTAATTTTTGATTCAGTTAGATACAAAGTTGAGTAATTTTGATGAAGACCAGAAGAAATTGACTACTGAATTAAAATCAGCTCAAGAAAGTGCAAAAACAGCTGCCCGTAAACTAAAAGACGCTAAGAAGGAAGTGCAGATTGCTAAAGAAGAAAAGGAAACACTTAATATAGAACAGCAGCAACTCTTTAAAGATAAGACGAAACTTGAACTGACAATTAAAGATTTGTCAGATGAAGTACAAGGTGATGACAAGTCAAAGGTAAGAGTTTCTCTAATTAACTTTAAAAAGTTCGTAGACACTATTTATTTGGAAAACAATCGCAAGGAATCATCTAGGGACTATAACTGTTACAATTTGTAAAAAAATATAAACCAATTTTTATCAAATTTTATGTTACAGATTTTTTGGTATAGAATCTGGGCTTTTGTTATATGATTCTATTTACAATTTTCTACACATTAAAAAAGTATATCTATTTTTTCCCTTAGTATTTACTTACATCATTGCAAACATATAATTATTTTAAATTTATTAAAATGACACATCAACATATTATAAATTCTTCATTTTTTAAAATTCATCAACACAGCTGCTATGGCGATCACTGGTGACCGACACTCTATTTTTGAATTCTCGTAGTGATAATGTAGATCTAACTTTAGAACATCACATAAGGCTGTTGGGCACATTCAACCATATGTGTATTTAACCATACGAGGGGTCCGACATAGATTCTGTGTGTGTTCCTGCCACTTAGCGTTCAGAAAATTTTATTTTTTTTACAAGACTATAATTATTGGGAAACTAGAAGTTCAGAATTACAAGGAAATATTAGAAGGAAATAGTTTTTATTTACATTATGTAGTTCAGAATATACAAATGTTCAGATTATATTGTACAGATTATTCAAATTATATTTACATTCTAATTATTCGAGAAAAAATATTTTCAAATAAAAATACAGTTATACTGAAAATTTAAATTGTGTATCTATAAAATACATGAGAATTATCTAGTACCTATATTTCTTTTTTAAAAAATCTATAATATTGTGAACATACGTTATAATATATATTTATATTGAATAAAATACAATAAAAATGTTAACTTGTATAATGCTCTCATATAAACATTTATGTCACATCATGACGGTCACCGATGTTTGACGAGATTATAAGATAAACTATTTTAAATGAATAAACACACTAGAAGACAAAATATAATTTTATTTTGTAATTATTTAAACGAAAAGTACTTTAAAAAAATTGTGTTTGAAGGTTATCGGAAAAATGGTTAGCAGTCAATGTGTTAAAAGTATAATTAAAATTCTAAACTGAAGTAGGTTTTTGTTAGTGCTATTTCAAGAAATTATTTTTAATAATTTTTTTTCATAAGAAGTTTTTACAAATTCACAAAATTTAACGTTCTGATTTTCATAAAATAATGTAAAAGTAATTAAATAAAATATTTATTACTAATAATGTTTCATGTGATTTATCAATTTTTATAGTGTAAAACAGTAGCACAAATGTTTTAAAAGGAATTTTACCAGTCATTTGTAGGAAAAATTCTCTGAGCCTGCCAAAAAATCGTAAAGTAAAATTAATACTTTTATCAAAACCATTTAGTTTTAAATCAAATATTTTGTCATCAATATATCCTCTTTGATAAATATAGGATATATCAAGATATTGATATTTTGAGTTTATTAACAAAAGGTTGAAAAAAGTTAATACATGGTTTCTACTTGTAATAAAAAGGCAAACAACTTTAAGATTTCAATATTTTCAAATCTGAGTATCTTTGAAAAATAATTTTAGTGTATTTATAACTGTTAAAATAATAGTTATGTCAATAAAGTCATAAGATATATTCTTTAAAGTGTGTGTTATATATTAAAAAAAATAAATTATTATTATTTATTTAGAAATTATTATTATTTATTTTACTTTATTTGCAAGCAAATGGTAACCAATAAAATGGATGTCTCCCAAGCAAAATGTCAGGCATAGAATTAAAATTGCTGTACTATGTTAAGAATTTCATTGAAAGTAATATTTGTTTTCTATAAACAAGTTTTAGTAAGTACTGTAAGTTAAAAATACAGCAGAGTCTTGATAATTCGAGGTAGAGGGGACTGAGCTCCCCTCGAATTACCGAAAACACGAATTACTTGGAAATATGTTCCTGTGCATTAGGAAAAATATGAGTTGTAATAAACCCTAATACAGTACTATAATTAAGAATGCACAAAATAAGATAATAGAACTTTATATGAACATTTCATGGAGGCCCGGCTCATTTCCTTTGAATACCGTATTGATATAAACATTTCTTAGAAGATTGACTCATCATTTTCTTTCAAATAGATAATATAGGTTTAAAGGAAAATAGGCCTAAATTTAACTGAAGCTCGAAATATCAAGACTCGGATTCTTGCGACTCTACTGTACATATGTTTTGTTCTAAAATTTCTATTAATTTTTTTTTTTTTTTCATTAAGGATCGTGCTGAAAATGAGTTGAAAAAATTAACAGAAACAATTGCACAGAAAGAATCAGAGTTAGAAGAGTTGAAGCCAAAGTATGAAGCACAGAAGAAAAAGGAAGAAGATTGTACAAGAGAGTAAGTAGAGATACATCCCATTATAAGTAGTTTGAAAAATATTAATGTCCACACAAATATTCGAGGTGTTTCCCTAAGGTTATGAAAATGAATGTCACACCCAAACTGTTGGTGGTATGATCTCCTGCCTCTAGATATGGCTAGCAGTACTGTTCCAATAGCTCTGACGGTGATAGCCTGCATTGCTGAATTTCGTGCGGTTGTGTAACGTATTTTACTGTTTCGGCGATTTTCTAAATGCCAGATTTTCTAAATGCTAAATTTTCTAAATGCCAGATTTTCTAAGTGCTAGACTTTCTAATGCCAGATTTTCAAAAAGCAAACAACCTGTATCAAATTTTGTTTTAAGCCTTAAAAAAACAGCTGCACAGACCCATGCATCTTGTTTAAGCATTTGTCGAGAAAACTATTCATCAAAGTAAAACTTTTTTTAAATATAAACCAGTAAAACATGAACAAAAACAAGCGTTCAGACAATTGTCAACAATATTTGTTTGTATTAAAAGCTTTATCCACACGGAATCAAACCATCAAGGGGAATTTGTATTGTGATGTATTGAAGTAGGTATGTGAAAAGAGGCGCAAAGTTTGGATTCTGCGTCATGAAAATGAGCCCGCTTACACATTGCTAGTCATTTATAATGGCTTCAAAAACATGGTCGTGATTCTCCACTCACCCTATTCACCTGACCCCGCCCTTTGCAACTTTTTCTCTTTCTAAAATGAAATTTCTAATTGAGAGGCTGGAATTTCAACTCAATCTAAAAGATCTACAAAGAAACACAGAATGTGTTTCAAATACTTACACTTGCAGACTTCCAGGCCCCAGGGATTCCAGGGACTTCGTTTTGCATTATATAGAAAAATGAAAAAAAAAAATTCTTGGATCGCTCTATCATTGCGGAATAAAACTAGTTTTAAGAAGGTGATAGAAATTAGAAGTTAAGGTAAGCTATTTCATTTTTCAATTTTGATTTCAAATTAAATAAAAAAATGTATAAATTCATATTTTTGTTGAAAATTTTGTGAATCTATTAGCTCTATTTGGTTATTACTTTTGCTAAGGCTCCCCTGATTGGCAGAACAAAATTTATTTTTTCGATTTACAAAAAGACCAATAAAATAATTTTTGTATAAGTTAGAAAAAAATAATATCCTATTTAGGTATCATAACATCTGTTATGTTTAATTATAAAATCTGTATGTTCTCATTGTTCCTATGCTAATCTTTCATTTTTGTTGCACAATAGATTTCTTATGTAAATTTCCTATGTTTTTGAGAAATTGTTCACATAATAAGCTGACTATCGTGAATAGTGTTAGTTATTCTAATTTAAAGTTTATTCGAATAGTATAATAAAACTTTTCTAAAAGAAAATTGAAGATAATAAGGCAAGAGTTGTTTTATATAATTTATATTTTAAGATTTTTGGGAAATATCACTTGCTTTTGGGAATATTACTTTGCCTTGTAATAAGTCGTAAAATGTAAATATTACCTATCAGGAGTATGAAGGTTATAAAAACCTTGTAATAATTAATCTGGGGCTAGTTAATTGACAAATTATGAATATTTTTGCATTCATAATCTTTTTTTCAGGTTGGCATTGAAGGAACAGAAGAGGAAGGAGTTGTATGCCAAACAAGGTCGTGGGAGTCAGTTTACTTCTAAAGCGGATCGAGATCGTTGGATTGAGAAAGAGTTGAAGTATGTTTTCTATTATCTTTAGGTTAATCTATGATTAATTAAAAATAAAAATTTAATGTTTTCTTTAATATCTTTGTACTACTATAGTATTAAAATTCTTTTATCATAAGTGAAATTACAGTCCTATAATTTTTATATAATTAAAATGTAATAACTCTTCTTTAGTTCTTTAGCTGCTGGCCACAATATAGGCGTTTTCCGGGTGAATTGCCAAAATATTTTAAGCTTATTTTTTGTTCCTCTTATCATATCTAAGTACGAAAATATGTTTCTTATCGCAATATTTATAAAAACAAGTGTCGGACCAATTGGCCCAACATAGTTTTTTTATATCGTAAATGATACCTAAATATAGTCCGTCGAGCCAGACATTGTTTTTGATTTAGATATATTTTCTTGTCTGTGCAACGTTGTCTTAATACTTTTTTGTTTTGTGTAAACAATAAAAAACAAAACCACAATTTCATGTTCCGGTTACCCAGATAATAAACTGACTGGTGAGAAAAGTGTTTTGGCCCTTATCATGAAGACATGTAAAGGTGACACATGTGAGTTTATAAATATAAGTATATAGAATTGAAGTGTAAACATATTTTCTCCCTGATAAGTAATGCTTCAGATACAATAAATGCTATACAAGATTCATAACAATTAAAAGTTTTAAAACAATAATTTACTTTTTAAGGAATTTACGTTATAATTTACTTCCTAGTAAGAGTAAGTTTATCTAGGTGTAGCAATGTTTGTACTCTGTTGTGATTGAACAAAATGTCACTGTAGCTGAGGGAAAAGTTACTGATATTTTATAAAGACTGTTATTGGTTTTGTACCTGTCACTGGTTTTACTCATTTACGCCATATTTGAGTGGACGATTTGTGTCAGGTTTCATGACAGTGACAGTGTTGTGTACAGTAGACACGATTTCACACTCGGTAGTTTGTTCTTAATTTTGTAGGAGTTTATTTTTAAATAAAATGAGTTCCGTAAAAGAAAAAAGCGAGGTGTGGAGTCATTTTACCAGTGTAGTTTGCCTGCCTTATATTGGCACATACGGAGGTGTCTCAGTATGCCTTGTCACCGGAAGAAGTCACTGATCCAAGCCTGGCGCTGTCAGTGATATTACCGATCCGTTAAAGTCACTGGTTCGAACATCTCTAGTCCTCATGTATTTTATGTTGAGGGCTACAGAGTTGATCTATTATTGGACTTGGTAGTTTGTCAGAAATAGTACAAGATCAAATGGTTTTATGTATCGGCTCATTTTCGTGTCAATAATCATGACCTATTAGATTAGCTAAACTATTAAACCAATAGTCACTCATCCAGTTTAATTTATTATTAATAAAATATATATAAGTTAATAGGTGTGTTCTACATTTTTTGGTTTGTGTAAACGAATTTGTCCTAAAGTAAGTTATTGTTTCTTGTCCTGAAGTTAGAATTAAACCCATAATAAGAACAAAGAGTAAATTTAAGAATTAAAATAAAAAATGTTTGGAATCTTACTATCTCTATTTATTGTTATTGAAATAATAGTTTTATTGGTCTGTTAAAATGTTTCAAGGTCTTTGAATAAGCAAATAAAAGACAAAACCGAACACCGGGATAAATTGATAGAAGACTTGAAGAGAGATAGTGAAAAGGAGAAGCAACTGGAAAAAACAATTGAGGTGAGTTTTGTTTATTTGTTTTTGAGTAGAAATAAATATTTCATTAAATTTTTAGTAGTTTTACAGTAATCAGTTTTATAAATATTAGTTGTTACTTTTGGGATAACAAAGATTGTTATGCGTTAGAAATATATCAAATGTTTTACTTTGTTTATGTGTACATATACCATAAAAATACCACCAGAAGTACTTCTGAAGATGATTACTAAATAATTTAAATGTACATAAAGTATTGTAGTAAAATAAAAGCTGTTTATATTATGGTAACTCTGGTAATTTGCTAAAAAACGGTCTGGAAAGGAAATTGGAGTTTTAACAAAGTCAAATTTGTATTTGTTAAAATTAAAATAAAAGGACGATTTTTAAAAAAATGTTTGAAATTCTTTTAAATTATTCTTTTATTAGTATGTTTATAAAAGAGTTAACATGTTAAAATTCTGTTAATAGTCAATTTGTTTTAAAAAAATGTCTTTCATCTGAATACAGTATGAAAACGAATCTTTTCTGAAAGAAATATTTATTTAGTAGTGTAACAGTTATTTTTAAATTATCGCCAACCTTGATAAAAGTAAATAAGATATAGTTAATCGTTTCAATGGTTGCCGCGGGAGACCAGCACTCAGTAGCGAACTGCGGTTGAGTATAAACAGCTGATTGTGACAAACATGAATTTTTCGGTCTCTTTTTAAATTAAAAAAATCAAATTGAGAAGAGTAATAGTTGTATAGCGAAAGTCAAACAAAATGGTTTCTTCGAGGTTTAGCTCGTAACTGCAGGGACGATTTCCGATCAGCATGGCGCTTCCCAAGGAAACCAGTGAGCACCAGATGTAACCTAGTATATAAACTACCCACAACAGGTAAATGTTTTAAAATTATTATATTTCTATATAAGTTGTATTTTTTTTAAAGGGCGGGATATTCTAAATTCTGTTTTGGATAGTAATAATCTCACTATTAAATCCTACGGTGCTGTGTATCAATAGCAGTAATATTTACTATCTTTTAGGAAAATTTTTTAAATATTTACAGGTGCAAGTGCTTTCCTTTTGTTATAATGTTGTATAAAAAGTTTTCTGAGAAAAATCAAATTTATAAGTCTGTACCATAATTCATTTTTTAAGAGTCAATTTAGATATTTTGTTTATCGTTGAAAATATCGCAGGTGTGTGTGTTAACGGACTCCAAAAGTGCTCTGCAGGCTATCTTGAACCCCGAACCTACGGCATATGCTTTTTGTATCTTGGAAATTAGGCGCCTGATTCGTGAACTACAGAGCCATAGATATGAAATTACTTTGCAGTGGGTACCATCGCATTGTGACGTATACAGAAATGAGGTTGTGGACCAAATAGCGAAAGCAGCCTCTAAAATGCCGTCTACAGATGAGAAGAAGGTTTCGTTGCTTCACTGTAGGAACCAAAGCAACAAATATTTCTATAAAGCCTGGTCGGACAAATGGAATCAGTCAACCATTGGGAGACACCTACACAAGATTCAACCCTTACCAACTGACGGGAACTTATATAAAGGGGTGCAAAGACAACTCGCATCTTTTGCAGCAAGAGATAGAATCGGTCACATAGTGACGCAGAAGTACCTATTCCGCTTCAACCTTACCGATTCGTCGCACTGGGCATTATGCGAAGACGATGAAGAGGATCTGGAGCACATTCTTCTGCGTTGCAGCTATCCAATTCTTTCACGTGACCTATTAAGAGCAGAAGTCAACGATTTTGAGGACATCCTTAAAAGCAAAAAACACTAGCAGCTTGATTGTGCTGCGTACATTGGACAACAGGCCATCGGCTACAATTGATGCTGGACGCCTGTACTAAGAAAGTATTAAAAGTATTCAGATGTTTTGTACATAGTGACTCAAACATTATATACATGTCCATTTTACTTGATATAATTTTAATTTAGTCAACGTTCTTGCTATGCATTTCATCTGTTGAGGAAAAAAGTTGCGTTTTTATCATAATTTTCTAATAATTACAACAATTTTCAGTTGCAAACTGCTGAACTTGAAAGACAAAGAGTGGCAATAGATGAATATAACAAACAACACTATGAACACAAGAAAAATAAGGACCAGTATCAGAGTACAAGAAAGTAAGTTGGTATTTTATATAATTTAATCATAGATTTAGTCGTAAGAAAATTGCAGTGGTACAGACTATTTCACCGCTTTGCAGAAGAATTCTAAAGAATCATAATTTATATATACCTTAAGGATATTGTATTATACGGTATTATTATTTTGTTATGAACTAAAGAATAATATAACAAAATAAAATGTTGAACATATCTAGTAAAACTTCTTCTTTTTGAAATGCATTTTGAAGTCCCTTAGGAGCACTTTTTGTAAACAGCTCTCCTTAAAGTTTCAAATTAAAAGTGTTTGTGAAGGGGAAAAGGCATATTAATATATTCCTAATAAAATCACTGTTTTTCTCTGTAGCAATACATAAATTTTTGGATCATTTCGATTTGGTTTCATCTTCCACAGAAATGTTTTGTCTATTTTGAACTTTTAAACCTATAACTACTCTTCTAAAGTTTTTCTAGATGTTTATATTTCCCTGTAAGTAATGTTTGTTACGCTAAAATAAAACTACAGTTTGTCACTGTGTTATGTACCCTAAATATGATTTCAATGAACGTCAGTAATATCCATAAAAGCTAAAAGCTTAGTATGCACTTACTAATATTTAGTTCAAAGGTTATAGAATGAGGTTGGAAAATAACCTCCATTAAGTTATGAATAAAAAAGCTATAAGTTTAACTATATAAGTAAAGCTATATTAACCCTTTGATTAGCATTCACGTAGCAGTACGTGAGATTGTGCAACAGCCAATGGGAGCCATATATGTACATTCTACCATTTCACACAGATTAGCATTGCCATATATTTACGATTTGTCTTCTTGTGTATTGTGTTGTATTCTAGGTTAAATATTTGCAACTATCTTTACAATAAATACTACACATAGTACATAGTCATCATTTTTTTGTGTCCAAAGTCTATGGGTTTTCCCACTTGTTTACAGATCGTTTTGAAGTTTGTTGGGTATTTTACAAAGAATAGGTATTTTACAAACAAAAGAAAGAATAACAGATAATTTTTAGCAAAGAATTGTCAGTAAATGTAGTTAAAGTTTGGTTAACATTAGACACTAAGTTAATAAAAAAAACAAATATTACAATAATTAAACAAATTTAGAGTAAAATAGGAAACAAATTTTAAAATCTTTCAAATATATGTTAATGCTAGGGGCTGTATCAGGGTTAAGCTATAAACAGTTTTAAAAAAATGCTAATAGCCTATTCGGTTTTTTTTTTTTTTTTTTTTACTTTATTTACATTTTTTTTTTTTGAGAATTAAATTCTCTACAAATTTTATTTTTCTTTGTTTATAGGCAATTTAACGGAGTTATTGTAGTCCAAATGCAAAAACGTCTGTTTTCGACCCTAACCTTTTTTCCTTTATCCCAATTTTCTGAGATAGTGTTCTGGGACAGATTTTATATGATTTGTCAGTTCATTTTACATAGAACTTATCTAATTGACAAATTCAATTAACACCCTAAAAATTTCAGTATGAGCTAATTTCACTGAGGAAACTGAATTTTTTGATTAGATCTTTGGCCCTGTATAACTCGCCAACGAAGCATTTCCAGACCTGTGTTTATATGAACTTTTCTCATTATTTTTATGAGAGGAATAAGCTTGTGTAGTATGGCAGATTCCTCCTGAAACACCCTGCATATCAGCTACATGAGCTTCCAAGACACTGGGGGCAACGGAATACTCATGAAGGATCAAAAATAAGGCTGAAATAACCAGCATATGTTATTACTTCATGGGAATGAATATGGCATAATACGCTTAAAGCAGATAATTCAAAATACATGAAAATTTAATTATTGTTACAATTTTTCTTTTGATTATTATGATTAAATACAAATACTGTGTTTTTGGTACTTAATGACAAATTTGTAAACGTTTGCCTTGTTACAGTGGAATAGAAAATACTGTAATTTTAAAAATTCTTGTTTGCAGTGAATTGTGGAGGAAAGAAAATCAACTTCAGCACACATTAACATCCCTCAAAGAGGAATTAGCAAAGGCCGATCAAGCTCTCCGGAGTATGGCAGGAAAGGTAGAACAAACAATTTTATCGTAACAAGTAGTTTTTTTTAAATGTTTGAAGAATTTATGCAATAGTAAATTTATGTGTGATTGTTATCTTACCCAAATTGTGTAACATTTTTTAAATTACCAACAAACCTCGATTTTAGTAAACGTAAATAAAGGTAGTAACTAGATCCAATGTTCGCTACGGGAGACCGGCACTTTACAGCGGACCTATAATAAACAGCTATTTTGTGCCAACTTGTATTTTACGGTCCTTTTCTAAATGAACCTAACCAAGTTAGGAAAAGTACCACTCTGAAAGTGAGAGTCGAACAGCAGGTCCTTGACGTCCTCCTGGTGACAAAGGGAGCACATTCCACGGCATGCCATCTTCCCAAGGTAACCAGTGAGGTTGTTCTGTATATAGATATAAAGACAACACGCAACAGATAAATAATTAAAATATATTTCTATTCTATTTATTTATATAAATTGTATATACTCACACCGTCCATGGCACGAGGAGGATTATTTATTAGAGTTTTTAAAGAGGGATGGGGAATATTCTAAATTCTATTTCTATTATATTAATAATCTCGCTTTTAATCCTCTAACGGCGGTGTGTGTCAATTGAACACATGTTCAACGGCTCCAAATCTTGTAGTAAAGAGAAAAGTAGAAGTATATAAGCATTTCTATTTTATTACTACATCTGTCTCAATGTTGTTTTTGGTCATTCAGCATATTCTACCGTATATATATGGATAGTCTTGTATGTTTGGGTTTTTTATCAATTCTGAAATAGTAAAATTGTACAAAAATCCATCCCGAAATAGAATATGATTTATATTTTCAGATATAATTAAAAACTACAAGCCTTTTATGTGGTCATAATAAAAAATAAAACTGAAAGATAGTTTACAAATCATAACAACCATTAACTTGATCATATCTTTATTTAAAATAAAATTATTATAAATGATGTATAGACACTGGTATATACAAATTGTAACAAAATACCAATTATTAGAATTTTGCTAGAACTCAGATATTACCAATTAAGTTAGGTAAATGTTGTTATTTAAAAGGTATTCTATGTGTTAACTAAATGTAACTAGATAAATTTTCATGAAATATATACATTTCTTATAGCCACAGCCAAACTAAATGTTGAAAAGTATAACACGTGCTTTTGTGACATTTTTCAGCCTATTCTTAATGGACGAGATAGTGTACGTAAGGTATTAGAGACATTCCGCCAGCGTGGAGGCAGTTACAAGGATTTAGCAGACTCTTATTATGGTCAGATAATTGAAAATTTCGAGTGTGACAAGAGTATTCACACTGCAGTAGAGGTTACTGCTGCCAACAGGTATATTTTTAGGTTTCTTTGTTAGAGTTTGCTTTACTTGAATTTGTGAAATAGTTTTTGTAAAAAGTTTGTCAATTTATACCAAAGCCTTAAATGCAGGGTTTAAAAAATATATTTATAAATTATAATGTAAATATAATTAAGAAATATAAAAGAAATGATGATTCAGGACTCTAATGAACTGCACAAGACTACAGTAATACCTCGGCTTACGCTACTCCGTATTACACGATTCCCAAGTTACACGGTTTTAAATCATGCTGTCCGTGTTACGCAGAAACTGGCCTATTCTGTAAGAAAATGTCTAAGAGAACTTTTATAGCTAATGATGAGAAAATATTTTCAGGTTTTAAGGCCGCCAAAGACCGATTGACAGTGATTGTTAGCACAAATAAAGTTGGTGACTATAAGTTGCAACCTCTCATAGTTTATCGCTCAGAAAATCCAAGGGCATTGTACAATATTTCTAAAGCTAGCTTCCCCGTGATTTGGAAGTCGAATCGGAAGGTTTGCGTGACAGGTTTTTTTTCACTGGTTTGGTCATCATTTCATGCTTCAAGTCGAACGTTATTGTCAGTCTAAATAACTTCTTTTTAAAGTAATTCCTATTAATTAACATTGCTCCTGACCATCCTCCCACTACTTCAACTCATTTCGACACACGCGTGAAAATGATATTTTTGCCACTAAACACAACTAGTTTACATCAACCGATGGATCAAGGAGTCATCAAAACATTTAAAGCTTATTGCACAAGAAGATCATTTGCGCATCTACATGACGCCATGAAACAGAGCTACGAGTTCTCTGTTGAAGATTTTTGGAAACTATTCAATGTTTTAGATGCTTTGAGAATCATTGGTCAATCTCGGAATGAAATTCCACAAAATACATTGAATAGATTTTGGAAAGAAGTGTGTATTTTTTTCGCTACTGAAACTCAAGCGGAATCAGTGCCAGAGTCTGATGAAATTGGTAATGTGATTAAAGAAGTTGTCGGTTAGCCAGGCAACTCAATTTAGAAGTGGATGATGATAACGTTCAAGAACTGCTTACATAATCGGGAGCTGACAACTAATTGATGAGTTCATAGAAATGTGTGAGCAAGAGCAAGATCTTAAAAATGCAGATTCTTTAGACCCAGTTGACATAAAAGATGAAATGACGATTAAAAACTTGACAAAAGGCCTTAGTTTAACTGAGCAAGCTTTGGAAATCAAAGACTCCAATGATGAGTATTTCTACCACAAAACAAAAAAAATTAGCGAGTTACAAGGGAATTCTGCGTGAGAAGAAAAAATCTTTAATTCTTCAAATGAATTTATTAGATTTTATAAAGCATTCTATGACAAAATAACGTCTTTTTACTTACTTCTTTGTAATATGCATGTATATAATATAACTTTTTGTTGTATTATGTATTTAAGAATTTATTACATACACATTTTTCTTCTAAATAATTAGTTTATTTAGTCTTTGGTCCAAATTAAACATGATTCCTATGTGATTGTATGTAAAATTATACCCCGACTTACGCAAATTTGACTTATAAGGCTATCGCTCGGTCCCACCTATCGCGTAAGCTCGGGGTATTACTGTATTAACTATTAAGTTAATAAGTTTGAGTTTATGAGAATGTATAGTCAGAATGTAATCGTGCACTTGGCCTTGAGAGATCGCAATAGGCGAGACAAGAAGTGGAGGGCTGCATCGAGTCAGTATAAATATTATCCTATAGACATGATAAGGGCTGTCAAAACACTGACTTACATGAGACGGTCAATATTAGATAAATTTGATAAATTAGCTTCAGTATTAAATAACAAAAAAACTTGAAATATGTGTAGATATATCGCATGCAGAAGCTGTTCATGTATAGAACATTTTGAAAAAGTAATGTTTTCAGAAGTGGTAGTACACAAGAAATCAGGAGTGAGCAAGTGTACCGTTAGCTGGACCATATTATATGTATTGGATAAGCTATAAAATTGCCTATTATATGTTGTATGTATACATTTTTTAAATTTTTGTCTTAAAAATGGCTATAAAATAATGCAAATGGCAGAATCATTAGTAATAGATTTTGTAATATGAGAAGGTAATTTATATTACTTCCATCTACACACACATCGTAGAATATGCCGAAAATAAAATTTGTTTGAATGTATGCTTCCTGCGATAGGTGCAATGTGTTTACTGAGTTACTGTTACCTTATAAATTAGTAAAATCTAAAATTCCACCCAGTTTCCCATTGGGTATGAAATACACTAAAGCTTAAAAGATATCTAGTCTAATTTTGTTGATCTATACAGCTAATATTAGCTGTATATTGGTGATACATGATACGTGATATGTGATACACGTATTTTTATATACGTGATACATGATATTAACAAAAAAGCTCTTTAGTAGCCCTGGTTACAGTAATATTTTATGTTTATTTTGTGTTGTCTCTTGCGTCCAACCTAATGATTTGTCTCAAATAAGTTGTACCTATTTCAATACATTCCTTGTCTTGTACTTTTTTGTATTTAACCTAATTAACAACATTCAATGTTTTTAGGTTGTTTTATCACATAGTAGAATCTGACAGTGTTGGAACACAGATCTTGAAAGAAATAAACAGACAAAATCTGCCAGGAGAAGTAACGTTCATGCCTAGGAACAGGTTACATGTGAAGGATTTGCGTTACCCCAATACTGATGTGTGTAACTTTAATATAGGGTTTAGTAGGGTTTAGTAGATTTTTACTGTGCCAGTATCTTCATATCAGTTAGCATGTCTTGAACTAAAGTTATAAGCATTGTTGATGTAGAGAAATAATATAGTTATATTTGTTTATTCTATCTGCACGCGAGCTACTAGTTTTCCATTGTCATCTCTCACCGTAACTCTGGGTCAGAGTAATTACGGTCTGAGTTGAGAATGGAACACACCTCCCGAAACAGACATCCTCAACAAATATAAGTAACTGCTAATATAGGCAGGTTGTAAAATATTTACAAGTGTTTTTAGGGAAATGAAATAGTAATAAAACAGCAAAATACAAAGTAGTACAAATTTATTTATGTAAACGTATTTAGATGTTTGTGTTCGAGTACATTTTCTGTCTTTCCTAATACAGTAAACTCCCGATTATCCGTGGAATAGGGTGGCCAGGCAACGCCGGATAACGAATTCCCCGGATAATCCGCTATGAACAAAGAATACGCAAATCGATCGATAATCAATTATTATACCATAAGTTACACAAATAATGACTCCGGTTAATGCAATTCACAAAATCTTCAGAGGACAAAATAAATACAGAAAATAATTTAAAATGTCGATGTATTTGACGGATTATAACATGTACATTTATATGTCTAACTATTTACAATACGTACATAAGTATATGTCAAAAGTAAGTATGTAATTTCCTTTACACATAATACTTTCACTTTTTAACAAAAAATCTGTCACTTTCGTTTGTTTTTTTGTGGGCATTGATTTAACTTTAATGTGAGATCTAAGTTTCTTGAGAACCATTTTATCGCACAGTGTCTACTTGTGTCATTTGTGTCACAGAGCCATAAAGATCGATAATGTATATGACAGACATGGATAATGCATATGTCAAGTCCTAGACTATTTATAGCCGAGATTAGCTGACATTTGTTTACAATCTTATGATACACATTAGGTTTTCGGGCGTCCAAGCATTTTGTCATTGTCTCTTATATACAGTAGTCTGCTCGCCCCTTTTATTTTGCTGGCCCGTGTCGGGATGCTTCCCTTTCAATGTAAAAATTAGTACGTACATATTTACATATCTATTCCCTTCATCTTAACTTCTATTAAGCCTTATATGTATTTACGTCGCAATTCACCGTTTGGAAATTTAAACACATGAATCTGATTGGAATAAAAATTGGATATTTGTAAAACAATGGCAGAATAATCCCCGAATAATCCGCAAACCGGTTAATCCGCCCACGGATAATTGGGAGTTTACTGTATTACAATATTTTTCTGTGTTGGCATGTTTTGGAACTACTCCATTTTCAGAACTTAAATAGTACTCTCTTGAAGTACAAAAGTGTATATCTAATTTTGACATTTACAGTTTAGATAATTATAGGGAGGTAGAAAATTGTTTTCTTTACTTAGTTTTGCTTTTAAGTGTCAAATTATAACAGTTTTATTGCTTATGTTTATAAAAAGTAATTATTAAAAATGTTATATTTAATTTTTATAAAAATATATTGATTTGACCCATACAAAAATTTACTGATTAATTTATTACTGATTACAGAACGCAATAGCTATGGTGAGTAAACTGGAATATGAGCCAAAGTTTGAAAAAGCTATGCGATATATTTTTGGCAAAACTTTAATCTGCCGAAATCTAGAAGTAGCTACAGACATGAGCAAGGAATATGGATTGGATTGCATAACTATTGATGGTGATCAGGTATATCTCAACATTCACTTACATATATTGGTTTAACCTCATCTACTTTCAGTTGTTAGTATGCAACAGTTTGGTACTAGACCTTAACAATTATTAATTAGTATAACTAAAATAGTTTTATAATTAGTTCCAAAAACATAATTTCTATCACAGATTTTCGATACTTTAGACATGTGCATAGATTAATATTACAGGGCTTGTTATTTTAAAATTGTGTTTGAAGTAAAATATATTTTAACTTAAGCACAAGTGTACTAATAAATTCATACACACAAAAATTGTAATATACTAAGAGGAAAAATTATTGAAAAAATAGTTTAAATATAATAAGATAAGAAACTGATAATTTTTCTATTATTAAAAAAAAAAAAATACAGTAGAGTCTCGATAATTTGAGGTGAATGAGACCGAGACCCCCTCGGATTACACAAAAAAAGTTCCTGAGCATTAAAGAAATAGGACTTCTAATGAACCCTAATACAGTAAAACCTCTCATATCCACATCAATGGGGCAACAGCCTGAACTGGATTTATTAATAGTGGGAATATAGACCAGTCCAGCTAATTATGAGTGTCGTCATCATTTGATTGATTTGTTTGCTTTAAGAGAGTTTATTTTCTGATATGTCGCATAAGACTAGACATTTGTACAGGGATATTTGTTGACTGTCAAAACTTACAGCGTAAAAAAAGATATTTATGGCCCATTGACCTTCTGTCATCTTGACATAACTCATGCGGACATTCAAACACAACATAACAGCAAGTAAGAATGACAGCATAACAACCACAACAGAATGGAAAGGGACAAAAATACCATATTCATATAAACATTTCTTGGAAGCCTGATTCATTTTCTTTGTATGATGTATTGATATAAATATTTCTTGAACAATATGGCTATAAACCTTTTTTGGACGATCGACTCATTTCCTTTCAAATAGATAATATAAGATCAAATAAAAATAGGTTTGAATTTTACTGAAGCTCGAAATATCGGAACTTGGATTTTCGAGACTCTACTGTACTTAAAATCACCTCAGTCATGTTGTGATAAAAATAAATGTGTGCAGGTATCTTCGAAAGGAACGCTCACTGGTGGTTATTTTAAGAACATGCGCTCTAAATTAGAAATACAAAAACAAAGAACTGAACTGATGGCACAGATTCATGATGCTGAAGAGAAACTAAGGGAGCTGAGGGAACAACTGAAAGAAACTGAAAATAAGATTAATGTAGTTGTATCAGACATGCAGCGTACTGAAACAAAAAACAGCAAAGCAAAGTAAGTTTGTTAAATTGTAATATATCGATTCTTTAACACTGGATAGCTATAAATATGTTGAGAATTAATTTTTGTGTTTTACAAAATTATAATTAAATATAGTAAAACAAGTTCCCTTTTGGTCAAATGGAACAAATCATTACACCCTGTAAAATATTCAAATAATTTTATAATATGCATAATTTCGTTATATTTTTTTATTTGAAAATATTTGTTCACAGTTTAGAAATACATTTATATCGTATTTTAATGAAATTATATACTTACTGTATTATATATTTTAATAAAGAATTTCATTACAATGAATACCTTTTAGTTCTCTTATTAAAAACTATTCATACCTAACTTTATGAACGCAAGGAATAACCAAGAACTGGAATGCAGTAAAACACACCATAGTAGGTTTTGCTATTTATTTTAAACATTAATCTAAATTGTCTATAATATTTTATGGTATAAATACCAATAGCTTTCCTGCTTATATTAATTCTTGATACACTATTCACAATTCTTGTATCCATATGGCTAATTGATTACGGCAAACACTGAATTATAATTTAATTATCTTAATACAAGATGCAGTTGAGGAGAACAAGCACAGTTTTTAAAGGATTTATTACTTACAGACATTTCTAAATGGGATATGAGTTATGTTTTTTTTAAGAATTATTTATTATTTATTGAATGAATAATTTAATTTCTATTAAATTTAAAACAAAAACTCAGGAATAATTTAAATTCTTTTAATTTTAACAATTTTTTAATTTAAACAATAAATAGAACAAAAAATTTAACAAGTTTTAACAAAATAAACAAAACTCAATTCTTAATATGTTAGTTATAAGTTTTATAACCTAGGCTATTTGCTAAGATCTCTTATTATCTCGGGGTTTTATGCATGGGCTATATCTTCTAACTCTTTGGTTAATTAAATAAATTGTAATAAATCAAATTAATTTTAGAAAATAGTTTTAATAATTAGCTTCCTGATGTAATATCTTAAATTTGGAATAAGAAAAAAGTCCCTAACCTGTTTGAACTGGATTATGCTTTCTTACTACTAAACTATTGTATTATTTCAAGATATTCTAATAATTTACAATTTTAGATTTTCTTATAATTTTCTTTTTATAACTTTAAATGTTCACTAAAGGTTTATTTTTCTAGCGCTATGTACTTATCGATTTTCGGAGTTTTGCTGGTTGTTCATATAGGATTCAGTTCTCTTTAAGATTTATGTTTCACACACAATTAAATTCTTATTGGTTACTTTAATTATAATAAACTGTATTATAGGTTTCAAATTCACTTATTTTCGTTTTATTTTGGCCACGTTTCTTCACAAATTCGTATAATTTTGATGAGATGCTTCAAACGGGATTTTGGCTTCTAAGAATGGCTTCGCTTCGTTCGGCTGCCCAACCCAGACTAATGCGTCGTTTTTTTTTTTTTAATTTTAAACATGGTGCGGATTCCTTCTCCAATACCATATTAATTACCCATAAACCTTTGCTTTCATGTAATGAAGTTCCTTTTTCTCCAAATAGAGTCAACTGTAACACTGACCTACTTTCTTGGCATTACTTTTGATCAACTAACGAAATTGTTTTCAACCGTTTTAATTTGGTTAACATACTGCTTCACCTATCCTATCCTCAACAAACCTTCCAGTGTTTATTTAATTACTATTTTTTGTGTGTGCAGTGTCTTTGCTTTTTACTTTTGTAATAATTCCGAAATGTGTGTGTTTGGTATGTGTTAATGCAAACCTAACCCCTATCTCACTTCATTGTTTACAATTGTGTTTTACCTTCTCTTTCAAGTAATTACTTATGCCATATGTTAACAAAGTTTACAATTTTTTTAAATTTTATTATTATTAGATTATCTTGTTCTAATTTTATTTGTTAGGTTATTTGATCCAACAACTTTCCGAATGCATTCTTTCCAGTTCAGAATCTTTTTTATATGTTAAAACCTTTTCTAGGCTTTCACCTAAAATTAGTTTTAATTTAATCTAATCAATCTCTTAATGAGTTTCTCTGATTTCACATTTTGTGTGAGTTATTTCTAACCTATTCTTCCAATTCTTAAACAACATTATATATAGCCCATTCTATAAATGTTACAGAGTATAATATCAAAACTGTTCAATTCCTAAGCCTTTTGTTTGGAAAATAAACTTTCCTAAATTTCTCCATTGTGTTATTTATAATTCTATAATTTAATTTTAGTACACCACTTAGCTCTTTTGTTTATTACTAATGGCTCAAGCCCAGCCAATTTCTTAAACATACTGGCTAACCGTGACTTGTACAAAACGTAGACATTTCAAACTTTACATATAGTTGATAGTATGAAATGTATATTTATATTTCAAATAAACATCTTTCAAAAATAAGAATACATTGTAGTAAGACCAGTGATACTAAAATTTGGGTACTTGGGCATTATACGGAGGCCATTAATTTTAGAGGTTATTTTGCAGGGAACGTAAGAACACTAGATATTTATTCAGGACACACTTTATTTAACTTACTGTGAAAATTACTTGACATTATGATTAATGCTTCTTGTTTTCTGTCTCCCAAAAAAAGCGATGTTAGCGAAAATTGAGTTGCCAGTCACGGGCACTTTCAATCGCCACATATATATATTCCGGTAGTACTTCGATGCCTCTTGTTCCTCTATTTAGCACTTCCCCACATATGATTCATAATGTAACAGGGAAGTAATAGTAAACACATCTTTGATAACCTAACCTAACTTAACCACTGCAGCTCACGTATAATAGTGGCCTCCATATAATACGTAAGTACCAAAATCTGTTATGTTTTACTGCAAATGAATGTCTGCAACTCAAATTTCATTTGTGTTTTTTGCTGTGTTAAATTAAAAATGTAATTGTGTGTTAGAATTCAGTAATAAATTCTTAATTCACTAACTTTTTTTCATGTTGACCGTGAAATGAAATATGTGCTATTGGAGACAAGGTTATTGATCAAGGAATATACTCTAAACATTGATTCAAATAATTCTACTTCGGCACTTTTCCGTATGTTTGCACTTTATAGGTCAGAAGCAAAAGTATTTTTTTAAACTGATGCAGTGAAATTTGATCATTTTGGTTTATTAATTTCAACAATTTAAAAATAATTCGATGTTTACGAGATAAATTGAACTAATAACATTTTTTTGTAGAGGAAACTTTGACAAATTGAAAGCTGATATCAGACTAATGAAAGAGGAACTGCTTGGGATTGAAAGATACCGAACTCCTAAACAAAGATCTTTAGACCAGTGTTCTTCAAATTTGGAAGCAATGCAGACAACTAGATCGGGTTTGGAGTCTGAGTTACACCAGGTATCTAGAATTTTATATTAAAAAATATACACTTGAGTCCGGCTAATCTGAACTAATTGGGACTGAAGCTGTTCAGATTAGCTAATTGTTCGGATTAGCCGAAATAATTAAATAATGGAGAATAAAGCAACTTAACGAAATTGTGGTGCTGCAATATGAACGAATAATACAGTAAAACCAGTTTCAATAGTCTGTCCACAAATGCACCGCTCGGGGTATGGAAATGGATTGACAGCTCATATTTGGGAGACATTTTGATGATAAATCAGTGGTTTATTTTAATGGTTTAATATATACCTATCTGTCTATAGACATGTCTGGCGTTATGTGCAACATTTGGTCTCTTAGTTATTCGAAGGTCAATGACGTCAAAATATAGTTGAAATCCTTGTTTATTTCTTCGTCCCACTGCGGTAGTTTTTGTTTTGAATGACCTCGTTTTACTAGGTTTACTCTAAACGACATTTATCACAAAAGATGTAAAAGTGTCACGAGTGATGGGTGTGTTTGTAAATATTCTGTACTGTGTATGGAACTCAAATGTAAACATATTTTGTCTCTGTTACAATAATACTTATACTGTCTGTATTTTTTTTATCTACTATTGCTATGGCTAGAATGACTAGCCAAGATGAGCTGTTGGCTGTTTGTTGATATAAGTCTTTGTAGTGGCTCTTATGTGAGATGGTTGGTCTACGATAGGATTTTCATGCTATAGATTGCGTGCAATACAGTATGTACAATATTTTTACTGCATATTCTTTTGTTTATTCTTTACGTTGTTACAATTTAGTCTGTAAACATTAAACAAAACATTTTTATTCCTCTATTAATTACTTTTTTAAAATTTCTTTATTACATTTTTTTACTCTTCCCATTATCTTTTCTATTTTACAAAAAATATCTGAATTTGTTCGGATTACCCATGTTTGGACTAGCTGGACTCGAGTGTACTATCTGATGCTACTTTTGATTAGATTTAAGTTTTGAGAGGCGATAAATATCCCTTATATAGCACAGGCTTTTAGTCTTGTACGTTACATATCAAAAAATAAACCTTCTTTAAACAAACAAACAACCACAACATTCTGCATAGAATTAACAATGACTAGAAAATGATGTCTGTATGATCTCTATCAATGTGTCATGACAAGCATATTTCATTCCTAGAACACAATGGGGTAAGGAATTTGTGTTGTATAGTAATTAGAAAACTTTGATTATTATATTCTTTATGATACGTGTAAACAGATTTAATGTCACAGATTTATAGTTTATGACATTTGGATATTTAATCTTTTATATGCATCTGTGGTTTACTTCAGTCTTTTCTTCTTCTTTTTTGATTGAAAAAGATCATTGTATGATCGAAACATTTCAATAGTGTGATATGTTTTTATGTGAGTCTATTTATTTATTCCAAGAGATTGCAGTTTTGGAAGTGCAAATTAAAACAATAATTAAACATAAAAAATCATTTCTCATAATGTCATAATATGTGATTCTTTCTTCCAATATTTGAATTGTTGAAATTACCATCTAAAGATGTTTCCCTTAATAATTTTTCCTTTATATTTCAGGATCTGTTGGCACAATTATCTGTGGTCGATCAAAGAGAAATGGATAAATTGAATGATGATATTCGACGACTTACACAAGAAAATAAAACTGCATTTGCCACAAGAATGAAACTGGAAGCAGAAAAAAATAAATTAGAAAATCTCCTCACAAATAATTTAATTCGCCGAAAAGATGAATTAATACAGGTAATTTGGATAAAAAGTTGTTAGAATTTGTACTTATATTATTTGTTACTTGTATTATGTAACTATTCTTTGAGCTTAGTTTGTGAGGTTATGTTAAAACAAATAAAAGACACACAAAACTCACAAATTAATCATTTATTAACTCATACGTGTTTCAATGACATAGTCAACATCATCATCATTGGGTGTTGCTACTACAAACTCAACTTACAACTGTACTTATAACACTTTAACCATTTATTGAACTAAATTTGAAAACATTAGTATTTTAAAGTATATTAGTACAATATATCTTTGGTTTCCTCGTAAAATTCAGGATATTTCTGAGAGATAGTCTAGTATGTTAAGAAAATTTGTTTAATGAATCTGGGGGGGGGGGGGAATGTTAGAATATTTATAAATTTTGTACAATCTTTCATTACTTAACTCAGATAGATGGGCTCTGTTTTGAAAACCTAAACCTCCTGTTCAAAAAATGTCAACAGTCAAAAACATTTGAATGTACTGTTACTGTACCATCAGTAAAATTAATGTTGATTCATTCTGGCATTCAGAATTACTCAGAGAATTTTAGGAAAATGTTAAATAAATTTAATGTATGATAGGTTTTAGAAAACCACTGTTTAGCCTTGTGCATTTTGATACAATTAAGAGTATAATATGACATTTTATTCCAATAGGCATTGCAAGAAATCTCAGTTGAAGAGAGGAAAAGAACCTTAGATAACAGTCGCTTAGAATTACAAGGAATTGAGAAGAGAATAGAGCAAGTTAACAAAGACTTCAAAGCCATGGAGAAGAAAGTTCAAGAAGCCGTAAAACGGGTAATATTTGTATTATTTTAATACAGTTTCAATAAATACATTTTGAATTAAATTGTTAAATTATATATACTATTTTTTTTATATTGTGATTAAACTTTCTATTATATCAAATGGATAATTCTTTACATTTGTTTTTAAATATTTTAAAAAATAGTTCTAAAATATAAGCTTTTAAAATTTGTTACTTTCTTAAACGGAGTCCGACATTAAAAAAAATCCTATACCGCTCCACTGACGGACTCAGTCTGACATATTTTGTGACGAAATTATTATATATTTTAGAACGTCTTACCTAATGATTATTTGTACTATGATTATTTGCTGTGTTATGAGAAAGCAACGTTTATTTTTATAATGCTGATTGGCCGTATTTATCATAATTTTTTCTGTAAATAACCAAGTGGTTCCAGACAGTTGTACTGCACATTAAGCGGCAGACATCTGACATAATTGATCGATTGCTGTTGATATGAACATATCCTCATTCGTGATCTCCTTTATTTATTTAATGTTTTGCTTTTATTTTAGTTCTAACATATATTGCTATATAGATATAGTGCTTTCTAATAGGCTTACAACGTGTGAGCTTTAGGCCTTCTGCGCGACTTGCCAAAATAACCCCGGATTACATTCAGACATTTGCTTAACAAGTTTCACACTGTCTAAAACTATAAACAATAAATTTAATTTTTTTGTGTGTGGCCAAATAAAGGAGTGTGTGTAAATAAACTCAGCCTAAACAAATTAAACAATTTTCAATAGGCGTAAATGACACTTTATAATAATTTATATTTAGACCTATATATTTTTTGATATCTACTTTTGTAAATATATTTTGTGCTTGTAAATATGGTGTTTAGTGCAATTTGTTTTTGTTTTAAAATAATTACTTCAAAATGAACTAATATGTCACATTCAAACCTAGTTGCAGCAGAGTATTACAGTAATTATACCATTCTTGGGGTATTTATGCATGTGCATAGTTTTACATTTTTTAGAATAAATGTTAGAAATAGATTTTTGTAATACTACTTATGCATATATTTTTATTCAGTATTACTTTGGGTTTAAAATAACTCTATAATTCATCATAAGTAAATGCTATTTCATCAACAAAAGTAATATTTTTTTTCCTACAGTAAAAAAATACAAAAAAACATTTTATCAAGCCTACTGAAATAATACTTAAAGTTTTCAATATATAAACCTCATATTAGTTTTCTTTATTTTATTCTGAACACAGTGGTATATAGTAATATATATTAACTTGAAGTCTTAATTTCTTAGTGAATAATTAAACATTCATGTGCTAAACCCATGCTAACTAATTGGATCTGGTGGAGCGGCCGGCGACCAAATAATTGGAGTTCAAAAGGGTAAAGAGTAACTGCAACAATAAATTATTCTTTATTAGCACTATCATAAATCTGCTATTATAATCAGCACACGAACTCACAAGACAATATGATTTATTGTCATACGCGTTTCATAAGTAATTTGATGATGATAACATAAGTCATTGAAATGTGTATTACAATAAAGTACATTGTCTTGTGAGTTTGTGTAAAAATTGTATTCTTTTGAAAAATTATACTAATTAGTTTTTGTATATGAAAATAGCAAAGAGCAGAACAGGAAGAATTAGAACGCTGGCGAGTAAAAGAAAAAGAAGCTCAAGAAAAATTGGATGCAGATTCAAAAGATTTTTCAAAAGTAGCAACTAAACAGCAAATGTTTAGACAGAAAATTGATGAATGTACCACTAAAATCCAGGAGTTAGGATCTATGCCTCAACCAGAAATGGTCAATAAGTACATGGCTTGTTCATCCAAAGTTGTAAGTAATTTGTACTTGTCAAAATAAAAGCATTTGTTTGGTTTTAAAATTTTATAAGTTTTAATTGATTTACTAAATTTATAAAGTATTTTATGCATTACACCATTTCATTATACTGTGAAATAAATATAACTATTAATTTTAAACAATTTATAAATTCTCTCTACTTGAGAAATTGTAATTTATAAGTTATAGATTTTTAAATTGAGATCTTTTTTATTTCAGTGTTTCAAGGAATTAGAAAAGGCAAACGGTCATCTGAAAAAGTACAACCATGTAAATAAAAAAGCCCTGGACCAGTTTATGAGTTTTTCAGATCAAAAAGAAAAGTTAATGAAAAGGAAAGAAGAATTAGATAGAGGGTAATGAAGAGATATGTAATTTTAGTTAGTTTTTTTTTTAAGAAGTTGAAAATATCTTAACCTACTCTAACTTAATGAAGTAATTTTTGACCAAAAGAGAGGGAAGCCTTACAGTTCTAAGAGGGGATGAGATTTTAACTTTACTGTCAATCTGTCTTTACATGTATTGTTTTGTGATTTTATTCAAGGATTTTTCAGATTATTTACCAGGCTTCAAATATATCATGTTAAATATTTCTGCTTTTGTCTTTAGTACTTTAAATCAAAACAGACAACAGGTTTTAAAGCTGGTTTAATATTTATTACAAATTTTGCATAGAGACATTTTTTAAGAATTCCATTAAGGCAAACCATTATAAGTAAAATACTTGTATTGAAGCATAATTATTACTTATTTTGAAACCTGTTTAAATTTTAAAATGTTGCAAAGGTATATAAAAATACTAGAATTGCCAGTATGAAGTCTGCACCAAACACTTGTGTATTCTGCTACGGCAAAAATGTTTGAATCTCGTCCCTATGCCCTGTGGTGTCTACTGCAGTGGGTTAATAGGTACTAGATGAAATGATGCTTATTGGGTTTTGGTGACTCAACATCCTGATATTATTTTCATTGTATTTACCAAATAAATGGGATATCTGCGTAATTGACTTAAGTTGGTTTATTTTGTATTCTAAATTAAATTTAACTGTGAGGTTACAAGTTGAAATAACGCATACTTTAATAATTATTATAAACTTGATTATCATTAAAGTAATCTGGGGCTTTCAGCCAATGGTTGTAAAGATTAATATTAAATTTATTTGTATTTTCTGAAAGACCACACAGATTTAAAAGGGAATTTTTGTTAGCTGCCTCTGTAAATATGTTCAGTAAACATTTTGAAATGTTCACAACAAATAAGAATATACAGTAGAGTCTTGAAAATCCGAGTCCTGATATTTTGAGCTTCCATATAATTTGAGTCTATTTCTATTTGAGCCTATTTTATCTATTTAAAAGAAAATGATGAGTCAGGCTTCCAAGAAATGTTTATATCAATACGTTATGCAAAGGAAATGAGTTGGGGTTACAAGAAATGTTTATGTCAATATGTCATGCAAAGGAAATGGGTGGGCTTCCAAGAAATGTTCATATAAAGTTTTCGTATTTAGTCTAATGCGCAGGAATGTACTTCCATGTAAACCGAGCTTTCGTTAATCCGAGAGGGTGTCAGTCATCTACCTCGAATTATCAAGACTATTGTATTAAAAAAGTATCAGAAGCAGTTAAAATCAGTTTTGTTGCAGTATATCATGATAGTACATTTGTTTTACAAAAAACCCAAATGCACACATGAGTGTTCACATTTTCATTTAGGCGAATATGACACTATAAAAAATGCATAGCAACATTTCATTTGTGAAACTTGACATTTAAACCCTAGTCTATAGATTATAAAACCTTCAACAACTATAATTGTTAAGTAGTTTTTGTTAAAACAAATCTCACTGGGTGTACAACTAGCCTTCCAAACAGATTTGTTGGACTACAAATAAAAAAATCTTTCACTTGTTTATCACAGTCTTCTCATATTTAGATTTAGGTCATATCTTATATTTTCTCTTACAGACAGCCATTGTTTTCTAATTGATGGTAAGGTCTACAGATATTGTTACCATTTGCAGGTTTACAAGGGATTTTAATATAAAATATATGTTAACTGCAACTACAAATTCATTATTTGCAAAACATAAAAGGTTTTTTCCTCACTAGTCGCTGTCTCTAACTACTAGCACTTTTTTAACAAACGTTAGGGGAAACAATGCATGCATATTCATGCAGGTGGAACAAACATACTGTAAGAGTTATTCTTACATTTGATGTATAATTTATAATTTCAAGCCAAATATAATACTTTTTGAGGATTGACATTATACCTAGCAGGTTTCAGCCTTACTAAGTACTATAACATTTGGATTATCAAAACTTAGACAATAAATATTAAATAAATGTGAAAACAGTTGATCATCAAGTCAAAGATATTTATTTTAATGCAACGTTGTGGCAACTAGTTGGTTGTCCTTATCAAGCCTAAAAACAATATTAATTGTATATTAAAAAACTAGTACACTCTTTGCAATAATTTAAAACTATAAAATTTAGTCAACAATTTAATGCAATTACCCACCTACGTAGTGAGAGTCATAAAATGACCTAAATAAATTAAAAACAGTAACAACACTAAGAGAACAACAATTACATATAAGATACATACAAAAATAACAAAATAAAACCAACAACCATACAATAATATTTGACAATAAATAGCTATTTGAGAGTAAAATTCTTTTGAGAGTCATTGGAGTTCTATTGGTTTTAAATTAAATGCTACAAAATTAATTAAAAGAATAATATAGTAGAGTTTCGTTAATTCAAGGTGAATGGGACTGAGACCCCTTCGGATTACCGAAAACTCGGATTTGTATTGTAAATTAAATTTAACTGTGAGGTTACAAGTTGAAATAACGCATACTTTAATAATTATTATAAACTTGATTATCATTAAAGTAATCTGGGGCTTTCAGCCAATGGTTGTAAAGATTAATATTAAATTTATTTGTATTTTCTGAAAGACCACACAGATTTAAAAGGGAATTTTTGTTAGCTGCCTCTGTAAATATGTTCAGTAAACATTTTGAAATGTTCACAACAAATAAGAATATACAGTAGAGTCTTGAAAATCCGAGTCCTGATATTTTGAGCTTCCATATAATTTGAGTCTATTTCTATTTGAGCCTATTTTATCTACACAATATCAAGAGCACAGTGGTACAATATATTACAATAAAAATATTGAAAAGAACCCCAATACCACAAAAATAATCAAAAATAACAAATAAAACAAGTTACTTAAGATTAAACCCTTATGTACATTTCGATGACCATGTCATCATCATCAGAGGGTCTTGTTACAAAACACAATCTAGCACACAAGAAGTTACAAACTAGAATGATCTGTCTAGATAGATCATTCTAGTTTGTAACTTCTTGTGTGCTAGATTGTGTTTTGTAACAAGACCCTCTGATGATGATGACATGGTCATCGAAATGTACATAAGGGTTTAATCTTAAGTAACTTGTTTTATTTGTTATTTTTGATTATTTTTGTGGTATTGGGGTTCTTTTCAATATTCCTATTTTATCTATTTAAAAGAAAATGATGAGTCAGGCTTTTGAGAGTCATTGGAGTTCTATTGGTTTTAAATTAAATGCTACAAAATTAATTAAAAGAATAATATAGTAGAGTTTCGTTAATTCAAGGTGAATGGGACTGAGACCCCTTCGGATTACCTGGAAGAAAGTTCCTGTGCATTAGAAAAAATAGGACTTCTAATGAACCCTATTACAGTAAAACCCCTCATATCCAGATCAATGTGGCGACAGCCCGATCCGGATTTATTAATAGCGGGAATAAAGACCAGTCCAGCTAATCATAAGTGTCATCATTGTTTCATTGATTTGTGTGCTTCAAGAAAGTTTATTTTCTAATATGTCATGCACAAGACTAGACATTTGTGCTTTCTAAGGGATTTTTGTCGACTGTTGAAACTTACAGCCTAAAAAAAGAAAGATAATAATAGCGCATTGACCTTCTGACAGACATCTAAACATAACTGATAAGGACATTCAAACACAACTGATGAAGTTTTGTAATACACCAATCTGTGGAACACTGGTGAACTGAATGATGTAACAGAATGGGTAGGAAGAAAAATACCGTATTGATATGAACATTTCTTGGACACCCGACTCATTTCCATTCAAATAGATAAAATAGGCTTAAATAGAAAATGGCTAGAATTCAACAGAAGCTCGGAAAATTGGGACTCGAATTTTCGAGACTCTACTGTATATATGCTTTTATATACATATTTAATCCATAACACAGAAGAGATCTTTAAAGATTAATGAGCTAATTTAATATATTAAAGACGCTTTTAAAGGATCGTTTAGGCTTAATAAGTTTTATCTACAGGTACGACAAAATTAAAGAGTTGATGCAAGTTTTGGAAATGCGCAAGTGTGAAGCTATTCAGTTTACTTTCAAACAAGTTTCAATGTACTTCAGTGAAGTTTTCTCTAAACTGGTTCCTGCTGGACACGCTCAGCTGGTCATGAAGTCTACAGATGGGTCAGAGCAATCAGGACCTACTCAAGTAAGCATTTATTTATCTAGCTCTTTTTATTGTACTGTACAGCCTTACAGTATTATATATTGTATGGCAGGGGTCTCCAACTTTTTTTACTCAAGGGCCCCATTAAACACTTCTGGAGGAAAGGCAATATTTCAGGGCAGAAAGTCTAGAACCCCCCCCCCCCCACCGATACACCCACATCGTTTTTTTATAATCAAGAGCTCAGTATTGGTTTTTAAAATTTTCTTGCTTAGATTTTTACTAGTTTATAGCTAGTTTTACACTTATAGAGAAAAGAAGTGGCAGGTGAGAGATGAGTAGTGTACTCATTTTTAATGGTAAGAATGCATAAAAGGAAATATATTACAAAAAAAATTTGTTTCAGTATGCTAGCTTTCTGAGAGCCAGAAAAATCTGTTCGCTGGCCGGAGGTGGCCCACGGGCCATAGGTTGGAGACCCCGGTTGTATGCAATAACGTAATATCTGTATATTGTAATATAATCATTCAGAATTATAATTACTTTTACTGTAATAAAAGTACAAACTGCCTGTTTCTATTGAGAAGGATTTTATATTCCTTGTAGTTCCCAGTAAAACAACACTACAAAAATACAAACATACACATCACCACATTTAACTTTATGGTGGGTAGAAGATAGATATGGTTCTTTAACCCTAGAAAAGCGCCTACGTAAGCAACCCTGCAAATGTAACCCATCATGTTCCAACTACTTGTTCTGAGGCTTAATTATGCTCCTTAGTCGTTCATTTACTCCAAGGATTTTTTTTTTAACACATTGACTGCCAACCTGTTTTCCGATAACTTGCAAACACAATTTTTATTTGTCATACTTTTTGTTCAAATGATGACATAACATTACAAATATTTTGTGTTCTAGTTTGTTTATTCATTTAAACTAGTTTATTTTATAATGTCATCGGACACCGGTGACCGTCATGGCGCGATGTAAATATTTATACTACAAACCGCATCAGTCATGTTGTCAGGCTTACTACGAATTCCCGAAGGCCGATTTTCCAAATAAATGTAAAATGTTTTATTGTTTTTTTTTTCAGTATAAATTCAAGTAGAAATATATACTATAATGTATTTCCACAATATTATATATACAGTCGAACCTCTATATAACGAACCTCCAGATAACGAAATCCTCTATATAACGAATTTTTATCTTGTCCCATGACATTTTAGAAGTTATACTGCTTATTTACCTCTATGTAACGAATTTCGGACCTCTCAATAAACGATTTTTTTTTCTATTTCAACTGAAGAAATGTAGTGTTGTATAGGCAGCTCACAAGGCATTTCCAGGAAATTGTTTATTTTCAGCAGGAGGGTCAACAAAACCAAGAATGATAGGCGAAACACATGTCGGCAATTGACTACATGTTATAGTTCGGTTCAGTTAACACGTTCAGCATGGCTAGCGTTCTGGCACGCTCTGGGTTTCCTTACAGATGCGCTCCCAGCTTATTTCCTTAGATACGGCGAGCAAACCGGCACGCGTACTCCCAGGCTAATTGAAATTTCTCTAGTGTCGATATCTATATAAAGGTTTGATTTTTACGCCAGTGCTTTAAAAGCGTTTGGAGAACATTGTGCCTGAGTTGCTTTTAAATCCGACCATCCCAAGTTAACTTTTGATGCTTCAACTGAAACAATGATTCGGGAAATTTTATGAACAGATTTAATTTGGTTTAACTTTTATATTTTAATGTTTTTTTTTTCAGTTTGAACCATTTAACGCGGCAGAATATCCGGTAAAAACAACGATCATAAAAATTAACCAAGTGAACTAACGCAAGAATAAACAATAACTGTCTTGTTAGAGTTAATAAACCAACTGGAGGTGGGAACAGACTATTGTAAATATGAGTCATTGACAAAATTCTTGGACGCCCGATTGTGTCAACATAAGATTGTAGTAAACTAATGTCAGCTTATCTCGGCTATAAATAGTCTCGGACGTGACATATGTATTATCTTTGTCTCCGTTTACATTACGATCTCCGAAACACTTGGCACAAAAAGAAACAAACATTCTGAGTGAAACGTTGAGGGCTTATTTTAGTATGTAATATATTTTAGTAGTAGGGTCTTTAGTTTTGTATATAAATTTTCTTTTTTCTCTGTCTTTTTTATTATGTTTTCTTATTTGTCATACAGTAATTTATCATTTGTATTATTTCTTTTTTTAAATTGTGACCCGATAAATAAAACAATATTTTAGAGCCTAATACACTGTTCTGATGTCACCAATAAAAATGTATATGTTAGAAATAAAATTATTGAGATGAAAACAACGGGGTCTATAATTAGATGCTACAACAGGCTATGCAACCCGCATAGCGTTTCACTGCCGTCAGAGCTGGAAGTTAAGAAAAAACAGGCAGTAGTTTGATAATATCATCAATATCGCCGCCGTGTTGAAAGTGTTAAAAAATGTAATACGGTTAATAAATAATACAGTTACTAAATTACGACCTACTGAGTTTGCTTCGATTAAATTCCAATACGTTCAAGTCATGCTTCCTGAAAATGAATTGGTGAGTGTACTTATTTACCAGTAAGTTTTCATAAGCATTAGATAACTCATCATAATAGCCTATACAGAGTAGACCCTATGAAAAATATTGAATGTGGGTATCTAATACAATGAAGAAACATCAATAAAACATTTTTAACAACTTGAATTTCAAATAAATTGAGACTTTATAAAACATTATCCTCTATTAACATTGGCCTATTACACTAAGTATGCTCACGATATTATACTGTATCCCTTTTATTACCGCAGGTAGTGCGATATGCATAAGATGGGGTGGGAGCATTCTTTACAACACAACCTCTCAATAACGAATACCTCTCTACAACGAATTTTTTCTCTGGATAATGGACTTCGTTATACAGAGGTTAACTGTAGTCGAATAAGTTCAACCGTATTTGTAAACAATAAATATAGGTACTAGATTTTTCTCACGTATTTTATTGATACACAATTTTCAGCATAATGGTTTTTTGTTTGAAAATGTTTTTTCTCGAATAATTTTAATGTAAGTATAATCTGAACATTATTCTTACATTTATGTTTGTTTGTTTCAATTCAAGTATGTTATCAATTGAGCTGTTTTTACGAACTTTATATGATCTTATGAATTGGAGGTAGAAGTTTTAAATTAAAGATCTTAGTTTCTAATTTTTGAGTTGTTCAGTTTCTTAGGTAAATTTTTTTCCAGGATCAAATCAATGTACACTATTTTAAAATGTAATGTAGTTCTACAAAGAAGTGTAAATAAAAACTATTTTCTTGTAATTCTGAATTTCTAGTTTCCCAATAATTATTGTCTTGTAAGAAAAAAAAGTAAACATTTTTCTGAACGCCAAGTTGTAGGAACACACACAGAGGCCATGTCATACACCTCATATGGTTAAATACATCGTGAATTTGTCCAACAGCCTTTGGTGATGATCTAAAGTTTGGTTTACATTGTCAGTTAAGGGGGTTCACCTATGTAGAAATACAGTGTTGGTCACTGGTGACCGTCATGGCAGTCAACATGTTAAATATTGGTGTAATGGATACTGATAAAGACTAAAAATAAAAAAAAGATTCATTACTCTGAACATAGCTACCTCATGCTCATGTGTTTTATGGCTTCAACTTAATTCTACCTGTATGTAAATATTGTTTGTTTACTTGATGAATAATAATAATCAATGTGTCTAACTACTGATCAATGTTTCAAAATAGATTAATATTTTTAATAATAATTTTTTGTGTAGGGAATGGATTCAGACCAATTTTCAGGAGTAATGATTCGTGTATCATTTAATGGCCATGGAGAGATGAGAGAAATGAACCAGTTGTCAGGAGGTCAAAAGTCTCTTGTAGCGCTTGGGCTTATTTTTGCCATTCAGAAGTGTGATCCAGCTCCTTTCTACTTGTTTGATGAAATTGATCAGGTAATAAATTTGTCAATTCATTCAACAATCTAAAAATGTAGAATATTATTAAGATTTACTTCATTTCTAAGACATTAACAACTGTACACTTACTGATTACAGTTAATATAGAATTCTATTTTTGCGTAGGGCAGAATTGGTAATTGGAACAGTAGAAGTTACTGTGGATAGTTTTACAATCTTTTTCAATAAAAATTTGTAAATATTGTCTGACACTGTCAAGGTTACGTGATATTGAGTAAAGATAAACGAAATACAGTAGATTCAGGAAGTTGATAAACGAAATACAGTAGATTCAGGAAGTTGGGCCTCTTTCAGCATGATTTCTTCTCATTAACCCTTTGCGGATTTAATGAATCATCATCCGAGTGATCCAGAGGGTACGAATTAATTCCTCGTGTCAATTGAGTTGTATTTCACTACAAAAATATTTTAACTTTTAAAGCACTAAATATTATATATTTTACACAGGTCCCATTTTTTACTCATTATAACTTAGTGTAACATCATTGCCGTCGGAGGATTTAATAAAACGGGAAATCATCAATATTAATTTTAATTAGCACAGTTAAATGACCATGTTATTTCTGAACATATTAAAAGTTTAATAATAAACATCAAATGGACTGGGATAATATAGATGTTTCACATAAGGAAAGGGATTGGAAAAAGAGGAGCTTTGCGGAAATGTGGTATATAAAAAAAAAGGAAGAAATGATTTGAATAAAATGACAGAATTAAATGATTTTCCTTCTGCATATGAATCTTTAGTAACAAAATTATAAGTGAAATTTAACATTTGTGTAGGTTTTTTGGTCACTCGAGGTAATGTATATACATTAGAATGATTGTGTTTTAAAAAATTTTAAATGTTGACTCTATTATTAATAGTAGATGTGTTAGTGTATGTATCTGTGATTTGTCTGTTTTATTGTGATAGAAAAAAATTTGACTTGTAAATGGATATTTATTAAGAGTTTTATAATTTGTTGATTTTTATTATGTTTTATATAATGTTATGTATTTTATAAATAGTAAGTTATGTTGTACAATTGTTTAATTAAAATTGAGCTCTTAAAAAGAAATTTCGGAAAGAAATTCGAAACGTTGAGTGTTTAATAAAAAGCAAAATTGTCTGTGATCTGTCATTAGCCTATATAAAAAGTTAGTAGTTATTAACAGACATTAAATTTAAAAAAAAAACAAAAAATACTATAAAATGCCGCAAAAGCCTTCCCCTTCCCCAAGATATGATAAAACGTTTTCTTGATGCCTACAAAAATTAAAAATTGCTTTAAGGAAAAAGAGAACAAAGATTTGAAAGAAGAAATAGATAGACGTAATGCAGAAGATAAATTCAAAGAAATACAAGCCAAAAGAGAAAACTAATTGAGAGCATAAAGCAGAAACTGAATTGTTAAATAAGAAAGAAGGAAAATATAAAAAACTTATTAAGAGGTCTTAAAATTTGATATGATGTATTGATTTCATAACTTTAATAATATAATGAAAAAGGTTAAGAGAAATATTTGTATCTTAAAATAAGTTAAATTAAACTATTATGGATAAACATATTGTAATAAGTAAATCATATATAAATAAAATACAAAACTGTAAAGTTTTTCATTAATATATATATAACGTTATTATAAATCTAACATTGTAACTTTTACTTATCTTGGAAATCCTTGAAAACCCCTGGAATTTCACTAGATATTCTGTAGAATGTTATATCTATGAGTTAGGTTTATGTTACCTTTTAATAGATAAGGCTGGGCTTGGCAACTAACTGTAGTCTCACTTCAGTATTGGTTTTCTTTTTGGTGTATCGAAACATTTGTCATGTTTTCTATGACATCTTGTGACGTTTTTAACACTGTTTATTAGTTTTGCTGCTTCAAGACGTTATTTCCAGATATTTTGCCACAAAAAATAACTGTGGTAGTAATCATTGGCTTTTTGTGCGTAAAAATGCATTCATGGCAAAGAGAACTGTCTGGGATAGCACAATAAAATAGTCATGTTTCGTCGACATTGTAGATATCATCTAGAAATCTTGTAAAAACTGTCTGGTATTGTTGACTTTTAGGTTTCAACATTAACGGATAAGCACTAGTTTTTTCACTGTAAACATTTTCAAATTTGTATTTAATGCCTACATTTCCACCAAGATAACCAACCATCTAAAGTTTTAAATATTATAGTACTTATTTCTGCCTTTAGTTTATGTAACGGACCACTGACATTGATACCTCGTGCATTAACAATTATCTGTTTTTGAACCCATTAACCAACTTTTTTGTGTATAATTTTTGTATTATTTTTTGACATTTTGGTCAAATTAAATGGCTGGTCTGATTATCTGGTGATACAATTAATTGAAATCCAGTATACTTAAATTAATCATGAAAAACTATTTTAAATGGCATTTTAAACATTTTTTTATTTGAAAAGAATATAAAAATATCAAGTTAAAATAGTTCACTCAAAATCTCACTTAATTTATATTGGTGTGGCTTGATGAAATTTGTTAGTAGTGGCCCATCACTGATGAAGGCGACATCGTTGTCGAAACTAGTCTATAAGTATTCATTAACTAGTGTGTAGTGAGGTTTTGATTGAACTATTTTAATATTTACCATCGTGAATAACAAGAATGTTCTAATTTTACTTAATAAGTAATTTTTTTCAACACTTCCTCTTTTCAATTAATGTGTTTTCTGTAGTTGTGACTAAACTACAGTTAACAATTGTCTAATTTTTGCTTTACTGCCTAGGCTTTGGATGCTCAACACAGAAAAGCTGTTGCAGACATGATTCACGAAATGTCCAAAGAAGCTCAGTTTATAACAACTACGTTTAGACCTGAATTGCTCCAAAATGCTAATAAATTCTATGGAGTCAAGTTCAGAAACAAGGTATTTGGCTATAAAAGTATATAACTTCTGTTATATGAAAATTATTTCATCTTATTTATGTACTCTTAACATTTTTATATTAACATTCAGATTTGTTAATTACTAATCAGCTCTTTGGACAACCATTTCTACTGGGTTATTTTATATACTTCTTCCCATCTAAAACCCCGTAATGCTGAAGTTCCAAATTATAACATATTATCAAACTCAAAAGGTTTCTTAATCTTAATTAAAGTAACATGTAAAACCCTTAGGCATATTATTGAATTAATTTATTTAATTTTGACCCCTTTATCTCCTTACAAGTAACTTCACTGTTTACATTTGTGTTTAAAACAAAGCTTTTTTTCAAATTCTCGTGTTTTTTTTCATTCATCAAAAGTGTTTAAAAAAAAGGTTGGCACATAGCTGTTTCTATTATAAAATCTAGATGTCTTTCACTGTGTAAAATGTCAACAAAATTTAAAGGCCTGGGACAAAATGGACAGTTTGTATAATTGTCTGGAGCAGGGATCTCCAACCTTTTTTACTCAAAGGCCACATCGAAAAATTTTGGAGGAAAGGCGGGCCAGCAATATTTTTCTCCAACCTTTTTTACTCAAAGGCCACATCGAAAAATGTTGGAGGAAAGGCGGACCAGCAATATTTTTCTCCAACCTTTTTTACTCAAAGGCCACATCGAAAAATTTTGGAGGAAAGGCGGACCAGCAATATTTTTCTCCAACCTTTTTTACTCAAAGGCCACATCGAACAATTTTGGAAGAGAGACGGGCCAGCAATATTTTAGAGCAGAAGGTCTAGCCCTACCCACACACACCTACAACATTTTTTGTAATCAAGAGCTCAGTTGTGTTTTTTAAGATTCTCTTGCTTAATTTTTTACTTGTTTACAGCTAGTTTTACACTATATAGAAAATATGTGGCATGTGAGAGACTTGTACTGTACTTATATTTAATGGTAAAAATGTTTTAAAGGAAATATATTACCAGATAATTTATTTTCAATATGCTAGCTTTATGTGGACCGTAGGTTGGAAACCCCAGATCTAGAGAATTTTATAATTTTGTGTTCTTAGACAAATTTAGTTGGTTTTTAAGATTTCATAAAAAATTCAAACTTTGTTTGCATTTAGGTGAGCCATGTGGAATGTGTGACCAGAGAAGAAGCCTATGACTTTGTTGAAGATGACACTACACATGGGTAATTCAATAATAGTGGGTGATGTTGAAAATAAGGTTTATAATTTGGTTTTCAATTTTCCACAGTTTATTTAGAAATATTATAGACAAACAAATTACAAAAATACCCTTTGTGTGTATAGTATTTTACAACATTCATGTAGAATAAAATAACTATATTTTAATAGCTTTTTTACTCTTTACAAATATAAAATGTGTTTATTAAGAAAATTCCACTTTTTAGAAACTTGTTTTTTAATCATTGGTGTTATTATTTATTGAGGAAGAAGATGTAACTTTTCACTCTTTTTGTATTATAAACATATGTTAACACTCTGTTAGGCGCAATTTGTTTCGGAACATGGTCAGGCGCATTGAGCCTGAGAAGCATTATTTTATTAATTGTTTGTGTATATTAACAATTTATTTCTTACATAAAGAAATGGGTAACTATTATTATTAATCAGTAAGAAGTTTTAAACAACTCTAAAGGATAAGAAAGTCTTAACATAAAATGTAAAATTATATAAATAAAAAGTGTAAAATAATTTCCAATTTAAGTCTGAATTTTAATTAGATTTGTTACACTATATAAGATTACAGTGAACATAATTAAAAACTTTAGGGATTTATTTAATTAAAATTACCTAGTCAGTTTATTTATCTGCTTCATCAGAAGACATTCCTTCTACAGCACAGAGGACACATGAAAACAATGAGTGGCTTGTATCATTCAGACACTTTTAACACTCATATATGCATAATCGTCTTATGCGATGCCATTATCATCCTTTTCCAGGCAAATAATTTGCCTTATAAATTCCAGCCAAATAGAGTAACCATATGAATGGTCGTATTTCAACCAAGTCTTTAAGTTTTGTGCCCCTTTCTCTGGAAAATGTTTCCTTCAAAGTATCTGTATACTATTTGGTATACTTCATCGTTTTATCGTTTCGAATATCAGCTGTAAAGATATTCAGCTGCAAGATATAATGCTTGAATGGTATTCAAGCATTATATATGGAGTTTTCCCGATCCCAATAACTTCAGCTAATAACTGTATGAAGCAACTGTGGGGTAATGTTTATTTTTAAATAAATAAAACCTCTAAACCACAAATAACATTTATTTAAACCTTATGTACATTTCGATTGCTCAGCAATCATCTTCAGAGGTATTTAAAAAATACAACTCTGTTGTTGTATTTTTTAAATACCTCTGAAGATGATTGATGAGCAATCGAAATGTACATAAGGTTTAAATAAATGTTATTTGTGGTTTAGAGGTTTTATTTATTTAAAAATAAACTTCAGCTAAGTTAGTAACAATGTTTTGGCACAATTTTACATGCCACATGATTGCGCTATATTACATGATCAGGCAGAATGTTTTTAAAAGCAAGAGGTCAAAAAGTGCTCAATTTTATAGTTAATTATAAAGTTATTTATTATTTTGTATGAAGAAATTAGTAGTCTAAAGGTGTAAAAAGCATTGAAAAGAAAACCTACTTGTGAAAGTGTAATACAATCATGTGCTATGAGCCTATTTGATCATTTCATTTCCCGTCCAGATATGATTAAAAAATTTGACTGACTGACCATACCACTGTCAGAGGCACTAAAAATGGAGAAGCTACTAGGATATAGAGTGGACCAAAAGGCTAGAGGTGTGCCTAGCAGATCAGTTACACTTAAAGGAATGTTAGGATAAACCAAAAGGCTAGAGATATGCCTACCAGATCAGTTATGCCTGATTGAGTGTTAAGATAAAACAAAAGGCTAGAGGTATGCCTGCCAGATCAGTTATACCTGATAGAGTGTTAAGATAAACCAAAAGGCTAGAGATATGCCTACTATATCAGTTATGCCTGATGAAGTGTTAAGATAAACCAAAAGGCTAGAGATATGCCTAGCAGATCAGTTATACCTGATAGAGTGTTAAGATAAACCAAAAGGCTAGAGATATGCCTACTATATCAGTTATGCCTGATGAAGTGTTAAGATAAACCAAAAGGCTAGAGGTATGCCTAGCAGATCAGTTATACCTGATAGAGTGTTAAGATAAACCAAAAGGCTAGAGATATGCCTACTATATCAGTTATGCCTGATGAAGTGTTAAGATAAACCAAAAGGCTAGAGATATGCCTACTAGATCAGTTATGCCTGATGGAGTGTTAAGATAAACCAAAAGGTTAGAGGTATGCCTAGCAGATCAGTTATGCCTGATGGAGTGTTAAGATAAACCAAAAGGCTAGAGGTATGCCTACCAGATCAGTTATGCCTGATGGAGTGTTAAGATAAACCAAAAGGCTAGAGGTATGCCTACCAGATCAGTTATGCCTGATGGAGTGTTAAGATAAACCAAAAGGCTAGAGGTGTGCCCACCAGATCAGTTATACCTGATAGAGTGTTTAGAATAAGAAAGACTTGTGACATTGTTAAATGTCTCTTACAATCATTGAAACTGAATTTTAATGCCAGTGTTTATTTAGAATTTTTAATTACTTTACTAATTTTAAATTACTTACTTATTTCTTACTTCTTGTTGCGGATATCCAGCCTCAAGTGACTCCGATGTCCATGATAGATCGCTGCCGCCAGTGCACATGCGGACTTGTCCAGGAATATTCTTCTCCACCCATCCTTAATTAAAAACCTTAGCCTTTCTCTTCTACTATCTGATATTCGCGAGCATTCCAACAATATGTGCTGCAGGGTTTCTTCCACCTCGCTGCACGTTTTATAGATTGGGGAGTCCGACAGGTTGAATTTGTATAGGTAACTTTCCGTCACTATGTGACCTGTTCTGGCACGGGTTGCGAATGTTGCCACCTGACGTGGTATGTTTCTGTACCAGGTTCAGGTTCCATATGGTTCAGGTTGTAAGTTGAACAGATGTCTCTCAGTGGTCTCGTCTTGCCAACGCTTGATCCAGATGTCTCGAATGGTCCTAGCTGCATCTTTCTTCAATTTCAATAGTGTGGTTTGCGGAGGCATGACGGGTCCCATCGTAGCTGATTCTTTAGCGATGTTGTCTGCTTTTTCATTACCGAACACACCGCAGTGGGCTGGAATCCACTGAATTGTAACTTTTTCCCCCAGCTGCTGCAATTTGAGAAACATCACAGGGATTGACTTCAGACGGAAAGCGAAGTAAACTACTTAACTAAGTGAATACGTAATTGCTTACTTGCTGAGGCGTTTCAAAACAATCGTTCCTTTTACGAAGCTAACACTCTACTGGCGGCTTTGGCTGTTTACAAACGGTATGACAGGGTTGGATTTATGACAGTGGGTGAGATGTCAGCATTTTGTGTGATGTATTGGAAAAGACTATTGGCTTCAAAGTGTGTGTGGTTTTTTAATATATTTTCCCTGTCTGTTGCGTAGTGTTTGTAGATTTCATATTTAAACGAATTCATATTTGTAAAATATATTAAACGACCACACACACTTTGAAGCCAATAGTCTTTTCCAATACATCACACAAAACGCCGACACCTCACCCACTGTCATAAATCCAACCCTGTCATACCAATTGTAAGCAGCCAAAGCCGCCAGTAGAGTGTTAGCTTCATAAAAGGAACGATTGTTTTGAAACGCGTCAGCAAGTAAGCAATTACGTATTCACTTAGTGAAGTAGTTTAAAATAATTTAATCAGTGAATTCAAGATGATTACATCAAGAAACTTTAATTATTTTGTTTACAGATCGTCATATTGAAAACTAAACAATTCTACTTTATTATATGGAAATAAAATTTCAGGTAGTTAACTAAATACTAGGGATAGGCCAGTTCTTGATTTAACCATTATTAGCATTAGTTTTGCTTGATTCAAACACTTTGGTTCTAACTTTATCTATAAATACATTAAAAGACCAACACATTTAATAAATATACTGCATATGTATTTTATGAATTACATGGTTTTTTCACATAATTGTTGTAAAAAAGGTATGCATGACATATAAGTAGGATTTTTGACAAATGTTTTCAAGAACTGTGACTACTGATACAAATTTTTGCCTTGTATACATAATTTTGACACAAAACATAAAATCATGTAAACAAGTTCATATTATTTGTTACACTGACCATGTTATCTCATTGCTTATGTCTACCAAAGGTAAAATGTGGGTTTATTAATAGCCTTTGTAAGCTCAACGCTGAGAAACTAAATATCTCGTTAACATTGATTCAATATTGTGACCCGAATAATATTATGTCATTGTCGCACACTTAATTAAGAGAAATGGTATTTTTAAAACAATAAAGTTGTAAGATTCATTATTATAATTCTAAAAATAGTTCTTAAAACTTGGAATTTTGTAATTGGCCTATTTTTGGTAGCAAAGTAAATTGAGAATAAATTTGTTTGCCAATATATGTTTTATTGGTATTTCTCTGTTTCCAGATATTTGGAAACTTTTTAAAAAGTTGTTGAATCAAAGCCAGTATATTTTGTCATGTATGACAAATTTTATTTAAATAATAAATTAAATAATCAATATTAAATTATTAAAGAGTAATACACTTGGGTTTATGTTAAATATGTTATTTGTAAGGTTTTGAACCATTTGGTTTAATTTTATAAAAATAAAAGATGTACATTTTTTTACTTGTTTATTTATTGCCCTTTTATCACTTTTCCTTATTGTAATTTCACACCTCCCAACACTCAAATGTACAACGTCTGTTGTTTAATCAATCTACTCTAAATATTATAATCATTAGTTGTGGGAGTATGTTTAAAACACAAGTTGACTTTTCAATTTTAATATTTATTGTGATTCATATGCTTGTTTGTTTCATATGCTACATAATCTCTAAGTTCTACTGTTTGTCATGATCTCAACAATAATGCTTATATTGATTTAATGCCATGTTTAGAGAAAGTAGAGGTAAGTTGTCAGCACAGTTTTAATTTTTTTCTCAAGATAAATCTATATATTATATTGATGTCAGGTTGATATTTAAGCAACTTTTTCTGAAAGATTTGGGAGTTGTGTAAACCAAACAATTTCAAAACCAACAATTAAATGAAATCCAAAACACAGAAACTTCCCTGAGTAAAGCCTTAAAGTATAAGAAGCACTATAATAGGAAAAAGTGCCAAGAACTTGCAGTTGTTGGGTTGTACATCTTGAGGTTCATGAATAAAACTTATTTATCAATTTACCTGGCAAAAACCACTGCTTACTGAAATTTCTCAGCAGGCACATTACCGTCTTGATCATTGCATTGTTCAATGCTACAAGAAGTTTGGTTAGATATGTAATGTTATGGTGAATCTGTGGTGATGTGTGTTCTGTGATGTGCTGTACTTCTGAGAGCAGTTTTTTCTATTACGTATTCAAATATACTATTTCATTGTGAGTGTGATTTATCGTTTAATATGTGTGGGTTTTTGTATTTTTCAAAATTTTAAGTTGTGTTCAGTTTATTAAGGTATAGAATTTTCAGGTTTGTGTCATTGTGTGTAGTGTGTCTTTTATATGTATGTCAAAATTTAATTTTTATGGATTCTGACTTTTTGTGTTCCTTGTATCTTATAGTGACGTTTTTTCTTGTTTGAGCAATCATTACATGTAATTTTAATACCCCTGCTCTGTGAAGTTTGGTAGAGAGTGATTTTGTGTTGTGTGGGTGTGTTGGATGTTTTGAAGGCAACCTTGTATTTAAGTTTTCAGAACGATGAAGATAAATCAGATTTTGTCATACATATATACAAGACATACGCATATCAACAGTGATACAAACCTTGAATTCTTCACATCATTAAAAGCAATAAACTGAACATAACAGCAAATTTCAAAATATATATGTATAACAAAACAAACAGCAAGCATAAAACATGACTGCTGAGAAATATCAGTAAGAAGTGGTTTTTGCAAAGTAAATGATGAATAATTGCCAAGAACCCTAAATCCAGTCATTGGCTTCTATGACAGGACAAAAGATAAATAAACAAAAACACAGCGTGACAGTTGCATTAACAAGGCAAACAGGAAAACCAACTATATGCCTTGAGTGTTGTTAAAACAAAAGATGTCAAAGAGTAGCAGTGATAAGTAAAAACTTGATTTCCATCATAGGTAAGTCTTTATAAGTATTTTTTAAAACATTTCTCTCATATTTAGTAGCACATGTTTTTTCTTCATATTTTTATATTATTTCACTTTTTACTGTTTGCAAACTTTTATATTTTTACAATAAATGAGTTACTCATAAATTATATTTTGTCTTCTGTTCTTATTTTCTATATTACATTTTTTTGCAAAGGAAAGACCGAATCAAACTCCAGTGTATTTATATTGTGAGGTAGAAATGTCTCCACCAATGTTATGAGTTTAAGGGCACAATTTTGTACACCTACCACTCCTGGTTAGGAAAAACCTTAAGGTCTTAGTGGATAATACTTCACAGTTCATTGTTTACAATTTTTATAATATGTTATGATTCATACTAGAATAAAAAATATTTATTATTATAAGCTATTATTATTTACTTTAGTAAAGAAATGACTAATGATGGTGATATGGTCACCAAACGAGTGTGGTTAATAAACTAGTTATTCATGTGACTTAAAGTGTAATTTCTTAGTATTTATCTTCGTTTAGTAAACAATTACACATATTAAGTGACTTTTATTCCTTGACTCACAATGTGGTTAAAAAAACTGCGGAACCCTAAACAAAAATCTATGAATTGATCTGGCAGGGTGTTAAAGAAAATGACTTGCGATCTTAAAGCAAGTAAATTTGTAAAAACATTTTCTGAAACATGATTTCGATTAATCTCAATGAAACACTGATAAGGATTGCAGTCAAAAACATTATATCTCACTAAATTTTTTAATAATTTATATAAATTATAACTTTAGCAAGTTGTTACATCAATTGTAAATGTTTTAAAAATTATCATGGAGAACAAAATATAAGATTAATTTTATTTTTAGCTAACACTGTTTCAAATTTTCTTATTTGAAGAATTAATTTATATTTTTTTTCAAGGTGAAAAATTATTTCATGATTCATTTAAATGATTTCAACTAATTACATTGCAAACATGATTTTTTTTAATCACTTAAAATCCGAACGTTAAATTTTGTAAATTTGTTAAAATGCACTAAGAAAAAACGTTTTCGATCGCTATGTGGCGATCTTCATCAGTGTCTTCTGCTTGGAGATGTCAGGTCAAGCGGTGACGGTTTTAAAGACAGGTTTTCAATAGTATCAAAGATTATGTGTGATTTGTATTGTATTTGTTAGTTTAATATGTTTGTACTTTGTGTTTTTGTGTGTCTTAAGTTTCATATTGTTCTAGTGTGTTGAGATGTGGTCCTTTTTTGTTGATGTGTAGGATTTCTAAGTTATGGTAAATCTGGTAAGTCTGTGTATTTGTGTCCTGTTTCTTTTATGTGATTGTAGAATGTTGAGTTGGTGTTCTGTTTGTGTTCCTCGACTCTTTATTTAAAGCTGCAACCTGTTTGTCCAATGTAGAATTTGTTACATTTGTCGCAGTTCAGTTTGTATACGCCTGGTGCTTGTAGTTTATCTTTGTTGTTGGTGTTGTGTTGTATTTTGTATTGTAACTTGTTATTAGTTTTGTATGCTATTTTATATCCTATTTTTTGAAATTTGCCGGCTATTTTGTTTGTTGTTTTGTTTATGTATGGTAATGTGATGTTTTTGTTTTCCCTGTCTATAGTGTTAATTTTAGTGTTTTTTTGAATTTTGTACCATAGTTTGTCTATTATTTTGGGGTTGTATCCATTTGTGTATGCTAAATATTTAACTATCTAGTTATTTGTTTATGTTTTCGGTGGTCATTGGGACTTCTTTAAGTCTATGGAGCATGGATCTGAAGGCAGCGTATTTGTGTCGGATAAGGTGGTTGAGGTGTTGTGGATAATTGTGTCTGTTGTTATGGTTATAAAATACATCCAAAACACCACTTCACTTCAGAAATTGAAACCAACCGATCCCTAAACTTCCTCGACATACTTATGACTTAATAGTTTTCACTCAGTCACTCAATAATGACTTATGATTTATTCAGTGAATTCAAGATGAAAATTTGTTTTGTACACAATCTAATTAACAATATCTGTAACATTATATCTTCATGTTAAAAAAGGACAACTGTTTTTCGAGTTGTACCCTTTTATCATCTCATGGACATATCTGCTAAAATGGCTCCTCTCAATAAACAACAAAAATAAGTGCCACTATAAGCATGATTTTATGAATTTGTATATATCTTTCTATATATATAAGTATATACCATTCATATCTGAAGTTAATGATAGAAATAAATAATGTAGAAAATGATTGATTGACAGAATCAATTTAATTAAATGTTGAATGTTAAAATTTATTTGTTGCTTTGATTTTCATCTGGAGATTTTGTATGTAAGTAAAAACATTTTATCTAATTAATCACTTTTACACTAGTTTATGACTATCTGAACTTTAAATTTTGTAAATTTCTAAAAACTTACTGAGACAGAACATTTTTGATTGCTCTGTGGTGATCTTCATCAGTGTCAGACACAAATTTATAAAATTTAAAGTAACTAATGTAAAAGTGATTAATTAAGTTTCACCAAACGAATGGACACCTGAGGACTATGTTAGCCTGGTTTTGTCAATTTTTAGTCAGTTAAAAAGACTAATTTTAAAAATACTTAACTAAGTGAATACGTAATTGCTTACTTGCTGACGCGTTTCAAAACATTCGTTCCTTTTACGAAGCTAACCCTCCACTGGCGGCATCAGTTATGTGTAAAGACTCTAATGGGAATGGATTTATGACTGTGTAATGGGGTGGGTTGTTTGAGTTGTGTGTCATATAATAGAAAATTCTGTCACTTAGTATTTTTAAAATTAGTTTAACCAGTGAATTCAAGATGATTATATCAAGCAACTTGAGTTAAAAAGAGTTTAAAGTCTACTTTCTGTTAGGAGACTTTATATAGCTATCAGGATATTACTGTTTATGTATGTTGTAAACCTATACCGATTCAGATAAATATCCATGTTATCTCTATCTGGAAAGAAAAGGCGATTGGAATTTCAACTCAAATTTACAATATCTTCAGTTACCGAGCCTTTTACAGCCTTAAATTTGACAAGGGTAAGTGGTAATTAACATAAGGTATCAAGTAAAGTTCCCCTTCAGTAACGAAGTACATCATGTTTATAATGATTTCCGTTGAGTTTTTTTCCATTATAGATTATGCATTTAACATTGATGCTGAAAACACAAAGACAGTTAAATGGAATAACAATAAAAGATTGTATTTTCTTATAATATTGCAGGGGGTATATAATATTATTTTATTAACTAAAAACACTTGAAACTTGTAAATATTTACAAACTTGCCTATAGTACCACTTACTTATATTTGATGAGGACGGCTGTTTCAGGAGATGTGTACCATTGTCAACTCAGATCTCCTGAAACGGCCGTCCTCAACAAATATAAGTGCTACTATAGGCAAGTTTGTAAATATTTACAAGTGTTTAGTGAAAACTAGTAGCTCACGTGAAGATGGAATCAACAAATATAAAAACACTTGTAAAAATATCACACACCTATAATAGCACTTACTTTTATAATTGTTGATTACCTCAAGAATTATAAAAGTAAGTTCTACTATAGGAAAGTGTAACAGTTTTACAAGTGTTTTTACTTACACTTTTTAAAAAATGTTTTAACTTGCCTATAGTAGCACTTACTTTGCTTGTTGAGGACGGCCGTTTCGGGAGATGTGTCCCTTTGTCAAATCAGACCGTAACTGATCTCAAGGTTTACGTAGGTTAGGATGGGGGTGGGATATTTTGGTGGTGTGGGTGTATTTTATGTGTATTAGGAGTTATGATGTCAAAAAGTGCGTGTGAGTTGTAATGTAATTGTGTATTGAGTATGTGTGTAGGGTGTAGTTTGTAGTGCCTATGAGATCAGTTACGGTCTGAGTTGACAAAGGGACACATCTCCCGAAACGGCCGTCCTCAACAAGCAAAGTAAGTGCTACTATAGGCAAGTTAAAACATTTTTTAAAAAGTGTAAGTGATTACTAGTAGCTCACGCGAAGATGGAATCAACAAATGAAGTGTTTTTAGTTAAAAACTAGTAGCTGAAGTGAAGATGGAATCAACTCATTTTATTTTATTACATGTATTTTTATTAATAATAAAATATATTATATTTGATAATTTTACTGTTTCTAATTATAATGTATACTTTTTTGAACTAGTAATAAAATTGTTTTATAATATTTAATTTCACATAATATTTTGGTCATTAATAAAAATCCTTTAATATTAGTTGTTTATGATTGACTTTTATTATTTTACATTATTCATTTTTACAAAATGTCTACTAATTTTTTAGAAATTTAACACCTTTGTCAATAATCTGTATGTCATGAATTCAGGTTAATATGAATTATGGGAATTAGTAATGTATAACTAATTATAGAACTAATAACTTGATTAACATATTCTGGAACTTTGATCCTATTTCTGAAGCGGGAACTGTAATAACGTTGGAATTTCCATTCCTACAAAATAATATAAATCGCCACTGGTTTTAACAATCAGCCAGGTTAACCAACACAAATTGACTAATTAACGGTTTTGAACCACTCTGTAATACTATACTGTACTTTGATTGCTTTTTTTTATCACAAAAATAAAAAACTTTATATTAAAAAAAAAAATTAAGCTAAAGAATATTTTGCTTTTAAAGCTTCACGTTGCGTTCGAGACGGTTCTGCCACGCGAGTTAAAAATTTCGTATACTTCCATTATGTAATTAATATATCCATATCTGCACTGTTATTCTATTTTTCTTTCTCATATATCTACACGGAAAGACATAAATATGAAAGTGATGGAGGGTAGTTTTATTTTAAGAAGTAACTATCCATTAGTACATCACAGGGCTATATACCACAGGACCTGCCTATTATGTGTATTATTTTCTTTAAATTTCAAAGGCTATAGAAGTTATTTTGAGTTTCTTATCAAATTAAATGTAGCTTATTAAATTTAATTAATTGTCTTAAACACAGCTTTATTTAAATTGAAAAAATTACATAGGTCTTATATCACCATTTCGTGATATTATATTCTTGTTTTACACTTACGAACACACTTTATGAAAAAAATTAATGTGGGAAATGTCCTATATAAATATAACTGTACTTCGTAACTATTTGTTTCTTTGATTTTATAGTTTTTAATTATTAGACAATAATATTAAATATATTTCAAAATAGGTACCAATAATTGAGATAACAATAATGGTTATAATTCATAATTATCTAAAGTAACTATAGGTGAATTAATAACAGAAAGTTAATTAAGTTTATTACCTTTTAATTAACATTAGTTTATAATACAAGTATGTTTTAAAGTTTCAATTATTTGATGCAATGGTTTTTAACAGCCAATGCAATAGCCTTTTGTTTGACTTTAGCCATACCCCGGATCTTAAAGGGGAGGGGAAAGATTTGCAGAACAAAATGATTGAGTGAAGGGGAAGAATGTATCATAATATATGTTTTAAATTTAGATTTTATGCACAATTTGTGATAAAATTATGCATATGTTCAACATTTTAAAAGTGGTTCTATTTACAAACCAGTGCTGTTAATGTTTTTGGTCCGAAACGTAATATTCGTTTATAAAAAAAACTGATATCTGTACAAGGAGGTTGCATTACTACAGGTTGTTAACCTCATTTATTACAATCTTCGAATTGTGTTTATTTTACTAATTTCGTTGTCATTAACGGAAATGTGTAAGTCATAGCTTATTAAGTATACTATATATTTTTTGTAATAAATTCTTGATTTATGTTCCTAGAATATTTTTAATAATGTAAGAAAATGAAATTCACTACTACAGGGTTAATGGGATGGGCTAAGGGAGGTGGCAGTATTATTAAGTTGATCATTTTCAGTTCTTAACATAATCCATTGTTAATTAATTTGAACCTTTTACAGACCGCAAATTCCTGTTAGCATATTAAAACTACGAATTAAATGCATATTTTATTTAATAAATATTTTCAGTCCAAAGTAGTTCCTAGTAGAAATGAATACAAATTGTGTCAGCTCTGTTAGGGCTAAAATAAATTACTTTTGATTGTTAAAGAATTTAGTTTTATAAAGTTTACAATACTTAAGAGACCAATAAACCTCTATTATAATTTTTTTGTAGGTGTTATTTAAATATATAGACTCAAATAAAATAATGTAGGTTTGGAATAACTTGAAACATTTTGTATAAGGCTTATAATGTTTATGAGTAGAATGATCAGCTACTTTTGACTAAATTCTTGTATTTTAACGCCACAGATTCAGTTGGTTTTCAAGCTAGTCTTAAATTATGTTGATTTGAATACTTTGTAGCAGTTACGCCAAATAACTAAATCAATGATCTTTAAGTTATATAATGTTTGGTAAAGGAAGGGCTCTATATTATTTTCTTCGGTTACTAAGCAAATTACCTACCACTTGAGAAAAATATATAAAATTGTTCAAAACATGTCCTAAGTCTATATCCGTAATTTTTTTTTGTAATTGTTTATTTTAGTGGCCACTTACGATATTTTGGAAAGTTGTTCAAAACCACCAAATACGACGATATCCACAAGAATTTTTTTGACCAAGGAAAATTACTTTTTTCAATTTAAAAATCAGGGTAAAAAATTCAGTACGGATGTATAAGTAATGAATGGTGCGGAGTGATACAATGTTTCTTAATGTCACAACTGTAGTTGGTGTTTTAGCAATCCAAACTTATGAAAGAAAAACATGTCTTGAAGCTATATTGTCAACTATTATTTTTGTTATTGCTAGGGAAGGTAGGTGAATTTTATATATCTATATTGAAATATACCTATGAAGTATCCAGTCAGGATAAATTTGGTTCTAATTTTATACATTTAACTATTTAGTTAATGTATAAAATTAAAACCAAATCTAACCTGACTGGACACTTTTTAGGTATATTTTAATATTGGCATATAGCAATGTATAAATTTAAAACCAAATGAATCCTAATTTGAGACTTTATAAGTATATTTAAATATATGTATACAAAAGCCGTAAAAATTAAGCCAAAACATTGTTTCTCAAATATCTACACACGTAAGGTATGTGTGATGTTACTGTATCACTCCGCTGCCGATGCACACTTGAAGCCTCCCACTGTGATGTCACGAATCATTTGTATCACTCCCCCTTCATTCACAACTTATACCTCTGTGCTGAATTTTTTACCTTACTTTAAACTGAAATAAGTAACTTTCCTAGGTCAACAAATAAAAATTCTTGTGGATATCATCCTATTTGGTGGTTTTGAACAATTTTCAAAAATATCATAGGTGGCTGCTCTTATGAACAACAACCTTTTTTATACATGGAAGGTTATTTCTTATCAAATTTTAGTTATTAATCACTTTAACAATAGTTTATGACTATCTGAACTTTAAATTTTGTAAATTCGTTAAAACTTACTGAGACAGAACGTTTTCGAACACTATGTGCCGATCTTCATCAGTGTCTTCTGCTTGGAGATGTCAGGTCAAGCGGTGACGGTTTTAAAGGTAGGTTTTCGATAGTATCAAAGAGTATGTGTGATTTGTATTGTGTTTGTTTGTTCAATATGTTCGGATAGTCATAAATTATTGTTAAAGTGATTAATAAGATTCACAGAACGTGATGGACTACAAAATTCAAGAAATTTTAGTTGTTGAAAAAAATACAGTCCAGAGTAGTAAGAAGTACTACGTCTGTCTGCTTCTGAAGATGATACATGTCTAAGTGATGCCACAACTGTAGTGACATCACGTTATGTCTACTCTTGTGTAGACATTTATTGTTTAATGTTTATGAAATAATAACTCGCAAAAGGCCTAAACCTGCTGTTGACTCGCAATTGTTGGGGTTATTGTATCTGATGATGGACATTTCACAGTCTAATTTGTAGTGTGTTAAAAGGTCAAATGAGCAAAAGTATTTGGAATCTATTTTACCATTACAATCACTGACTAAACCTAAAATTACAGAATTTGACGCTAACATATACCTTACTTTTGGTATAGTTGTTACATAAACTGTTTCATATTTTGTAGGTATAGAATGTAATTTATACAATTTAAAAGAGCCTTTTCTACAATAGGTAAGTTTATAAAATATACAATTTTTTCAGAATCTAGTTTACAATTAGGCCTAACTTTAATCAGGTTTTCTAATTCCCACATATTTTCTATTTTAAAATAATTATCAATATCTCTTATTTTATTATCATTGTCTGTTACATATTCATTACCTAACAGGCTACCGTTACAATTGCCGCAATTAACTTGAAAAATTGGTAATACATCATTATAATAGGAATCAATGTCGTTTAAATGATTTATAAAGTTTCTTACATTAAAATAGTGGACAAAGGTATGGTAGAAAAATTCTAATTTGGCTGGCCCAAGATCTATTGGGATTATTCCGAGGTTGTTAGTGATGTCTTTGATATCTGCTGAGTCGGTGGCCGAACAGGAAGGACGAACAGGAGGGACCTGGAAAAAGATTTTGAACATTAATTATATTTCTTATCTTCCTAGGCCTTTTAATTTTTGACAAATGTATTTTTTCTCTTGTGTTATGATGTCTAAGCTTTATTTTACCGGTTTTCCTTTCTTTATTAACTGAAGATATTTCTTCTTTGCTATATTTATTTTTTGTCTTACCCTATTTTTGTATTGTTTTTACATAAACTTCAGTTGGAATATCTGGAAGTGATTCCTTGTTTATATTTCTTTTGTCCAAAATTTTTTCTTTTATTTTTTGGTTAGCATTTTTAATGTTTTCATACAGTGCTTTTGTTTTCTCTCTATGGCTTACAACGTAGTCGTTTGCAAACTGGTTTTCTATATCTACATCCAGTAGGGTGTTAGAGTTTATAAGACCAAATAAAACTTCACTCGACGTTAATTTAATAACTGAATGTATGCTATTATTATATTCTATTATAGCATATTTCACTTTCTTAATTATATTGTCCCTTTTGAACTTGATTTGATTATAAAAGTCTTATGTGCTCTACTGCTGTGGAATGAACTCTTTCACCAATTATAACTGTTTGAACTTACAACTAACTCTAAAGCTTATCCCTTTAGTTTTGCTAAAATTGAGGACATCAAATATTCGTTTTGAAAGTCATCAGGATTATTAGCAACAAAGAATTTACTTACTATTTTATCACAAATTGTGACAAACCTATTTAGCATTATAGGCTCTCCAGAAAATTCTGCTATCATATCTAAAAATTCCTTTTTTAAGGTTGGAGTAGCCATTTTCTTTTTTATATTTAATTTCAAAACAAAAATTAAAATATATGGTGAAAATATAACAGTATTTTACTTAATAATATTTCCTAGGATTTATTTACAGTATAATCCCTATAATCCCAAATACTTTGCTCATTACGTATTTTGTAACGCCGTACTTTTTGTATTGCACTATTCACAATCACTAAAACTTTTCTGTCACGATGTTCTCTTTTGTTGGTAATAGATATACACTCTATTAAATTGTTGCAGAGTTGTTCCTCAATTAACAGTTAAAACCGACGGACGTTATATTCACTAACTTCCTTGAGGGGTCCTACCGACTGCACCAGTTACGTGTGTTGTTAAGCTCAAAACGTTTTTAAAAATAATTTTATTTTTATAAACCTTTATTAATTAAGAAGAATTTAATTTTGAAATTATTACATTAATTTTTGCTTAACAAAAAATACAACTGTTATGCAGTTGGAGTACCTACAACTTTACTCAAAATGAGTTTTAAATAAATGTAGTAATATAAAAATGATTACTCAAGTACTTATTTTTTTTTATTAAAACATAGATGGAAAGATCTACTAAACGTATTAGATATTTTATTTTTAATTTTCGGTGATACTTTGATTATCTCAAAAACGTTTTATCAGGCGCGTATCCAGCGACTTGCTTTGGGGGGGGGCGATCGATGCATTATATATATATATATATATATATATATATATATATATATAATATATGTGTGTGTGTGTGCGCGCACGTGCGCGTGCATGTATGTAAAAACGTAGAACATAAAAAGTTCTTTTTACGCTTGTGTTAGAAATCAGTAATGTGATAGAGATTCGTAGCAAATTAGACTTTTTAATAAATAATTATTCCAGTTTCGATAACACTTATGGCTAGAGAATATTATTAATTTCATAATAAGCTATTATTATAAAAATGGTTTATTAATTAATATAAGTAGTTATTCTTCCAACACGAACAATTCCGGACTCAACTGCGAATATTACGCTTGCAAAATTACGTATTGAAAATCATATCTTCGAGACTAAGCTTCACTAGCGCTATCTGTTGTTAAAACGTTTAGACGTTTACGAGCGTATGCCGAGGGACATTTTCAAATGAAAAATTAAAATTTTATTTTTTATGTACAATAAAAGACGAATTAACTTAAGTAAAAGTCTAATTTAACAGAAAGTCCTAATTTAATAATATATTGTTGATTTTTAACCCAAAGTTCTTGAGGGTTGGGAGGGGGGGGCGATCGCCCCATCCGCCCCCCCTTGGATACGCGCCTGGTTTTATGTACAACATGATGGTTCTTCCATCTGGAGCAAAAATCACTAAACTACTGGAAGAGCTTACTCTAGAACATAAAGTTGTCCATGTGAGAAACAGTCATCTCTCGAATCAATTCCAGCTCTATGAGTTTTGCCTAACAGTCACAGAATGTCATGTTAGCTTTAGCGAAATTTAATTTAGTGTTTATGAACATAATAGCTGATACGACAGATGTTGTCCTGTTATACCTACAAATATTCAATTCAAACAAATTAAAAGTAAAAAAAAAATTCCAAAGTATAATGTTTTTTATAATGTACAACAGTCTTTAATTTGTTTTAGATCATATCTAACCATGTACTTGTGGTTACTGAAAATCAACTACACTCATCTCCCAATATACAGTAGAACCCCTCAAATCCGAACCCCATAAAACTGAACCCCCGCGAAATCCGAACATGATTTGAGGAAAACCTAATTTTAAAAAAGTATCTAAAATTTAATGAAGTATGTACTGAAAGTTTGCTACTTTCGTAAAACAGGACTGAGATGTGCAATATAATGGAATTGGCACTGTAAAAATATAATATAATACGAAGGCCTATCCTGTACTACTGTGTCTCTTCATTAACATAGAATTTATTGGCAGTAAAATAAAAATAAAAAAGATAAACACTAAACTATATGTTTCATATAGTTTTTCTTGAATAGAAACCGAACAGTCTTCTTCAATTAATGTTTGCAGAAGCTTTTTTCTGTAGCTCAGTTTTATGTTCCGCAGCACTCCTTGATCCATAGGCTGAAGCAACGATGTCAAGATAGGTGGGAGAAAAATTGCTTTTATGTCTTTACATACCAACTGCATGTCTGAAGGATGTGAAGGAGCATTGTCTATCAAAAGTAGAGCTTTTGGTGGCAGTCCATTTTTTTCATTAAATTTTGTTACTGAAGGTATTAATTCATTTTTGAACCACTCCTTGAAAATATTACCAGTCATCCACACCTTATATTGATTTCAATAATGAACAGGGAGAGAATTCAAGTTCATATTTTTAGGGCTTGTGGCTTGGCGGATTTTCCAATCACCATTAATGGTAGCTTATTTGTTACCGCTGCGTTATTCTAAGCTAAAACTGTGAGATGCTGTTTCCTCGTTTTAAAGCCTGCCGCAGAAGATTCCTCTTTAGAAGGCAAGACTTTTAGTGGGAAGAGCTTTAAAATTCAATCCAGTCTCGTCCGCATTATACACTTGCTGGGGTGAGTAATTTTCAGATGAAATCAAATCTGTGAATTCTTCTAAATATTCTTTTGCAGCAAGATTATCAGCTGATAACTCCCCCCCGCGCCTACCATTAGTTGTCTAATTCCGTGCCTCCTCTTCCATCTACTGCTAGCATAAATTCCAAATCACCGTTCATTGATTTGTTTAATTGTAAAGCATTTTCTTGTATTAATGGGCCACTAATAGGAACTCCCTTCTGCCTCTCTTGTGTAAACCATAAAAATACAGCCTTGTCAATTTTTTCATTCACAGAAACTTCCGAGTGATGGTGTTGTTCCAAAGACTTTTCACTTGTAGCACTGGAAAACTTGAATTTTTGATACAGAAATATGTAATGAGTGCTCTAATATTGTTCGTTAATAAAAAAACACAATTCTGTCAAATGCAAAATACACAACAAATCCGAACTTTTTTGGCAAATCCAAAATTTTCCAAATCCGAACAGGCTATAGCCTCAATTAGTTCGGATTTGAAGGGTTCCACTGTATATGAAATCATAGTTACTAAATAAATTTAAGAGACGAATGTCTTAGCATTCCATGGATTCACTATGTGGGTGTTGGGTTCATCGTGTGGCAAAGGGAGTAACCCTGAGTAGCCCCGGGACTTGTGATTCCGGGTGTAGCATTTCTAGATCTTAAGAATAAATAATAGCCTAATTTGTAAGAATCTCAAAACAAAACAATTTAGTCTAAAACCTTCAGTTTTTCTTTTGTTGTACATCTTGAGGTTTTTCTATAGTTACACTTTTGATATTAACTTAGCAATAAAAACAACACTTACTGATATTTTTCAGCAGACACGTTTCACACTAGATTAGCGCATTATTCAATGCTGTGAGCCACGGACAAAACTGTTGCTCAGGTGTGTTGTGTTGGTGTGAGTCTGTGGTGTAATGGTGTTCTGTGGTGTGTTACTGTTCTTAGAGTAGTTTCTAATTATTAAGTGGTCAAATATTGTATTTGATTGTGAGTCCGTTTTGTCGTTTAGAATGTGTTGTGGATAGTATTTATTGTTTTTGTATATCTCATCGTTTTCTGTTGTGTTAAGTTTGTTGCTTTTTTTGATGTAGTGTAGGATTTTTAGATTGGTGTCTATGTTAGTTTGTGAATGTAGAGTGTTTTGTATGTGTATGGCGAAATTTGATTTGGGTTGACTTTTTTATATCTTTCAAGTGTTTGTTGTATTTTGTGGTAAAGGTTCTCCCTGTTTGTCCTTTGTAAAAGCTGGGGCATTTGTTGCATGTAATCTTGTATACTCCTGCCCTGTCATGTTTATTCTGGCGTGTTTTTGAACTGTGTAGGTATTATTTTAATTGTGTTGTATGTTTTAAATGCTACTTTGTATTTAAGTTTGCAGAACGAGGAAGCTATTTTTTTGTGATGTGTTGTGATATGTTAATGTTATGTATTTTTGTGTTTGTGTGCTATTGTTTTTTGTTGTGTTATGTGTGTGTTGTTATTTACGCATTATGTTATCTATCAAGGTGCGTTTGTATCCATTTTTATGTGTTTTATTGTGTTTAGTTTGTTTATTTTGTCTTCATTGTTCATGGGTATGTTAATTAGTCTGTGAATCATGGAGTGAAAGGCAGCATGTTTGTGTTGTGTGGGTTGGTTGGAAGTGTTGTGTATAACTCTGTCAGTGGTGGTGGGTTTCCTGTATATTTTTTTGGAAAAATTATTTTTTCATAAAAAGGTTTTGTAAGTCTTTATGTTTTTTTAAAAAAAATGTTCATACACACTTAATCATAGGACTCTAAATTAATATAAGATTGTCAGATAGAATAAATGTATATAATCTTTTGTTATATTTTTCAATTCAAAATTGTTGATCCTAAGGATTTTAATATTTAAAGTTGAACTGTAACTATTCTTTTTTATTTGTTTTCCAGGTTTTTTGCTTTTTGAAAGCAACAGCCTATTCACAAAATAGTTATTTATTAAAGTCCTATCTAAAAGTCCATAAGCAATGAATAGCCAAAGTTTCACTCTTGCCGAAAGATTAATACCTGCAACCTATCTGCAGCTGGCAGCTGCATCTAAAAAATCTAGAGAAAATTTAATCCGGATTCTTATTGAGCAGGTAAGCTAAATTATTTATGTAAGCAGGTAAGCTTACTCTATCCTATTCTATTGATCTCACAACTTTTTCTGTTTTAGATTTTTTTCTATTTGTTCTTCATCATTGATGGTAACATAATTTTTTAAATGTCAGTTGTTCAATAAGTGTTGTTAGCTACAAGGTTATTTTTATTTCAATTTTAAATTTAATATTTATTTAATTCATTAGCTATGCTTGTTATTATTACTTTCATTAATACTTAGTTTTCGAATATATAAGATAAAAAATCAACAATAAGTAACAATATTATTATTATTTATCAACTTTGAACTATAGGGTGATTCATATAAAACTCATGGTTTTCATTAGTCCATTATTTGAGTTTGCCGGAAGGTTTCATTTGCCTATCAAATGATGCAGGATGCCTTAGATTTTTGATTGCATGTCGCATATTCGTCCACAGATGGTGCTGCGTGTCGCGCCAGAGCTGTAGGCATTTGTCAACAAATAGCGTAGTTGGAGCTGTGTTCATTGTCGCTTGTTCAAGTCAGTAAATTTCTTTTTCATTCAGGTTTTGTTTGTTCAAATCAGTTTATTGTTTCATCATTCACATTTCGTTTGTTCGAATCGGCTTATTGCTTTGTTGTTCATGATGCAATACAAGTTACAGCACTATCTATTTATTGTTAAAAACTATTGAATAACGCAATCGGTCATAAGCACACAAAGAGCATACCAGAAGAAATTTGGTGTTCGCAATAGTCCAGACAGGAATACAATACTGTAAATGGTACACTAGTTGAAAAAACAGGACATCTTGTGAGTGAAACTGGCAAGAATCTGGCAGATCCAAAGTTACTTTGAAGACCGCATAGCTTCCAGGAATTTGTGGCCGCGAACATTACCGGACTTGACTGCACTAGACTTCTTTCTGTGGGGATATCTAAAGCGAATAGTCCACACTACATGGACTCAGGTTTTGAGATAATCTGATGGACAATATTACACGCGAAATCAACAGTATTGACAAAGTTGACAATACATTGTCGGTATTGGCAATGTTCCAGCGAACAGCCAAAAACATGGAACTATGTGTTTAGCTGTGTCTAGAGGCCGACGGTTGACGTTTCCAACATAACCTTTAATGATCAATTAATCTTCCAGATATTCTGTACATGTAGAGCACAATCACATGTTATTTGTATTTCCTTCTTAAAATAAACAATGAAAATCATGAGGTTTATACGAATCACCCTATATTAGGAAGAGATTAGGTGCTATATATTTTAATAGTGATTCTGGAGACATGTATTATCACTGCCAGCTCCGAATCGAGCATAGGTTTAAATTAATTCAAACAAATACAACCTTGTAATGTTATTATGGCTTCTTAAGGAGAAGTATCTCTAGCCTTATGGATTCTAAGACCAGTATAATTACTGTAAACAGCTGCAGTATGTTTATTTGAATCATCATGATTTTTGAAAGCTCAAATCATATTTACAATACTACAAATCTAGTATTGCTACCTCGTATCATTACTCTAAATCTATTTTCTTCATGTCCATCGTGTTACACAGTGTTCTTGCCCCCCAACAGGTGTATTGTTTGGTGTATGGTTTTTTTGAGGTTCATGTAAATGAAATTACATTTTAGTAATGATAGAATTTTGATAAGATATATGTTCAACAAATAATTTTACAGAGAAAATGGCCAGAGGAAGGTTGGGATGATGCTACTATAGAGCTTTTCCTTTCCGATTTGGCTCAAATGGATAGTAACAATTTTCCTGCAACCTGTGGAGTAGGTGAACGAGAAGCTCGGTTTGCTTCGGGTAAGTGTTAACAATTTTACTAATTAAACTTTTACAATGCTGTAAATTAATTTCAGGCTTAAATATCTTTAAAATTGAATCAAACTGTTGTTTAATCTATTTCTTAGCAATCTAAAAACCTTTTTAACCTTTTATAATTTTTGCTTGTACTGACTTTTATTATTATAACTTTATAGCCTATAAAAATTTGAGTGAAGTTTGAGTTCTTGAAGATAGAATATGACCTGTCTCATTTAACAAAGTAGAGGACTCAAATGATTTTTGACTAGTTGAAATGAGTATTGGAGTTAAGGATATATAAACATATTAAAAATGGTGTCAGCGATTCCGATTTGTTGGCATAAATGTAAAGAAATAAATGGAACATGAAATGAGTATGCACTACTGACGGTGGAAGATTTATAAAAATAGCCTTGGAGAAGATAGAGATGCAGTCAGTTGAAACAGAGATCTGAGAAGATTATTTAGATGGGGAAGAGTTACAGAACATGAGAAGATGGCTGTTAGCAGGCTTAGAGTAAAAAGAAAATGGGCTGTAGAAGAAGGGGATACCAGGAAACTATTAGTGAAGAGGTAAAGATTGTAGCGAGATTGACAATCTATGATAAAAGAGGTAAGTCTTTAAAGTGCTGTAGTGTCATAGAAGAGGGAAGAAAAGACCTCCTGAAATGTTATGACCTTCCATCTAAATTCTCTGATCTTTTTTATCCTTTAGTTTTAATTACATTATTAAAAATTATTGGTTTTTTTAAAGAAAAGTTTCATGATTAAAGATAATTGAATTGTAAAGTTATCAGCAAAAAGTGTTTAGTATAATTCGGAAGAAATAGTTGAAGCTATAATATATTACTATTACTACTGTTTCATTTTAAAAGTTTTAAATTTAGTAGAGCTTCTTTAATTCATCTCGTTCGGGATAGAGGAGGTGATGAATTCGAGAAAAAGACAAATTACGGAAGTCTTGAAATTAACTTGTAAATGCAGATAAACATAAATACGTAAGCAGGAATGTAGTGTAATTAATATTCTACTTACATTATTTGTCAACCGAAAAACTCACCAACACAATAGTGTTGTAATAACAAAACATAAAAACACTAGTAGCCTGAAGTATAGTTCGTAATTTCAAATACAGTATATTACTCTATTTTCATAAAAGACGTAAAAAAACATTATAGTACCTTGTAAGAACAATAACACTATCAAACAAGTAATATAAAAAAATTTTTCCTAAAATAAATTCCTACTGAGGTCAAGAAAGAAAAATTGTATCATTGTTTATTTGTTTATTTTATTCGTAATTTATTTTAACCTTACAGCACTATTTATGATATTTTGTGGTAACCATGGCAACTGTATATGACATGAAGATTCATAGTTCAAATTTTGATAGACCTCCAAATTTTTATAATTAATTATTGAATAAATTTTTGTAAAAACTCTATTAATATCAATTGTCATCCACTATAGGTTTAAAAAAATGTATTTCAACTTGATTGGATGACTAAAACATATTTTATTAACGATTGAAAATTTGTATAAGGTATATATATATCAGGAAAGTGTGAGCTAATAGAATGAATTTAAAAAAATGTATATTAAAGTACTGAAGAATTTTTTTTCGGATCGAGGCTTTACTACGTGACAGTGCAGATGATGTTTATTATTACTATGAAGAAATAAAGGGTGACAAATTAGAAATTTTCTTCTGTACTTGTAATCACACTGCTTATTAAAGTTGCTTCTTTTAATCACTTATTAAATTATAAGTATGTATTGTGTTACTGAGAGAATACTTTTCAGCTTACACACTGACACGTCTCAAAATAATCATTCTACCTAATTTGTAGTGGTTAGCTTTGCCAATAAAATGATTATTTCGAAACTTGTCAGCACGTAAGTTCAAAAGTATTCACTCAGTTACGCGATTATTACTTATAATGTTCTTTGTGCTTTGTGATGTCTATCATTGTTTGTTTTGAATTACTTATCAAGAAATACCACTTGGTATTAAACCTATAAAGGTTTAATTTATAAATCTAATTTTGCTCAAAGTAAGGGGTTACACTATTACTTAAACTTAAGGCTTTGTGGTAATAAATTTAATATCATCAATATAAATATTTTATTAGCTTTGGTGGCAAGAAGACACTTTCGAATGGGTCATGGAATTGGAAGGTCAGGAGACATAGGAGAGGTCCAGCCCAAAGCTCCCGGGTCAAGTCTTCTTATTAAACTGGCAAATGCTCTTCTGTTGGATACTATTCGATTTATGGGTAATTTAAAATTAATTACCAATAATTAAGACTTATACCAATATTAACACTTTAGCTACCATGTCGGGCCAATTAGCACCAAAATTAACACTTTAGCTACCATTTCGGGTCAATTGACACCAATATTAACACTTTATCTACCATGTCGGGCCAATTGGTAAATTGGCCCAGTAGGCTGAACCGAATACCGTCGAGCCACTAGGCCAGCCATTGTTGAATAGTAAAGTTTTATGGTTATTAGTACTACTCCACCTGTGTTTCTACTTTTGGAAAAATGAATGCACGATGGGTTTTGTTTGATAGATAAATTCCAATGTCAATACAACAATAAGAACTGAATTGTAGGAGCTTATTGTTGATTTGGAATCCTATCTTTGTTAGATGAATGTTTAGAGCAGTCAGTAATAGTGTATAAGTTTTGTTCAATCATGTTCATTGAAGTAGAATGAATGTTATCCACTTATAGCATAATACTGATTGACAGTAGAAAATCTTTGGCACCCGAAAACAATGAGAAACCCTTTGTAACATACTATGTTTCTCATTTTTTAAGAAAATAAAACAAATATATTTTGTGTTAAAATTGCTAGTAAATATTGTTTAATTTTTCAAATGAATTCCTTTCATTTTGAGTGCATATTTTAGGTTTTTATATACAGATGTGGTGATTAGCCTTAGCGATTAAGTATGCACATGTTTTGCTTTATCAGCATAAGTTTATAGTCATTTCTTATATCAATGAGTTATGTTATAAACTATTTTAACCAATTACTTTGTAACTACATTGTAATATACTTGAATTGTAATGTTATATAGCATAGTAATCTGTTTTCTTGAGTGTATAAAGTTGTGTGGTTTTAACCGAGTATATATACAACTGAGTATATAAAGTTGTGAGTAAGGTTATTTTATTGTTTTTTTTCAACACTCCTTGTTGATCCAGATGTTAACAACAAGTTTTATATTTTCCATGTTCCTTCGGTTTTTTGACATAATTAGTTGAAATTGCTATTCAGTATCTTTTATAAATATCTTGTCATACAAAAAGTCAGTATTATTATCACTTTTGTAAGTCTGTGCCTGTTGAAGCTTACTTTTTAATTTTTAACTTAATTATTAACTGATATTAGAAGTTATTCAGCTCTAATAACATTCACATAAAATGCACTTAAAAGGTAGGTTATGAACCTAAAACAACTTAGAACATTTACTTCTAATAATCTTTGTTTATTATTTAATGTATATTTAAAAGAGAAAGAAATTTATGAGGGTGCTCAATGTTGCTTATAGACAAATTTCTCTGTTTTTATTTAGGAGTAAGTAATTCAGCAGGCTGTTTTATGGTACCAATGGCTACAGGGATGTCTTTAGTCTTATGTATGTTAACTATGAAACAAGACAGGCCGGGCGCTAAGTTTGTATTATGGTCACGGATTGATCAAAAATCTTGTTTCAAGTGCATCATTACAGCAGGTATGAAAAATATATTTCTGTATCATATCTTTTATATATTATTTTATAAGATTAGGCAATATTGTCCTGAAGCTTAGGATGAGTTATTCAAATACGCCATCAATTGGGAAAAATACAATTTTGGGTTTCATAAGAATTATTAGTGCCGGGAAAAAATTTTAGTTTATACAGAACTTTTGCAAATTTTGTTATGGTTTGGGGAATTTCGACCCTCCTGGTAAAGTTAGGTCCAAATGTCATAAAGATGTTGAAGTTATAATTAGAACTGGCACATCCGGCTGATCCCTCAACTCTATTTAGGGACCACAATAATTTTGGGACGATGTTAAAGAAACAATCATAATTGTATAAACACCTCAGAGTTACCAGAATGCAAATTTTGGGAAAAAATCCCAGGACAAAGCAGTTACATCACATCGCAAAGATAAATGTGTCGTAGAGCTTGAATGAAAGCCTCAATTCCATAAACAATTTATGGCAGGTACACAGATAAATAGAGCTGGGTTGGGTTTGTGAAAGGTAAGGGAGGCTCGAGATATTATAAAATCCTTTCTACAATATGAAAATAACAGTTACAGGTTGCATGCAATGAACTGTGAAATGTAGAGTGAGTGGTTAACCATAGGCGGGTTTTGAGTCCTGTTAGCTCTGAAGGGATGTACCTTATTACATGACTGGATGCCCGCACCTATTGAACTTCTACCTTAATGACTTTCAGATAACACTCCTAGATCAGAGTAACTTAGTAAGATGGGAGAAAGCCTCTGGAAAATCTTGCTCTACTTTTGTGAGGCAATAGGTGCCAGGCACTTATTGGTGGGATGTAAGGTGCTTCTTGATAGGGGTCATTACTCACGTTACCATGATAGAGTACTTCAAATAATACGCGAGGCTGTAAGTCTCTTGGTAGCTAGAGCCCAAAAAGGATTGACCACAAGCAGAAGAGAAATGTGCTTTATTAATGCAGGCCTATCTGTAAACTCTAAAAGCAAGCCCTACCAATCCTAGCCCTTGCACCTGATTGGACTATTCTAATGGATATATATGAAACTCACTACAAAATTCCAGATGATGTTGGTGTTATATCATCTAGACTGGATATATTCCTTTTTTCAAACATATTCAAAGACCACACAATAAAAATGAATAAATATTATGTCCTAATAAATGAATTAACAAAAAGCGACTATACGGTTAATTTATAAGAGGTAGAAATGGGAGTGAGAGGTATACCAGCAAAATCTCTCTACAACTGCTAAAATACCTTGGCCTGTCGAGAACTGCAGTAAGTTCTACTTTAGAACAAGTATATAAAGCTGCATTAGCAGGGTTTTATGAAATTTGGCTAGGTAGATGGGGTAACATGGGTAGTAAAGGTGAGTGTATATGATCATCACAAAGAGGTCTCTAAAACCTACACTCGGAATCACAAGTCAGGACTCAGGGTTACGTCCTTTATCACACAATGAACTCGGCCCCTGCACAGTGAATCCATGGAATGCTAAGAAGTTTTCTTAAAATCATGTAATTTTGAAAGGATTAAAATCAAATTTGTATTTTTCTAAAACCAAGCAGTACATTAGAATATGACTAGTAAAAATATGGTAGAATAGATTTGGTTTTTATAAGAAAACTACTAATCTTTGATGCAAATTCATGCATTACATAAAGCCCTGTCTTCTTGTTCTGCAATGCAAAAACATATACAAAAATTTTTTGGACTTTTTCACAACTTTGCTTGTTAATAAGTTACATGGTTTTGCTAAAGTTTCTTACCTTTTTTTCTTAACAAATCTTCTGAATACTTAGTAACAACAATTTAAATACCCTATTTTTAAATACCTTTATAATAATGTGATATATTAATGTAAGGCAGTTCTTTAACATTTAATTCATATAGAACTGTGTTTGTGAAGTTAAGTTATAAACTTTTTACATTTCAGCCTCTTAGTATAAAATTTTGTATTATACTTTATTTATTTATGTTTGTGTTATTTCTTTAAAATATTGTTTTTTATAGAGAAACATTCTTCATATATAGTTGTGTCTTAGAGTGTTTAGGTTAAGTATGAATATTTTCAAAATTTAGATATTATTTATGGTTTCTGACTTTGAATTTAATTTTTGGTGCTTAAAATGTATTTTTAAGTAACATATACGTAAAAAAACAATCGAATGTGATTGGTTAATGGTAAACTATCACACAAATAACAAACAAAATATGATTCAATTATGTAATAAATAACAAATCCAGCGCTAAGGAGAAATTGTCTGAAATTGAAATTTACTGGTAGAATATCTTCAACAAGTACAACACATGAACAACTTTATGTATATCTTTGACAGAAGCTAAGGTCACTCCTAGTCTTTACAAACAAAACTTTTCATATATGTGACCTTTACTCATATAGTTGTGATTTATTACTCACCTGCAATTTTGAGTAAACAGTTTGTGTATGCCACTATAATTTACTCAAATCAATTGGCTGCATCTGGAAATTAGAGGTGAGCGAAGCAACTTTCTGTAGGATTGGTTCAGGTTTTCCACAGGATTTCTCTGAAGGAGTTAACTCCCTTTAGTAACCCCCCAATTCCTTCCCCTCAACCATCTTTGAAGGGGAAGGTAGTTATTTAGGTATTTTAATAATAATGTTTAGTTTATGATAATCATAATGTTTATTAATATTTAAATAAAATGTTGAAGTATTGTAATAATATATTGCCTTTAATCGTTAATAAATTATTTCGCATATTATTAACTAGGGATGGGCCGATTCCGATTCTTGATTCTAGAAATCATTGATTGTAATGGTATCGAGGAATCATGGATACTCGATTCTCCATTGATTAAAGTGCCGATTCCGATTCTTGATTCTAGGAATCATTGATTGTAATGGTATCGAGGAATCATGGATACTCGATTCTCCATTGATTAAAGGGCTGATTCCAATTCTTGACTTTTTAACTGTTAAAATACGTATGTGTTGTAATTTGTAGGAAATATAATTAATTATCAACTATGTTTTATTCAAGTATTAGTTGCTTTGAATGAATTAAACTATTGAAGCAAATACCAATTTGAGATAACAAAAATATTATTATTATTTTTGACGCAACAACAAAGACGGCCGGAAGCATTTCTGGTCCAATTGACACCACTGTTCTTGCTCTGTTGTCTCACTTTCACTTGGGAGGGCTCAACTCTCCTCTCTCTCTCTACCTGTCTCTGGACGCCACTACTTCATAAATGTCAAAACAAAACACAGAAAAAGTAGTTCTATAATTTTCTTATAATTTTAAATAAATCATTACTTTTATCCAATATGATTGTCATCCTTTCAGAAATTCCTATTCATAAATCAAAGTTGAATATTTTGATTAAACCATGACATTAAACAGGAACTTTTAAAAGGTTTTACCGTATTACCAAAATGTTAAATAAATAAATTATTAAATAATATCATGTACGCCTAAATAACTTGAAAGTATTGTGAATCGAAAGAAAATTTGAGAATCGGAATAAAAAATTTTAGGTATTGGCTCATTTTTTATATTAAGTAACTTCTTTTAACTTGTTGAAACAAATTAATTTTAGCAAATATTGTTTTTTCAAGAAATTAATAGAGAAAGTAAAGGAGCCAGTGAAAAATTTTATTTTTGAGAAGTTGTATAAATAAACTAATTTGTTTCCAATTTACACAATTTTGGCCGACACTTTTTAACTGTGATTGAAAAATAAGAATTACTAGCAAGACCTAGTAAATCTATAACACGTGAAGTACAAATAAAGAATGAAATGAATATACTCCATACTCCTAGTTCTATTTCTGAACTCCATATGCAGGAGCAGTGATTGGTGATTGTTAGGGGGTAGAAAGTGGTGATATGGTGGAGGGCAGAATGAAAGAGCACCTGCTTTGTTTGTCTTAAGTACAATAAGTGAGTTGTGATGTAGCGTTGAGTTAGGAGTTACCATTTCTATTTCCATGCTCTTCACTCACTCTGAAAGGATTCAACTTGTGACCGGATTGCCATCTAATCTGGTCAATGTATTTTCTTTATTACTCCTTTACTGGAAGGCTTTTATTACATAATTTGGCTACAGATTTTGTAAACAGTCACCGGCTCTACCTTTGTTTATATGCAGGTTAGGAATTGTGAGACTATTTCAAATTGGAAGTTAGTTGGACCCTTTTTTAAAAGATATCGGTTGTTGAACATTTTACGCGTTCTATGTCTAAGCTATATACCACATGCAATCTTTAGATTTTGAATAGTAACCTTAAATGCAAGAGTGTTGTCGATCTTACTTACTTCTTTGTACAGGCGTACAGCTTCAGGTGTAGCCGATAGCCCGATGTCCATGGTATGTGTTAGATGCAATAGCCCAGTATTGTTTATTCTTTAGTATTTCCTGTCATGCAGATACTCGGGTTCGTAGAATATCCCTTGCAGGAATCTGGTAGTGACAAGTAATATGCTTCAAACTCTCCTTGTCGTCACAAAGCTGGCATTGCGGCGAAGCCGAAAGGCCAAAGCGGAACAAATACTTTTGAGTCACAATGTGACCTTTACATGCTCTAGCTGCGAAAGTAGCAATCGGACGAGGTATATTTTTGTATATGTCATCCTTAGGTGGCTTTGTATTTGGTACCAGTTTTGACCTGTGGTCCCCGACTTCCAAATATCTGTCCAGTTGTATGTGAAATATTTTCCTACTTAGCTCTTGCATTGCAGTAAGGAAAATCTGTTTCGATCAGCAGGAAACATTGAACTGGCCTCGCTGAAGAAATATAAAAACATTTATGAAGTTATAAAATAAATATTTTAGTTTAGATGTCGAGTGTGATTAATTTAGAAACAACTGAGATAGGGTGGGAATATTCCAGAGTAATAGCACATATCGCCTCTATATAACTTTTGTTTCTTAAGCCAAATTTCATGACTGAATAGTTTGAAAATATCCTGATCTCAAAACCATCAATTATTGGACTAGATATTAGAAACTGGGGTATGATCTACAAGTGAGTTTGTAAATATCTTTATATTATCCTGTAAATATCTTTTTTTTATTTAGGCTGTTATTTGTGGAGTAGGCGAGTTTGTTTTGATTATATTTACAAAGTGCGTTGGTTTGTATATTTTATAGGTTTGTCAAGTAGATTTTGTGGTTTTGGCTTGTTCAGGAAGTAATATAGTTTGTAAATTATGGGCTGGCTTGTGCTTTACGTTTAGTGTTGTTCAGTTCTTAGTGGTGGTCTTGTTTTTCCAAGGGTTTTTTAAATATCCTTACATTATCAAAACAAGTGAGGATATAAAAATACAAGAATTATTTATTTTACAAGTAACTATAGCGTAACTAAGCGAATACTTTAGAACTTACTTACTGTTGATGCGTTTCGAAAGAATCATTTCATTTACTCAGTAGAGTCAGTAGGTTAGCTTCGTAAATGAAATGATTTTTTTGAAACGCGTCAACAGTAAGTAATGTGTTTATTCACTTAGTTACGCTATAGCTACTTATATAATTTAATCACAGAATGCAATAGATTTGGCAACAATAATGTTGTCTTTAATCTGACATATGTTGTATGAATTACTGCATTCATTTCTGATGATGTTAGTACTGTTTGCCGACAAAAAACTTGGAATAATAAAAAAACAATAAATAATTTTTGTATTTGGATTGTCTCAGTTGTTTTATTATAATACAAGAAAATATATTTTATAATATATATAAAATTATTATTGTTAATTGTAAACAATTATTCCAACCATTAAGTGCAATTAATTTTTACCTTGTGTGATGAGGCACCTTTTGGTCAATTGACCATTGTCAAATCACTTCAGTGATATATATATATATATATATATATATATATATATATATATATATATATATATATATATTTCAGTGATTCAACAATGGTCAAGTGACCGAAAGGTACCTCATCATAAGGTAAAAATTAATTGCACTTAATGGTTGGAATAATTGTTTACAATTATGATAATAATAAAATAATAATAATTACTCTTTCTCCCTCTCTCTCCCCTCCCTCTCTCTTTCTCTCTCTCTCTCTCTCTCTCTTTCTATATATATATATATATATATATATATATATATATATATATATATATATATATATAGATAGATTTTTTGGACTAGGAGACTGACAGACTTACCTTGGTAAGAGTCCACTCTGTAGTCTTGAAATAGAAACACATAAAAGCACTTAAACAATGATATATTTCAACCACACAGTGGTCCTTGTCAATCGAAGAGAAAACGCAAAAAGAAATATGAGAGAATGAAATAAAATAATTGTAACCACAGATTGTGTAGAGTAGAAATCAGATGTCACAGATGCACAGATTAAAGATATATATATATATATATATATATATATATATATATATATATATATATATATATATATATTTAGGTTAGTTTTGGTTAGTAAAGATTATTTAGATTTTTTGAACTAGGAGACTGACAGACTTACCTTGGTAAGAGTCCACTCTGTAATCTTGAAATAGAAACACATAAAAGCACTTAAACAATGATAAATTTCAACCACACAGTGGTCTTTGTCAATAACAGAAAACACAAAAAGAAATATGAGAGAATGAAATTTTTTTAAATTTCATTCTCTCATATTTCTTTTTGTGTTTTCTCTTCGATTGACAAAGACCACTGTGTGGTTGAAATATATCATTGTTTAAGTGCTTTTATGTGTTTCTATTTCAAGACTACAGTGTGGACTCTTACCAAGGTAAGTCTGTCAGTCTCCTAGTCCAAAAAATCCAAATAATCTCTCTCTCTCTCTCTCTCTCTCTCTCTCTCTCTCTCTCTCTCTCTCTATATATATATATATATATATATATATACAGTAAACTCTCGATTATCCGTGGAATAGGGTGCCCCGGTAACACCGGATAATGGATTCCCCGGATAATCCGCTATGAACAAAGAGTACGCAAAACGATCGATAATCGATTATTATACCATAAGTTACACAAATAATGACCCCGGTTAATGCAATTCACAAATAATCTTCAGAGGACAAAATAAATACAGAAAATAATTTAAAATGTCGATCTATTTGACGGATTATAACATGTAACTATTTACAATACGTACATAGGTATATGTCAAAAGTAAGTATGTACGTACATATGTAATTCCTTTACACATAATTCTTTCACTTTCTAACAAAAAAATATGTCACTTTCGTCTGTTTTTCTGTGAGCATTGATTTAGCTTTAATGTTCCAAGTTTCTCGAGAACCATTTTGTCGCACAGTGAAGAGTCGTCTTGCTCTAATTATTGTGTCCGTTGTTTTCATCTCAAAAATTTTATTTCTACCATATACAGGTTTATTTGGGACATTAAAAAAGTGTATTAGACATTAAAATGTTGTTTTATTTATCGGTTTACAATAAAAAAAGGGAAATTTACATAAAATATCAACTAATACAAATGATAAAATACTGCATGACAAAAAATAAAATTCAATAAAAAAGATAGAGAAATAAGAATAAAGCATAAAAAATCCAACTACCTACTACTAAAATAACCACTCAACGTTCAACTCGGAATGTTTGTTTCTACTTGTCATGTGTGTCACAAAGCCATAAAGATCGATAATGTATATGACAGATATGGATAATGCATATGTCACGTCCTAGACTATTTATAGCTGAGATTAGCTGACATTTGTTTACAATCTTATGATACACATTAGGTTTTCGGGCGTCCAAGCATTTTGTCATTGTCTCTTATATACAGTAGTCTGTTCCCACCTCGAGATGGTTCATTGCGTTTATCCTTGCGTTATTTGAGATAGCTGAGTTTATTTTTATGATCGTTGTTTTTACCGGATATTGTGCCGCGTTGGGCGGTTAAAAAAAAATAATGAATCTGATTGAAATAAAAATAGGATATTTGTAAAACAGTGGCAGACCCCGGATAATCCGCAAACCGGTTAATCTGCCCACGGATAATCGGGAGTTTACTGTATATATATATATATATATATATATATATCCCTCAAACACACACACACAGCGCGCGCGCGCACACACACACACACACACACACACACACACACACACACACACACACACATGCACACACACACACACACACACACACACACACTTATAAATATAATTCATATTTTGGATGGTCTTAGTTATTTTAGTGTTTAACAATTACTTTTAATACATAGCAGAAAGAGAGCAAGAAGTTGTTTTAGAATTTTTACAATTAAAGTTGCTACTTATTGTTTATAGGTTTACAACCAATTGTAATAGAAACAGTTGTGTCTGGAGAAGAACTGAGGACAGATGTAAATGCTTTGGAAACTCAAATGGCAACTTTAGGTTCAGACAATATTGTTTGTGTATTATCTACTACATCGTGTTTTGCACCTCGAGCTGCGGATTCTTTAGAACAAGTTTCTACTTTATGCAGCCGCTATAACATACCTCATCTTGTTAACAATGCTTATGGTTTGCAAAGCACTCGACTTATGCACCTCATACAAGAAGCTGCCAGGTAAATTTTTGTTTTATTACTTGAATTTATTTTTGCTATGTTTTTTTTAAAGTATAACTTATACTTTAAGTTTAAATAAAAGAAATTTTGTATTTTAATTTGAAAATAGTTATCTCTTAGGTTTCCTTGTACAGTTTCAAAGAACTTATAGACATCTTGTATCATTGTATGAACATATTACACTTTAAAATTACTTGTTAAATATAAGTTATTAAATTGCTAACTTTTGGAGGAAATGTTTTTGTCTTATGACTTCTTCAGCATCAGATTTCTGCCGCTGGGATTGCAGTAGTTGTGCTTTTCGGTTCCAATTTTTGTACAGTGGAGAGGGCATGGGAGGATTTCATTTCAAGAGGTGGGGGCGTGCTACCCTAAAGTTTTTAAACACCTGTTCTAAATGAACAAACACCTCATAGATCACAGACACTCTTCGATGACATCACTTCTAACATATAAAAATTGGTACCAAAAAACACAACTGCAGCAATCCTAGCAGCAGAAATGTGAGGCTGAAGGAGTTGTAAGACTAAAACATTTCCTCCAAATGTAAAGTTAACAATTTAACAACTTAAAATATTTTGTGTCACCTAATTGTAAGGTTTACCTTAATCATTCTATTGCCTCCCAAGTCTTGATTGACTTGGCTTCCTCCTTGGCTCTCTGATCTTACCATTGTATTTAAAGTGCAGTCCAAACTATTTTACAAAACTAACTACAGACAGGTGCTGATGGGTTTTATAGCTCCTTTGTTGACATGGTATCTTGTTTAATTTAAATTTATTTATATGATAATAGCAATGACAAGCAGCTGTATGGCTAAACCATGCAAACATAACTGCTCAGTTTAATAAACAGACGAGTTTTCGTATGACAGCTAAACTTTTCATGTGAAAGTGAAAGTTTGGCTTTACTCCCAAAAACTTTATTTAGCCAAAACTGTGAAAGTTTTTTTTTCAGAAACAATAAATAGCTGTTATTGTACTATTTATTATAGATATAAAATGAAGATTTTTGTAAGCTTCTGTTTATTGCAAACTTCTGTTTATTTGTTTTACTGTATTTGATCTGAATCAGTTCTGTTTACAGTTAGTTCAGTTTAATCATGGTCTACTATAAAAAATTAATTATTACCTGTGTGCAATTGTTTGTTTTTATAAGTTTTTGTAAAAATGTGTTGATGTATTTTTGTAATGTTTTATTATATACAGTAGAGTCTCAAAATTCCGAGTCCTGAAAATTCGAGCTTCCGTTAAATTCGAGCGCATCTCTATTTGAGTCTATTTCATCTATTTGAAAGAAAATGATGAGTCAGGCTTCCAAGAAATGCTGTACGATATGCAAAGGAAATGAGTCGGGCTTCCAAGAAATGTTTATGTCATTATGGTATTCAAAGGTATCTTATGATAAATGACGTCATAGAGACCATGCATGCCATACCTGGTATCCAGGCCCTGTATATATATATATATAGATTTTTTGGACTAGGAGACTGACAGACTTACCTTGGTAAGAGTCCACTCTGTAGTCTTGAAATAGAAACACATAAAAGCACTTAAACAATGATATATTTCAACCACACAGTGATCTTTGTCAATCGAAGAGAAAACACAAAAAGAAATATGAGAGAATGAAATAAAATAATTGTAATCACAGATTGTGTAGAGTAGAAATCAGATGTCACAGATGCACAGATTAAAGATATATATATATATATATATATATATATATATATATATATATATATATTGTTTCCATGAACATATGAGTGATTATAGTTTATATAAGTCTGTCAGGGGAAAAGAGATAAGGCTATTTGGAAAAAAAAAAAAGAAAGGATTTATCTGATGTTGAGGTTAGGGGATTCTCTGGACTTGGTATACCACTGGTATGATAGTTCCCACCTTCTCAGTTCTGAGGGATTGCAATCAGGGGGGAGTGATTTAATTATTTTTGTCGTATAGCAGTCATCAAAAGTTGTGATGTTGTGACTCGCAGCATGTTGAGCTGTTGGTCTATCCATATTCATAATTTTAACATCATGTCTGTGGCCATTCATTCTGATATTCAGACCATCCGTGGTCAGGCCTATGTACTGTGCTGAGCAAAGTTTACATTGTAGCTGGTATATGACATTTTTCGATGTACAATTATGATGACCCTGTATTTTGAAGACCATTTTTGTTGTTTGGCTGTTGAAACTATTTGCTGAGGGGTGTATTGGACACGTCTTGCATCTAGGTCTATTACATGGGAAGGAGCCATGAGGAAGTTTGTGTGGTTTCTCTGCACCAGGGTCTGATAGTTTAGGATGTTTTTCAAGTTGGGAGGTTGCTTGTACCAAATTTGCGGTGGATCGGTGAAAAGATTTTTGGTGTGGACGGAAGCTTGAAGAATTTTGAAGCCATCTCTCAATATCTTGTTGAGTTTATGTAGACCAGGATGGTAGTCTGTTATTAAAGACAGTTTATTTTGTTCTGTTTGTGGTTTATGGTGAACCGAGGATTGTGCTGAATGAATTTGGTTTTCAATGAGTTTTTTAGGGTATCCTCTTCTCTGGAAGGCTGTTGATATCTTTCTATTAAAATCTTCCAATTCCCTATCATTCGAACAGATTCTCTTACCCCTGATTGCTTGACTGTATGGAATGGATCGTTTTATGTTTATTGGGTGGTTGCTGTCGAAATGGAGATATTGTAGGTGGTTTGTAGGTTTGATGTGAATTCCTGTGTTGATATTTCCATTCTGGAGTGTTACCTCTACATCCAAAAAATTACTTACAATAGTAATATATTAACTTCATAAAGTCAGTGCAACGGAAAAACAATGGATAACGTAAAATATCAAGAATTTAACACCTACCAAGGTAAACAGTGATTCGACAATGGTCAAGTGACCGAAAGGCGCCTCACCACTCAAGGTAAAATCATTGCACTTAATGGTGGAAAAAATTACTTACAATAGTAATATATTAACTTCATAAAGTCAGTGCAACGGAAAAACAATGGATAACGTAAAATATCAAGAATATATATATATATACAGTATGCAAAGGAAATGAATTGGGCTTCCAAGATATGTTTATATCAATACGATATGCAATAGAAATGAGTCAGGCTTCAAAAAAATGTTCATATAAAGTTCTATAAACCTATTTAATGCAGTTTTATTTACCGATAGTATTAGGGTTCATTAAAACCCATACTTTTTCTAATGCGCAGTATCGTATTTTCGTGTAATCTGAGTTTTCGTTAATTCGACGGGGTCTCGGTCCCATCTACTTTGAGTTATTGAGACTCTACTGTACTATTAAACCCTGAAAATATATTTTGAAAACATATTTTTTTTATAGGAAAGGTCGTGTGGATGCGTTTGTGCAAAGCACTGATAAAAATTTTCTTGTACCTGTTGGAGGAGCCGTGATCTCAGGATTTGAAAAAGGCCTGCTTGAACGAATAGCAAAAAACTATCCAGGTAAAAAAAATAATAATACATTTTAACCTATATTAACATGTTCATTGCCAAGCTGGAAATTGGAATTTTGTGTGGTGGCCGCAATTTCTAATTCACTTAGAAATTGGATAGCAACGGTCACGCGATATAGCGTGATCGGTCATCCGGTAAGATCTGAAATCACGCGGTATTGCGTGATTGGCAATGAACATTAATAAAATTTTTCTCATATGTGAACAAAATGTGTAACTGCAAATTTCAAATATCTCTGTGTTTTAAATTTCAAACCTCCAAGCTCAGAAGATTGAATTCTAAATAGTGATATTAGATAGAGACATTTTTAAACCAAGTTTTTCGATTTTTGCAACTTTTATTGCAGTATGTAGTCTGTACTGATAAAGTACGAACAAATTAACTTTTTGTAAAAAGTTATATTCCAAACTGGAAGAGGAAATAAAATCAGGTTAGGTTTATGCATTTAAAGAGTATCTCTCCAGTTAGTTTTGTTTGTTATGTAGTAGAAGTTTCAACTTACAATGCTATAAAATTAAATTTTGAAGTCCTATATCTGTTATTTAGGTAGTAAAGCTGGTTATGACTCCCGTATTGTACATTTTTTAAGCGCTTTGGAAAATACGAAAATACAATATGAAAAATACAATAACACCTCTCTCTTATTTCTCGTTTGATTCTGAATGGTGATGAAGTGAAATTACTTGGTATGATGAGGTAAAATTTTAATTTCAATTGTATTGTGTTGATATGAAATAACCCCAGTATGTAAGCCCTTATTGTAAGGCGTAGAAAGGTCTCCAAACCGCCCCTGAAACGAGCTGCGTTTCTGACTAGTAAACTTCGGTTTTGCCCGCTTTTCCCGAATTACTGAAGTAAAATCTTCTGAACGGCTCCGTTTTCCACTGGTTCATTCCAGGTAGTGCAGTCGGACCTTCATTAATTCTTGGCTGGCTATGCCTGTGAGCCAATGAGGACTTTGCAGAAGAATCTGTAGCATGCAGCCATCAACTTGCCCACTAGTCCGTATCGGTTGCTTTAAAAGACAATAAAATATTAGACCCTTAGGAATATAGATGAATATTTTCTGTAGCACATTTGGAGCTGAGAAAGACCCATAATAAGGTATTACTGGCACACTATAAGTTCCGCTCTGGTTTGGCCGCTACTAGCCAATCTGGGTACTACGACTCACCTTCCTCCTGTTGCGTCTTCAAACCTTACAATGAATGTTAGCAAAACTTGTACAGCTGTAGGTTTTGAAATTCCGTTTCATTAGTTTATCAAAATCTACCAATGCTGCCACTGATTTTGCTATTACACGTGTTTTATTTGGAGTTGTAAACACTTGGCCATACAACATTGCATTGCTCTCTTTTTGATAGTGTCTAGTGACACTCCAGTCGCCCAACTACACATTTGCATGCCTTCACTCACCGCTCGAAGGTCTGAGCAAAACCTATAGTGCACCAGTTATACACAAGGTTGAACTCTAAAATAATGTGTCATTAAATAGTTGTAGGACCATTGAAAAAGAAGTAGGTGTAATTAAAACATGTATGTCGGAACTTTGGATTTTAAAAAGTTTCTAAGCTGAAAGTAATGTTTTCACTAGAAAATGTGACTTTTAAGAAATAATAATTACATTTACAGGTCGGGCATCAGCGAGTCCTGCTATGGATGTATTCATCACACTGCTTTCACTTGGAGTCAATGGATATAAAAGTTTAATAAGCCAACGGAAAGAAATGTATAAATATTTAAAAGAAGAACTTGGGAAAGTTGCAGTAAAACATGGAGAAAGGCTCTTGGAAACAAAAAACAATCCAATTTCAATAGGTAACTGTTAGTGCGTTTCTAAAACATACATAGCTTAGTTACAAAATTAGTTTTTTTTTGGTTTGTAATGTTAGTTAACAAATTCACTCTAGTAGTTATTGGGTAGATCTCTTGTTAGCGCCAATCTTACTCTCCTGTTTTTCTTGAACATAACGTTTTAATATTTCTTGAACATAATTTTTTCATTTTTAAAATTGACAGTATCTAATTATCAATAAATTGAACTCAAACGATGATCAATACCAAGTTAATTATTTCAATAATATACAAGCAATGCTTCGGTCACATTTTAAGTGACCCTTTTCAAGCTCTCAAATCTACAAACATAAAACAAAATTTAAACATTAGATTCACCATAAATTGCAAGTTCAACAACTTTAAACAATTTAAAACATACAAGCACTGGATAAAACCCAAAACCACAAACTTCAGTTAAAAAATAGCAATTCGTGTTTAAACTTTCACGTTCATACCAATACGAACCAATCCTCAGTCCAATACTCAGTATTGGTATGGAGGTTAAATTGTAAACACGGATTGCCATTGTTTAACTGATGTTTGTTTGGGTTTTATCCAGTATGTTTGAAATTGTGTTTAAAGTTGTTGAACTTGCAATTTAATGTTTAAATTATAACAGTTATTGTTTTATCCTATAACTAAATGATACTTAACTATGTGAATACGCAAGGGCTTACTTGCTGACGCGTTTCGAAACAATCAATCCTTTTACAAAGCAAAGCCCTTACGTATTCACTTAGTTAAGTATCATTTAATTATAGTTTAATCAGTGAATTGAAGATGATTACAACAAGCAACTTTATTTTTTTATGTTTATAGATTTGAAAGTTTGAAAAAGGCCAATTAAAATGTCACCAAAACATTGCTTGAGTTAAATTACAAACTCGACATTGATCATAGCTTGCGTCAATTTAATGTTAAAATTTCATACTGATAGAAGCTAAACCCAGTATTTAATTATGTTTAGTGTATGTATTACAAACATTTATTTATTTCAGTGGATTAATGTTAAAAGCTAAAAGTTAAAGATTATTTCTGAAGAGGACTGTATTTATAAATAGTATACTTTGATGGGTGAGATATTTTAATAAAAAATTGAGTTTTTATTTTAGCCATGACACTCACTTCCCTAGCAGGAGGGGATAGTAAACGAGTCACAATGCTTGGTTCTATGCTATTTCTTCGCTCAGTTTCTGGGACCAGAGTAATCTCAGGCACAGAGCTGAAAGAGGTTGCAGGATATAAATTTGAAGGTAATTTTTTGACTAAATTAATTGTTTTTCAATTAATTTTTTGAAATATTTACATGAGAGTGTGATTTTCATCTAAATGTAAGATGTAATTAAATTATTCCTGTTATATTGATAGGTTGGGGAGCACATTATTCTAACTATCCAACGCCGTACCTTACTGCTGCCGCCGCTCTAGGAATGCGTAAGTCTGATGTAGATTTATTCACACACCGTTTAGACAAAGCGCTAAGCAAGGTAAAAGGTAGATCCGCACCTCCTACTCCCACTTCCGTCGAAGAACTCACCGTTAGTGGGAGGAGATCGGCTGGCCGAGGAACAGTCAATGGTGAAACAGGTGACAATGCTAACAGTAGTGCGGGTACATCTCTTGCCAGTAGCAAAGATAGTCTGCGTAAATGATGATAAATGCTAAGTGTAGCTGTCTTCAGAGTGTTCTGCATCGCTGTCAATCTAACGGCTTGGTAAAACCAAGTAATTTATTCAGTATGTATGTATCCTCCATTTACATATTGAACAAACTCCTTATTTAAAAAAATAAATATGCTTTCATTAAATATAATTTGGGTTAAATGTAAAGTGTTTTAAATGAATTGTGTGTATAAATAGTTATGCAATACTCAGTCCATTCTCTTGAAAGATTATGTTTTTTGTTTTTATTGTAGCAATTCTACGTTTACTAAAAAAAATATCAAAATATATAATTTATTTTAAAAAAGGTATTTTTAGTCGGCTTTAGAATATTAACTGATAATATCACAGATTTTTTTTGTCTTTTTAAAGTATTAAACTAAGAATAAGAACAAATGAAATACATTAAATTTTGATTTCAGGTATAAGAATTTAAAATATAGAAACTATTAAGTTTTTTAACAAAGCTCAAGTTAAATGAATTTTATGGACCTAAAAATAATTTGAACTATTTATAATAGTTTTACACAAAAAGAATGCCAAAACATTTGACGTAGCTGATTTTGAAGCTAAATTTTCTAATATTGAAATTATACAGTCTTTTGCCAATTGAGTTGATATTAAAAGCTATAAAATCTCAAATAATTGATTAATGGTGTTTTTTGTCTAAATTTGGATCTCTTGAAAGCATTTCAACAGATTTCCACTGGGTGGCCACTTCTGACATTCACCCACTTTCCTAACCTAGTTTGTTTTCTTCAGTGTATTAAAAATAATTGTCAACTACCCACTGTTAACTGTTACTATGCTGTCAATTATAGCGTAGTATGTTTTTGGTTTCTGTGTTATTTGTATGGTGTGATTTTGGCGTTTTGTTAATATAAATTACAATAATTAATAAAGGAAATTGCCCAAAACTGAACTTCTTCCCCTAAAGAGGGCTGTTGTTCTGGCTCTACGTTTTCATTAACACTCTAGTGAGAGAAATTGTATAAATTTAGATAGGTTTCTATCACTACACTACACTGATTATTTGGTAAATTTAAACTATATATATAATTAGGTTAGTTTTGGTTGGAAAAGATTATTTAGATTTTTTGGACTAGGAAACTGACAGACTTACCTTGGTAAGAGTTCACTCTGTAGTCTTGAAATAGAAACACATAAAAGCACTTAAGCAATGATTGAAATATATCAATCTAACTATATTAACTATATTGAATGTAGTCCAAAAAATCTATCTATCTATCTATCTATCTATATATATATATATATTACCACGGATGGTCTGAGCGTCAGAATGAATGGCCACAGACATGACGTTAGAACCATGAACATAGACAAGCCAACCACTCAACACGCTGTTAGTCACAACATCATATCATTCAATGATTGTTGTACCACCAAAATAATTAAGGCCCTCCCCCCTGATTGCAATCCTTCAGAATTGAGAAGATGGGAGTTATCATACCAGTGGTACACCAAATCTAGAGAGCCTCCTAACCTCAACATCAGATAAAACTCTTTTTACATTCCTCTAAACTTTTATCATTTTTAACAACTCCATTTACCTTCCTTCTGACAGACTATTAATATCTAGTTTCAAGTAATCAATATTTACACAAATCATATATAACAATATTTACACAAATCACATATAGCACTATATCATAAACTATAAATCTGTGATATTTGGATATTTATACACATCTGTGGTTCACTTCAGTCTTTTGTTTTTCTCTTTCTTGACCGATGAAGATAATTTTTGATCGAAATATTTCAATAGTGTGTTAAGTTTTTATATGTGTTTATTTCCAAGATATTGCAGTTTTGGACTATTGCCATTAGGTAAGTCTGTTAGTCTCCTAGCTAGTCCGAAAATTCCTAAATATGCTTTAAGCTCTACTAGAACTAACCTATATATTTATATATAAATAATGTTTTCCTAGGATCAAAACACTTAATAAAGTATTGAAAAGTGTTTTGAGTGTATTAAGTGTTTTGATCCTAGGAAAACATTAATAGCAGTAAAAACCTGTAGTTTTTACATTTAGCTATATTTATTTTTATTTATTCTAGACGTTTAAAGTTAAACATTTTGACCTATATGACCTAAATGGTAAGGTTTATGGTTAATGTTTATTGCGTTTGTATTTTATAAAATGCTAACTTCATAATTTTTTTTATTACTATTTAATTTGTTTTTTTTCAGAAGCCAGATCAAGTCTTAAAAAAATGTATTTCATTACTAAAGCCTTATATTTAGCTAAAAACAATTGATAAGAAAATCATAAAATAATAGAGAGGTGGACAAAGCTTGTTTTGTTAGAATTGAATAAAGTTTATTGAATATGTTCTAAAAGTAAAGCATGTTTTAAGTAAGTATCTTGACTTGGACTAAAGGTAACAAATTAAAATCTTAATACACAGTTCAAACAAAACACTTACCCTTCATTCTTTAGAAACACATTGTTTATAAAACTATTATCACAGATAACCTAGTGCGCTTGAGGTGTCTGATCGTAAAGCTTTGCAAAGGCAAATAAATAGCTTTCATCATGTAGTTGCTGTTATATTATAGAATAATTTTGCATTATTTAATAAATACTTTATTGGGGAAAAACAGTTTTATACTTTTAAATTTTGAAAAAGATTTTAGCAGCACAAATCAATATCACTGTAGTATGATTAGCTGATTTATATTGACACGATGCTAAACATTCTGGACATGTAATTTTGCCAGTGTTCTACAAGCATAATTTGTTAACTTGTGCTGGATTAATAATAGTCAATCATTGTGTGCATTAGAGAGGAAAGGAAAGTTATGGAAAAGTACATGGGAAGTTATACTAGTCAGCTTTAAATTACAAATTACCTAATTTTGTACAAAACCTATTAAAGCAGGATTTAATCCACCATAATGCAATAATGGTGAACTTTAGGTGTGTAAGAACAATCAATATCTCTGTTATATGCTTTTGTATAGTTTAAATTAAGAAAGATTTTTGAAAAAAAATATTTTGTGCATTTTATTATTGTATTATATACAGACACATGAATGTTGTCACCTTTTAAGTATTATGTCACCACATGGTTCAAATTTAATTAAATTCTACATTGTAGAAATACAAATGACCAGGGCAAGAAGTTCCAGCTTTTTATACAACAGGAAAATTAATGTTTAGGTTACACTAAAACTGCATTTATCTGATTTGGTTCAGGCATTCAGAAATATGGATTAAACATTTTTTCTTATTTATAAATGATAGGATCAAAAATAGAATTTCCAATTGATCGCAGCTGAAGAAACCATTTGAATACTTATGTCTTCCAACTCTTTGTCGCATCAAGCTCATCACTTTCCTAGATGAACTCCTATGATCTGATTAAATATAATAACAAATATTTTAAATTGCTATTTAGTTCTGAAATTATTAATATAAAACGTAATAGATACACCCTACCTCTTGTATTTTATTAAACTAAATATTTATAAATATAAAGGATTATTTTTAACTTTTCCTTACAATGCATAAATCTTAGAATCAAATAATTTATATATATATATATAATTCTTGATATTTTACGTTATCCATTGTTTTTCCGTTGCACTGACTTTATGAAGTTAATATATTACTATTGTAAGTAATTTTTCCACCATTAAGTGCAATAATTTTACCTTGAGTGATGAGGCACCTTTCGGTCACTTGACCATTGTCGAATCACTGATATTTTTCTGGTGTAGATGTTCGGTCCGTGATATTGGTATTTGTTGACGTTACACGCACTTTCTCTTGATCTGTGTGTATGATGTTTTTATATAGTATGTCTTCTGTATATGTTGTTTGTAGATTCATTAAATTGTTGTGTATGTTTTTATAAATGTGGCATTTTTCTAGTGAGTTTAGTTCTATTGGGTTATTATTTATTTCAAGTATGGTTAGGTTATTTTCGTAATTTGTTATTTCATGTTTATGTGATATTAGGTGTGCTGCAACATTTGATACTTTTGAATTTTTGTATATATATATAATTGTTCCTCATTGGTACGGCCATAAACAGTTTATATTGCAATTGCTAAATCCATGAATTTTAAGAGATAACTGTGTAGCAAAAAATATCTCGCTCACACAAAGGCAGATAATTAGAACAGGCTGCATTCCTTCCGGCGCTCTTGTTTATTAGTCACCTAGTGAGGCTTTCTTGATCAAACTCTAATTTTTCTAATTTAATAACACACCTCAGAAAGTTTAGCATAAATTAATTATGCACATCATTACAAGAAAATTGATACCAAACAATGTACAATTTATGGTCACTGTTCATGAAGGGATAACATGAAATAAAATGTGCCAACTGTATTGCCATTGTAAAACATTAAAGTGAATAATAACTACTAAAGTAAATCATCGGGAGTTTGGTATCATTTTTCTTGTAATTTTAAGTAGAACCAATGATTATTAATTATTTTTAGTTAAAATTACAACTTAAAAAGTTAAAGTTTGGTTAGAAGGTACCACTAAATGAGGAATGGAGCGGAAATACATTCGGTCTCGGGTCTGTCCTGATCCTCTCCGTTCGTAAGGGTGCATGCAAGAGAAACTGACCTGGCGTCCAGGACCATTTGCATTTTGGTATTGTTATAGAAACAAAAATTTTCCCTGGTATTTTGCTAATATTGTAGAATCTTCTCAGAGGGACTTTTTCGTTCTGTTTTACCTTAGCTTTTAAGCAGTAAATGAAGTTTTTCTGAATTGTTACCACAAGTTGCCAAACAGTGTTAAAAGTGGCACAAAATTATAACGCTCTTTTTTGTTAGGTTAATTTTTTTAAAAAACAATTACTTCCTAAAATTAAACATGACGACATTTATATCTTAGTTTTGCATAAAAAAAATAAACCTTTTGAATCCCAGTCTATGATATATTATCAGCAAAAAATGCACATGTGAAATACTTGAGAGTATTTGTGTAAGTGTACAACATTAAATTATTTTTGAATAAAAAGTTAATTTTTTAAGAAAAAAGTAAATCTGAATTATAATTTTATCTAAAAACACAGAAATATATGAAAAAATGCTTGATTAAAAAGCAAACATATAACTCTAAGATTCACTTTATATTTGCATTTGTAGCATGTAGAGAAATAGTATTTAATAGACTTTTCATTATCAAGGGTATAAAATACATATTTTTATGATGTATGTTTTGTATTTATTTGTTTTACAAGAGTGTTAGAGTATAAAATAATAAACAGGTAAGTTCAATGAGAAAATGTAGTTCAATTTCAATTTGGAAGTTAAAAAAATTATTTTAAATGGAAATTTCCAAAGTTGATTTATTTAAGAATTTCTTATAGTTGCAATTTTTTATTACTAATTAAAATTTGGTAAAGTTAAAGTTTATTTAATTTAGTTTCTTCTCTACAATATCACAACTAAAATTGTTACATAATTAATAAAAACATTTATAAGCGCTTTTTGTATAGGCCAGTTTTTTAGTAAATCTAAATGGTTGTTTTTCGTGAAATTATTTAACTTCTTATTACGAGCTTCCAAGGTTGGCCTTGATGTCTCCTACACACACACTCTGCTAATGGCCAGAAACAACTTTCTTTCAAGATTCTGTCCAGGGTAAATTATTAATGTTATCGAAAACATTCCGGAGCAATAGTCCCCCAATCGGATCTCCGGGCGGGGACTGCTTTCTATTATAATAAGTGAAATTATTTAATAATCCCAAAAAATTTCTTTCTATAATCTACATAATGTATTTAATTTTATTTATATATCAGATTATAATAATTCAGCTAAGATTTGCTTAACACTATTGCCAGTTATTTAAGGCTACAGTCAGTTGTAACAACGAATCCAGATTACTGATATTTTCTCCCTTATAAGATTTCTCTCGACCTAAGAGTAAATGTAAAAAAATTTTATATTTCGTATGGATTTTTTAATCATATTTTATAATTAATAACAGTGCTGTTTTTACATATAGGCATACCAGGTATCCGCCCGGAGCCTTTCCTTGCAAAGCCTCACAACAGCCTACTTTAGAAAATATACTTTTAGTTATTTTTATAACTTTTTTTTAATGTCTAACTAATTTTGACAGAGTTTTCATGTATATTTATTTAACAAGGTCTAGAAACCTTCTTATTTTTGTCTAAAATAAGTATTTTTCTCGATTTCTATTACTCTAATATATATGAGAGATATAGTATTAATGGTTAAAGGTCTCATTCTTTATATCCGCCCAGGCCCTCGGAAACTGTAAAATGGCACTAATAAATAAAAACACAAACAGCATTTTAAACTTTCTCTTGTCTCGAAATACATTACACCTACTCTTAACTGTGTAAGTACTGTGCTCTCCTTTATTTCTTCAAATATTTAATGTAACTTTTTTATGGGTAAAAATTTATTATTTTTGCCTTGTAAATAAAAGTGTCTTGCTCCGAAGAAGAGAAGGTATATATTTTTAATCAATATTTTAAAAAATTAATCTAACTTTAATATGAAAATTGTTGAATATTAAAATCTCCCTCAATTTTTTACTGTGATTATAAATAACAAAATAATATGAAAATAAAAGCAAGTTGTAGAATTTGTATTTCTCTTTAAATTGATGTGCAATAACTTCCCATGTATTAACAAATATCAGTAGAAGAATTGGTTTAAGTTTAACCTTTAACTGTAGTTAATTTTTGAACAGAGATTCGCAGTGACAACCAAATATTTTAACTTTATGTTATTAATATTGTTTGGTTGTTTTTAGAGTTCTGTAAAATAAATTTTTATATGCATAATTATAATTCCAAATGTTGTTAAAGAAACAATGTAGTTAATATTAAAAATACAACACAAGGTGAATGAGAAACTCCATTGTCATATTTGATAAGTGTCATTAAATGTATTTATAAATGTTTATTGTTATATATTATAACATTTAAATAGGGATATTCAGTTGAACTTAACAGAGTTTTTTGGATGTAAAAATTTATAAGTTGTTCAACATAATTATAGTTGGATAAACAGTGGAACTATGTTATAACCATTTCAACAAATGCTAATTTATTATTTAAATATTGTATTAAACAAATATTTTAAATTATACAAACTAGTCTTAATACGGTTTTTTCATTTATAATTTCAGAAAATTGAAATACATAATGTGTGTATACAAACTTTTTCAACCCTTTGGTTAGCATTCACGTACCAGTACGTGAGATCGTGCTACGGTCAGCTGGAGGATTCACGTATATGTATGTTCTAGGAAATATTTTCCTGTGTATTGTGCTGTATTCTAGGTTAAATATTTGCAACTATCTGGACAATAAATACTTCACAGAGTAAATAGTCACCATTTTTTATGTGTCCAAAGTCTATGGGTTTTCCCACGTATGAACAGATTGTTTTGAAATTTGTGCGGTATTTTGCAATGAATAGGTGATTGAATAGTGAAGAAATTCTTTTGTGTCCAAAGTCTATGGTTTTTCCCACGTATTTACAGATTGTTTCGAAGTTTGTGCGGTATTTTGTAATGAATAGGTGATTTAATAGCGAAGAAATTCTTTTGTGTCTAAAGTCTATGGGTTTTCTCATGTTTTTACAGATCGTTTTAAAGTTTGTGTTGTATTTTACAATAAATAAGTGTTTAATAAAAACAAATTTTAGCAAAAAAATTGTCCGTAAATTTAAGGTAAAGTTGTGATAACACGAGACAACAAGTAAAAAAATTATATCAAATAATACTATAATTACAAAAATTAGAAAGAAATAGAGAAAAAAATTAGAAAAAATAAAAAGTGTAAAAATCTTTCTAAAATATGTTGCTCCCAGGGGTCTTATCAGGGCAGGAACGTGTTGCTAATCAAAGGGCTAGTGACCATTTTTAGTATAATTTTGGAATATAATGATGATTAAAACTAGTGAGATATCTCTGAGATTCAGTAAGATTTGTTAATATATTTTTGGTGTCACTTAGGTGAAAACTATTTTGAAAAATTTTAAATACGAGGGCTGTTCAGAAAGTAAGGAACGTTTTTGAATAAAAAAAAAAATAAGTACAATAAAAAATTTTTATTATATACATCTGAAAGAGCAACTAAAATACTACTTTTCTACGTAGTAGCCAAACAAATTGAGACATTTATCATAGCGGTGGACAAGCTTTGAAATTCCTTAATCATAGAAGTCTGCCGCCTGCTATGTCAGCCACTCAGTGACGCACGCCTTGAGCTCCACGTCGTCGTGAAAACGCTGTGTTGCTAGCCAGGTCTTCATTCTTGGAAACAAGTGCAAGGTCAGGACTATAGGCCGAATGAGGAAAAACCTCCCATTTGAATGACTCAAGGAGTTCTTTCGTGCGGTTTGCTGTGTGAGGTTGGGCATTGTCATGCACGAACAAAATTTTTGACATCAATTTCCCTCGGCGCTTGTTTTGAACTGCTCTCCTAAGGCTGCGCAAAGTTTCACAGTACCGCTCAGAGTTTATTGTTGCACCACGTTCAAGAAAGTCAATAAGAAGCACACCTTGCCTGTCCCAAAAAAACGTCGCCATAATCTTCCTTGCTGACAATGTTTGCTAACATTTTCTTGGCTTTTTGGGGGAGCTAGTGTGCCCCCACTCCATGGACTGTAATTTTGTTTCGCAATTAACGTGTTTTACCCGTGTCTCATCACCAGTTACGATGCGATCCAGTAGTGAATCACCATGTTTGTCGTAGGCATCCAGAAATGTCAAACTTGTTTCCATTGGCTGACTTATGGCCGTCAGTGAGCATTTTCAGCACCCATCTTGCACAAAATTTGTGGTAGTCTAACCTTTGTGTGACAATTTCAAACAACAAAGTCCGTGAAAGCTCCGTTATCATGAATCGGCGGTTTTCGCGAACCTTTTCATCAATTTTAACGACCAGTTCATCAGCCACAATGCTTGGGCATTCGCTCTTCGCTTTGTTATGAATGTCAGTTCGGCCATTTTTAAACTGAATGCACCATTTTCTCACAGAACTTTCATTCATTACGTTTTTTCCTTAAACTTCACACACCTGGCGATAAATGTCTATCGGTTTTAAGTTTTTGCCAACAAAAACTGTATCACTGACCGCACCTCACAACTGGCGGGATTTTCATTCGCAGCTCACATCTTCAGTTGAAATTGCGAAAAAACGGGCAATGCAGTAATGTTCCCGTTGTCACTGCTGGACGCCGACTGAGTTGCCGAGTAAGCATTCACCAAAATGTATGAGATTAGCACGTGCCTAGCGGCGTCAGACAGAAACGTTCCTTACTTTCTGAATAGCCCTCGTAAATTGAAGGTTTTTTGACTCATTAAAATATTCTGACTTAATTGTTAAATTTGCTTTTGGAGTATAAAAAACAGCAAAATACACAACTTTCCACAGTTAGATTTAATTATTTTTGTTGTGATAGTACATAATGTTTGAAGAGCAATGTTTGTTATTGTTATTTAAGTGTAATTGATTTTAAGCAACAAATTAATACCAGGATAACTTCTTAGAAATTGAAAAGTCTAAAAGTAGGTTGTGACTTTTTAAAATTGGAGTATTGTGAAATAAGAGTTTATTAGGTTGAATCAATATTGTGTATGTAATAAGTTTTTGATTAAATGAAATCTGTACAGTAGAACCTCGATAAGTTGGAATCCGTTAACTTGTATCTCTGAATAACCCGGAATGATTTTTAAGTAAATTAAAAAAAAAAAACAATAAATAAGATATAACAGTTTTGTGCGTCTTATGTTGAAAAGACTACGGAATCACACAGCACAAAAGCAGCTCATAAAATAGACAGATTTGTGTGCCGAGAAATAAATTGGAATGTAGTTTAACTGTATGTACAATATGTATGTGCATCTATACTGTGAATAATACTCTTTGTTTGATAAATAAAGGAGTTATTCTCTAAGTACAATGTCAGCTTAATTTTCCTTAGTGACCGGCTGACCCAGATGGGCCACGGTTCTAGTTACTCTGAATTATCGAGGTTCTACTGTAGTTTTAATTAAATCATACATTCCTTAATAAAATAAATTTTTGATAGTTAAGAATTTACTCAAATGTTTTTGTTTATGTAAAACTTTTACATTACATAGGAAAGATGTTTGGGGATAATTTTTTTATATTTATAGCAACAAAGAAAAACTATATTTATAAGTAATTTTTAAGGTGTTTTGTTTTGTGTTTATTATGTTTAAAAAAAATGTTTCCAGTTGATAAATAAATACTGGTCACTTAGGAGGTAGTGGATTGTAATAGCAGATCTATTTTTAGGTAATTTAGATAAGCAACTCCTGCTGTATGTAGCGGATAATATTAGATAAAAGCCAACTGCTGTAGATAGGTTAGTGGAGACATGCAGGAGAGGGACAATCCATTAAGGATTGCTTTTACTTTCCATGGTTTACATTACATTTTTCTTATCTAGTCATAAAATTTGCTGTGTTTTGTTTAGTGTTATTATTCGCCAGTTCATTTTACTTTTAGAATTTAATATGTGTCACAGTCTTTAGTTTTATGTTTAGAATGTTTGCTCTAAGTACTCTTGAGAATAATAAATACCAAAATGTGTAGTAAATTTTCATCTATCTCTTCATGAATTCTTATTTTTAAAAGGAAAATGACTATAAATACAAAAGTAGACATCAAAGTAGAAAATAAAATTGAACCATAACTATCTTTAAAAATTGAAGTTTTATTTCTAAAAACAAAAGTTATGGTTTAATCATCAGATTTTTTTTCCAAATAATGGAATCTTTTATCATTTCCATTGTTTCAATTGAATAAATATAAAAATAATTGTACTTATATTTTCTATCATTATAATAATATTTTCACCATTTGAAATTTAATCTATTATAAGAATACAAAGTTATAGGAAAATGTAAAATTTTTACAATATAATGATTTATTTTATTCATAAAAATGTATTACAGTAGAACTCTAATTTGTCACATTCAGGGCCGAGGGGTGACGAATTTGAGAAAAAGATGATTTACGGAAGTCGTGAAATTAACATGTAATTGTGGGTAAGCATAGCACATAAATACAAAATAGCTATGAGATGTAATTAATGTTGTATGTACAGGATTTACTGCTGTACTTTCTATCATTTATGCTGTTACTTTATTTGCATAAAAGATATAAAAAATAACATATAAAAGTACCTTGTAAGAAAAATAATACTAGTAAGAAAAATATGATATTTTAAATCTATTTACTTTGTAAATTTTAAAAAAGTCTTGTCATTTACGGTCATTTTAGGAATTCCGAATTCCAACGATAGCTTAACCGCACTTTTTTTTGTAACCTTTGTAGAATGTCATACTTATCAACCAATGTTAGGGTTTTATAACTACTGTGTTTAGACATTTTTGCTTTATACAGGGTGACCGAAAAACTCTGACTTTTTTAAATTAACATTACTCATTTATTATGTTGCTAATTAAAACTTATATTACATTAAAATATTTACCTACATTTGCCATTTACTCTCATAAGAATAAAATCACAGCAGCTCAAATCTGAGGACCTTGGAGGCCATGTGATATCACCAAAACGTGAAATGAGCTCTCCTGGAAACATGCGACACACCACAGTTATTGCATCTTGAGAAGTATGTTCAGTGGTGCTATCTTGGTAGAAATAAACATTGTTTTTGTTGAGTAAACGGAACCATTTAAATGAAAAAGAGCTTCATCACTCATGATTATTGCAGTTTCTTGTTCTTCAAACAACACCTGCATACGAACAGCAAACTCCTCTCAGTTATAAGCTCGTTGTTTCAACATCTGAGTTACACATATCTTGTATGGATGAAATAATAAATATTTTTGCAAAATTTTCCACACTGATTCACGAGTTAGGCCCAATTTACGTGTGTGTCTTCTTGCGACTGACTTAGCTCTGCAGACTTATTTTAACCAGGAGACTTTTTTTTAAGAATGGTTTCCTTCTTTTTCAAGTTGTTAATCCACCTGAGAATCGTTTTCAGGCTGGGAATGATATCATGGTGTCCAAGTTGAAAGTAAACATGAAAAAGCCGCTGCAAAAGTGGATTTAACTTTAGTGAATGATTTACTATTTTGAAAAGAGAATCATTAATCATTCCCAATTCGAGTATACTGAACAATTTAAACAGAAATGCAGGCAAAAAAATCTTTCAAGATAAGTAAATACACATTGACATTTGCATAATATAACCATCAATTTACTTCTCCAGGTCTGGCCCATAGAGTTTAAAAAAAACATTGAAAAAATGTTTGTGGTTGGAGGCTCACAAACAAGGAATAAGGTCTTTGGATGGATTCAGTTTGGAAAATACACCCTTTCAAAGGCAATCTCTTAAAATCTTAGTACTAACAAGGTATGGAATTAAATTTCCATTGCATCCCATGAGGTAAAATGTTGTGAAAACTGAAAAATAGTTTTATATCGTTTAGATAGTACATTTGAGTCCGGCTAATGCGATATAATTGGGACTGCACGCCGTTCGAATTAGCTAAAATAATGTAAATAAAGAAGAATGAAGCAACTTAATGAATCTGTAGTGTTCTAATATGAACAAATAATACACTAAACAAATTTCAATAGTCCGTTTACATATGCGGCATACAGTCTCTCTTCCTTGACCAACATCCCACATATGGGCCGCTCGGGGTAGTTGAAGTGGACTGACAGCTCATATTTGGGACACTGTTTGCGTGTTACTTTTATTCCTCTGACAAATCAGGGTTTTATTTTAATGGCTTGATATATTTGTATCTGTCTATAGACATGTCTGACGTTATGTGGGACATTTGGTCTCTCATTTATTTGAAGGTAAAAATTTATTTGACGTAAAAATACAGTTGACACACTTGTTTATTCTTTCATATCACTGCGGAAGTTTTTGTTTTAAATGAGGTTCTCATTTGACTCAAATGACCATCCATCATACAATTGTGATAATATTAAAAAAGCACACTTATTAATATTTTTGGTAAATAAATTTACAGTTTGAATTTTCCTTTGTTTTGAAACATCAAAAAGATAAAATGTTTCAAACATTTCCATTAAGATAATATTTTACACTATTAGATTTATTTGTATACTATCTATATAAAAGCTGAGATTCAAGATGCCACGCTGGGTCAACAGAATCCCCTCTCTTACACTTCCAAAATAGAAGGGCTTGATTAGTTACCAGTATCATTGCATGTATCTCTACCCAAATCATTGTCAATAAACCATGTCATCGTCATCAAAGGGTCCTATTACAAAATTACAATCTAGAATACAATAATTTACAAATTAAACTGACGAACTTGTATTTATGTTTAAATTTATGGGTTTAATCTTAGAAAGCTTGTTATATCGATAATTTTTTATTATTTTGAGGTATTGGGGTTTTTAGCAATATTTTTATTGCAATATAAATACAATGTTAGTTTATCCAATCATGATTCATTACAATTTTGAGGCTGATCACTGTTGGAAAGTAGTTTGATAGTCCAAATGGGACATGTTTTGTTTTGAGTTGTGTGACACAGTTTCTAACTTTACTATTTATCGGCTCTCCCCAAGTCAAAAAATCAATAAACAAGTCTTGCCTCTTTTAAAACTCTCTAAATATGATCCAGTTTTCATCCTAAAAATTAAATTCAGAAAGTTCTTAACTTGATCCTTAGACACCTCATTATTCCACTGATGAATTCAGCCACTTGTCAACCTCTGGGATTAAAAAAAAACAAATATTTAAATATTTTAAAGTCTGTGATTTTCTACAATCAAAAACGTTTTAAACTCATACTGAGTAATGTAAATAAGAGAGCAATGTTTGAGGAATGGTTTCTATTGCTTAATCAATAGATCGAGGCTTTCCAGAGTAGTGTGGTAGCTACACGCTACATAATCTGAAGCTTTCTCATAACCCTTAATCTAAGTTAATATCGTTACTTTTGTGGGTTCTAAGTTTGCTCTAACAAGTCTTAAGCAAGTTGTGGGAATAATCTCTGATGGTTTACCATAACGGTAGATTTTGACAGTTTAACCCAGTTTGAGGCTGCAATAACATTCAGTTTATCTGCATACATTGAAATATGTGTATAACTATAACCACATTAAAAAAAGCTAATATATAATATTTAATCTGAGAGCATCAGGAAAAACAATTTTAAAAAGTATTTACTAATACAGTAAATAAACTCCAATAAACAAAATTATAAGTGGCACAATTCGACTGGTTTTACACATTGAAAAATTGTCAAATAATGTACCTGTATAATGTTATGTTAGTGATTTGAAAGAAAAATGTAAAATTATATAATGGTTTATGTTTGATTTCAAACTAAAGTAAATAAGACTGTTATTATATGTTACCTTAATATATTTCTAACTGATTTAAAAGTTTTAAAATATACTCCGTATTCCTGTTATTGTTCCATCAACAAAATAATTGTATTGATCTCGTTATTGTAACATAGAGACATAATTATTACGGCTTACTACAGAAATAATTTTATTTGTGATATAGTTTTATTACCTTAACGTTATTCTCTTATTTTGTAAATAATAATGCCATTTTTATGTTTCCTAAAGTGATAGTTTTTAAAAAGATATTTGAATATGAACATTTAAAGTTAAGTCAAAATTAATGAGGGATATTAAGAGGAATGTCATATAGTTAGAATGTGAAATGGGAGAATGGAAATTCATTGTATTGAATTAAGAAAATATATATTGTCATTGCATTTATTTTAATATAATTTTTACTTTTTGAATTTTGTAGTCCATTACGTTCGTTGAATCTTATTAATCACTTAAAAATAGTTTATGACTATCCAAACTTTAAATTTTGTAAATTTATTAAAACTTACTGAGACGGAACGTTTTCAATCGCTATGTGGCGATCTTCATCAGTGTCTTCTACTTGGAGATGTTGGGTCAAGCAGTGACGGTTATAAAGACAGGTTTTCGATTGTATCAAAGAGTATGTGTGATTTGTATTGTGTTTGTTCGTTTAATATGTTTGTACTTTGTGTTTTTGTGTGTCTGTAAATTGACTCTTTGTTTAAAGCTGCAAGGAACACAAACAGAATACCAACTCAACATTTTACAATCACATAAAAGAAACAGGACACAAATACACAGACATTTACCATAACCTAGAAATCCTACACATCAACAAAAAAGGACCACATCTCAACACACTAGAACAATATGAAATTTACAGACACACAAAAACACAAAGTACAAACATATTAAACGAACAAACACAATACAAATCACACATACTCATACTCTTTGACACTATCGAAATCTACCTTTAAAACCGTCACCGCTTGACCCGACATCTCCAAGCAGAAGACACTGATGAAGATCGCCACATAGCGATTGTAAACGTTGTGTCTCAGTAAGTTTTATTAAATTTACAAAATTTAAAGTTCGGATAGTCGTAAACTATTGTTGAAGTGATTAACAATTTTTACATTAATATTGATATGAAAATCTTTTGAATATATAAAAATTTAAAAAATTGTCAAGTATGTTACAAAATTAGTACAATAAAATAAATACAGCAAATGAGTAAAAACTAATAATTATTTCTAATTAATCAACCACATAAGAGTAGAGTGTAAATGAAGTTTAGGCAAAGAGTAACAGATGTAAATATAATCACTAGAAATATATACAACTCACAATTATAAAAATGTGAATCTCAAACGCGTTTCAATGAGGTTTCAACTTCTTCAGTGATTCTATCAAAAACAAAACTTTAATTAAAAAAATTGAACATAATCAAAATATTATAGGTTATGTTCATTTATTTTAATTAAAGTTTTGTTTGGGATAGCATCACTAAAGATGATGACATAATGTCATTAAAACACATTTGAGATTAAAGTTTTTAGAATTGTGAGTTGTGTATATTTCTTGTGTTTATAACCTTTAACTCACAAGCCAGCTCGAATATTGTTTGTAGATGTAAATATGTTGCAGCCAAAATATATTAATATGGTGAGCAATTAGGTTGAGATGAGTTATTTTGTTGAACTAAAATAGTAACATTTTTAATATGTATTAATTGTTTAAAATGTATTTTAAGTGTCACCAGTCTAATATTGGGTAGTGCAATAGTTTGATGAACACATTTTATCTTGTCATGATTGGTAAAAGTAATGATAAATAAAATAACGGATACAAACTGAAATGTTATATTTTAATTGTCTTTATTATTATTTTGTTATTAAAATACATTTTTCTATTTGTTTTTAATTCATTCTGAATCTATAAAGTTACATTGTAAGAATATACATTGCCTGTTGTTTTTTTTAAACAATCTAATGTGTTTTAAATGGAAAAGTCAGTTGTAGATATTAACAAAATAAACAATATTTTAATTTTATTTGAAAACACCATTTAAAATACTCTAGATTTAATGATAATTAATTCTGTGATAAATTTAATTAGTAAAAAGTTCAGGTTTTAGTTGGCAGTGTATTTATTTTCCAATAATGGAATGTCGAGGTTATGCTGGTGATAGTAACAAATATAAAAAAATAATGCCAAAGCGTAAACTGTTTGTTTGCTGATAGTTGGTACAAAATTAATATTTTAAACATTTTGTAGATAGTATTTAAAGTGTGACATTCAAAATCTCTATGTAGGTCATAATAACGTAGGCTTAGATTGTTTTGTGTTCTTAACCTTTATGATCATGCTATCACTAAAAGAAAATTCTCTTGAAACATATTCATGTAAATATCTATTACTTATCTAAAAAAATTGCTTCAATGTATGAGAGATTTAGTGATGAGGAAGATTATTGGTGTTGTATTGTTTTCCATTTCTCGAAATGAAAAATCTATTTATACTTAAGAATAAAAAAATACAATTAAATATCTGTTGGAAACAGTAAAGTAAATGTATTTAAAATAACTTGAAAATACTTATATAAATTTTAATTTCTCACATTATTTTAAAAAAACTAAATTTTAAGCATAGTTTACTATGAATATTATTAAATAATTCTGTGGATGAGATTCTGTATACCATATTTATGTATAAGTTAATATACTTTGTAATTTATACACTTTTACGAAGAGTACTGAATTTTTATAATTTTTAAGATTGTTAATCTGTAATATTTCTTGTTAAATAAAGGTCATGTTCTTATTATACCATTAAAATTAAAATAATAAATTGGATAAAAACTTAATTCACTAGTGTGTTGGCAAATTATAGGCTCCTAAATAAAGTTTATGTAGAGTTTTGCTACATTTTCTATTTTTTTGCAGTAAAAATGGAAATGTTTACATGTTCTGTTGTTTGACAACATTTTTAACTTATACTTCTTGTTTATATCTGGATATTATAAAAAAATATTTCTTTAATTATAATGATGGTAAACTGATGTCATTTTAATTTTTTTTTCATAAAGAGGAATCAATATATTTACAAATAAAAATTTTAATAGTTATTAATAGAATTTTAATTTTAAAATGACTGTAAATAATTAATTTTATTTCTTTCTTAAAATTCTAATACGTGTTTGCTTAAAAGTTTTGTGGTTAAAATTTTTTTGTCTACTAACATCATTGAATTTTAATGCACTGTACTTGTTATGAAATAAAGATTTGAATGACTACTGACCATAACTGACAAGATGGTAAGTTTAAGAAAGTTGTAGATGAAATAAAACGTGTAAAAACACACTCTGCATTCCGTTTGTAGTACACAATAAATAAGTTCTTAACTAAAAGTCTTTCATTATCTTTTTAAAGAAATATGTGTAAAAACAGTGCAAAAATATTTATAGTAATGCATTTCACAGTAATCTACCTTAACCTTGCCAATTCTATAGTTATGTCGTCAGAATTTAAACACAAAGTTTAATTGTTAGTAATTTCAAAAGAATTAGTACAGAATTTTAATTATTTTCCTAATTTTACTTATAATTTACAAAGAAGTTATGCTTTCTTTTGAAAAAATGTTCACAAAAGTAAACTAAAAATATGCATATAGGATGTTTTAAATATTTTCTATTTTTGAATTATTTTGGAAAGAAAGTAAGTGTGTTTTTCTACTTTTACATTATCACACTTATTTCACGTAATAGATATGTTTGATAATTGCACTTCAGATTCTTCATGAATACATTTCATTAGTTGTTAAGGTGTTACTGGGTGTGTATAGAAGAAGGTTGAGTTTTTGACAATAATAAGAGAACTTGTTACAGGTAAAAACAAGACAAAACACACAACCTGATTATTGTGTTTGATTTGTTGAATTGTTCTTATTTATTGAAATTAAAAAATTGTTACAATTGAATTGAATGTTAGAGTCAATCAATAATGAAGTGTATTGTGTTGTAGGCAGAGGTCTAATATGTTTGGTGTACATAGTGTAATATTATTTTCCTCATGTTAGTTAGTGCATATAATGTATGTTCGGTACACTTACACATTACAGAATAAAGAGTACATTCTTTAAACTTTTTTTATTTACACCTTCCTTCAAATATTTGTAAGTAGTTTAAATAATTTTTTTCATTGTATTACATACAGGGTGTCTAGTGACAGGGAAAACCTGGAAAAGTCAGGGAATTTTAAGATTTTGGAAAATTCAGGGAAAAGTCAGGGAAAATTTTAAAAAATCGGGAAAATATTTATTTTGATTAGAAACAAAACTAGTGGCCATTGCTCTCGAATATTTGGTATTGTAAGCCAGCGGGCTGGTGTAGGGGCAGGGCAGTCAGGAAATAACACTTCTTTATTTAGATGCCCATTATTTATTTGATAAGCCCGTTGCTATGACTTCAGGACTTATGTCAATAAATATTAAACGTGTCGAGTTGGTACAGCTGGGACGTTTTACCCTGAACCGTGGCCTTGGGGTGCGCAGTGGTTCTGTTATCATATGGACAGGTGGGGATAACAGATAACTCAGTCTGTTTCTGACCACACAAAACGCTGTGTAAACATTCGTAGCCAGCTATTTGTCTAGACTCGTGATAGTATGTGTTTTATTTGACGGTGATTATTTTTTTCACTGTTTATTTCAACATGGAAGGTTCCGGTTTTCATTGCCGTAGCGGGCAATCGCATCATGCAGATGTCGTCATTACCTCTCCTCCTTCCTTAGGATAAATATAAACTGAAAGATGAAGTGACCGAAGCAGAGATTATATGGTGCGTGAATTTAGTAATGCAACACTTCTTTACGCAATGCAGAAGGTAGTGTGTGCCTCTTTCCAAGGATGTTCCCTGATAGCACCATTGCACAGAACATGAGATTGAGGAAAGATAAAATTTCCTATAGTGTTGTATTCGGTTTATCAAATTATTTTGAAGACCTGTTACTGACATCATTAAATTCAAATTCTAACTATGTAATTGGCTTTGATGAAAGTTTAAACAAAATATCACAAAGAGCCCAAATGGATTTGAGTGTTAGGTATTGGGATGCAGAGACGGATGAAGTGAAAGCTCGATATTTTGGTTCTGTGTTCCTTACAGACACAAAAGCAAAAGAGGTACTCAATTCGTTCTTAAAAGGCGTTCAAAGTCTGGATTTATCCAAGATCCTTCAGATATCAATGGATGGGCCCAATGTAAACTGGGCTTTCTATAGACATCTAAAAGATGAAAAGTCAGGGAATTTCTTCAAGCTATTTTACTAGACACCCTGTACATAGTTCTGAATCATATTTAGATTGGAGTTAAATAAATAGGATGAGACATTTTTAATTTTGAATTTTGAAGAGATCTAAACAGCTTTCTTTAACTTATATTCATCCAATCCCCACTTTCCTTAATGTTTTTGTTCCTTAACATTTCAGTCCTCTTTTACCTAACTCTTATATTACAGCAACTATCGATAGTTGTCTTTCCATCTCCTCTTTTTAAATTCCTTCTATTAGTTCACACTCTCATATATATCTTGTTCAAATTTTCAATCCGTAATAAAAATACTTTCTATTCATCCACTCAAGTTCAAATACATTTTTTTAAACTTGCACTGGATAACATTTGATGTTAATAGAGTTTTTCAAATATTAATTAATTTATTAAATTTAATAATGAATTAATTTTAGTTTTGTATGGGAGAAAAACTTTTCACAAAAGGGGCAAAGTATGCAATATAGTTATTTTGTCCCTCTTAGCAAATGATTTTATAAAACAGCTGAATTGATGTTGTAGGTTATGTGGTAGAACAGCTGTTTTAACGCTTAGCTTATGTTACTTTATTTTTATTAATTGTAATTATTTAATAACCTATGTAGGAATTGACTTTAAACATTTCTAATTTATATTACTTGTTTAATGAGTTGTTTATATGTTACACACTCTTGTTACATTTATAAATCATTGAAGTCTGTGTTTTCATGTCCCCAGCAACAGGTATTTACTTTAATTTTCCTTTCGTCCTTTTAATTTCATTTCTGATATTCAAATTGTAATTAACAATATGTATGTAACACATTATTGTTACATGTGTTGTAAATGTCTAAAAACACTTTCAAGCAATACATTGAAGCTTTACCGTGTTAATAACTGGTAATACTTATATACAGTAATTTGGTTGTATTTTATTTTAGTATTAAAACATGAAATATATAATTAAGGTTTGAGAATTAAAAATCTACAAACTAAGTGATATGAAAGTTGATGAAGCTTTTCTTCATTTGTGGTATCTGTGGTTTTGTGTTCTTGGAGTTTTAGATCATATCGAAAGTTCCGAAGATAGCGGCCACCAGCTCAGGCGGCTTTTGACTGACGATCAGCTCTCAGAAGGTTGTCAAGTGGCACCATTCTCAATTTCAAAACAAGCGGTGTGAGTGCTGGGCAATCGAAATGTGTCTCGAGATTAGACTGACATCCATACAGTTTCTTGTCTTGCCTGGGAGAATCTTCTTCCCTCTGAAATGATTAATTCTTAGTCTTGTAATGACCAATGTCAAATGTCTGGGGCAGTTAAAGTCAGTGACAAGTGGCATTTTAAAGTATGAAGTTTGTTTTATGCCACTGCGTTTGTATCTGCAAGTGTAATGGTGTTAACCGAGTGATAATTTTCACGGGCTTTTTTGGCCAATGTGTCTGCACATTCATTGCCTTAAATGTTTGTGTGTGCAGGGATCCATTGTAGATGATATGATTTTCTCTTACAGTGCAGACTTGCAAGCAGTACATTTATCGCAGAGGTGATGTTTGTGTCTCCGTTTGTTATTGCTTCTAAGCCCGATTTACAGTCAGAGAAAATTACTATCCCGTCTGTTAGGCCTGAAACAATAGTCATTTAGGAAGAGAATGGCAGCTTCCTTAATCGTCAAGAGCTTGCTGGTGAAACTTAGGACAAATCAAGCATGTATTATTTTTGTAATGGAGTTACTTCTGTCCGGAACAAGAAAGAGGATGGCTGCACCTCATTGAGGAGAATATCTGTTATTACAGATATATAGAAAAAATAGGTTACAAAATGGTATACAAAACCAACAACAAATTACAATACAAAATACAACACAACACCAACAACAAAGATAAATTACAAGCACCAGGCGTATATAAACTAAACTGCGACGAATGTAATAAATTCTACATTGGACAAACAGGTCGCAGCTTTAAACAAAGAGTCGAAGAACACAAACATAACACCAACTCAACATTTTACAATCACTTAAAAGAAACAGGACACAAATACACAGACATTTATCATAATTTAGAAATCCTACACATCAACAAAAAAGGGCCACATCTCAACACACTAGAACAATATGAAATTTACAGACACACAAAAACACAAAATACAAACATATTAAACGAACAAACACAATATCACACATACTCTTTTATACTATCGAAAACCTACCTTTAAAACCGTCACCGCTTGACCCAACATCTCCAAGCAGAAGACACTGATGCAGATCGGCACATAGCGATCGAAAACGTTCTGTCTCAGTAAGTTTTAACAAATTTACAAAATATAAATTTCGGATAGTCATAAACTATTGTTTAAGTGATTAATAAGATATATAGAGTTTTACCACTATTTGAGTTTTACAAATTAATCTTTTAATTGTAAGGTAGAGTGAAAGACAGGTTTCAAATTTGCCCCTTTAAGTAATTAATGATACTAACCTATTTTTATTGCATTTAAATCAGTAGGTTAGATATTATTTTTGTATTGGTTTTATCCATTACAAATACATAAAAAAAGTGAACAATCAGTTTTGTTGATTCCATCTTCACGACAAGTGAAGCGACTAGTTTTTAACTAATAACATTTGTAAAATGTTACACTTGCCTACAGTAGTACTTAATTCTAATTTTGAAGACAGCTGTTTCAAGACTCATAGTTACAGTCTGAGTTGACAATGGGACATCTCCTAAAATGGCCATCCTCAACAATTATAAAGTAAGTGTAATATATTTACAAGTATTTTTAGTGAAAAATCGTTATTCTTTGCTCTTTAACTTCAACCATAATTTGAAGCGTAACTTTAAAAACATTCAAAAAGGTCATTAAACAATAGCCCTTGGTACAAATGTTTAAACAACCTTTATGTACATTTTGCTACCACTGTTAGCACCATCAGGTTACAACATAAGGTTACAAACATACTTGGATCAAATGTTTCTAATCTTCTGATGGTGCTTACAGTGTTAGCAAAAAGTACATGAAGGTTGTTTAAATATTTGTAACTAGGGCTATTGATTAATGATTTTAATTATGGTACTGTGCTCTGTATAGAAGTTTGTATTCAAAATGGTGTATAACAATAGCTGAATATGTATTTAATTTTCACCTTGTAAAATAAATGGGAATTGGAATTCATATTTTAAAACAATTGAGTGATTAAAAATAAAAAGTTTTGAAATGGTAATTTTGAACTATGTACTGAATTCAGTTGGCACAAGACCATATTATGGAAATAACTTATAAGATCTGTTAGACTTTCAGATTCTACAAGTCATTTTACATGCAGGAAATAAAATAATAAAAAAATATTTACAAATATTAACTAACATATAAATTCTCATTTAACAGTTGTTCTTAAATACTTAATTTTTTGGCAGAGGTTTAAATTTGTGTCCATGGGTCTGATTTCGCATGGGTCTGGCGATACTTGCATTACTGGTCAGTGGGTTTTCTGTCCCCATCCTAGTTTTATATTCATCACCCACAAAAATTTCCATATCATTCGTAGGCATATGCAATACTAGATTGATAGCCTTAAAAAATTGTTGATAAGACATTTAATAATAAAGAACATAAATTCAAGACTTTGGAAGTTTATAGAGGGTGTTTCAGGAGAAATCTGTCACTACACGAGCTTATTCCTCTCATCAGAATGAAAAAAAATTCATATAAACATGGGTCCGGAAATGCTTCGTTGACAAGTTATACAGGGTCAAAGGTTTCGCCTAAAATTCAGCTTCCTCAGAAAAATTAACTTACACTGAAATTTTTAGGGCGTTAATCGAGTTAGTTAATTAGATAAGTTTTATGTTAAATGAGCTAACAAATGCTAGAAAAACTATTCCAGAACGCTATCTCCAATAGTTTAGGAGAAAATTGGAGTAAAGCAAAAAAGGTGTGGGCCAAAAATACTTTTTTGGACTACAATAACTCTGTTGAATTGCCTATAAACAAAGAAAAATGTTCAATAAAATTTGTAGAGAATTTTATTCTTAAAAAAATAATGTGAATAAAGTCTATAAAAGTTTAATCGTTTTTTTAAAATTCAATTTTACTGGCTACTTCGTTAGCAATGCATGATTTTCATAACTTTTATTTTGTGTGCTTCTTAAAAAATTTGAATTTAAAAGAAAACTATTCCATTTATATTGACGTTGTTTACATTATTTTTTTGAGAGTAAAATTCTCTACAAATTTTATTCAACATTTTCCTTTGTTTATACGCATGTCAACGGAGTTATTGTAGTCCAATTGCAATAAAGTGTGTTTTCAATGCTAACACTTTTTGCTTTACACCAACTTTCTCCTAAACTATTGGAGATAGAGTTCTTGGTCAGCTTTTATATGATTTGTTAGCTCACTACATTAAACGTATCTAGTTAACAAACTAATTAATGCCCTAAAAATTTCAGTGTGAGTTGATTTCACTGAGATTTAGGTAAACATTTTGACGCTGTATAACTCGAACACGAAGCATTTCTGGACCCATGTTTATATGAACTTTTTCATTATTTTGATAAGAGGAATATGCTTGTGCAGTATGCCAGATTCCTCCTGAAACACCTCGTATAAGGAAATATATGTATCTTACTAAGTGAAGAGAAAGAAATGAACATAATATTTGCCTTTGTGGCATTTAGAACTAAAATGGAATTATTATCTCATCAAGTATACTTATTTATTTCTCTAAATAATTGTATACAAGATATATTGCTGCATAAAAGTTTTAAAAATGGAAATTATTGCTTTCAAGTATCCATCAATGTCTTTGTGCCATTAGGGCAGCAGGTGGGGAGATGGCAAGAAAGTGCTAATTATGGAGTAGGCCAATGGATTAGTGAAATGTGTTAAACTAAACTTTCATTCATTATGATCTACTTGTAAATCATAAAAATAGAAAATTGTTGACAGTAAAAAGTGCAAGTCCCTACCTAAGTGAAATAAGTTTTAGATCCGATACATGAAAATAATACCAAAGGCTAAAGGAAATGATCCTCGTAATACCAAAGGCATTTGCTTAAAGCTCTTCTGAATACAGGCATATTCTGTTAAAAGTAAAACCTTTTATTTTGCTTCTAACATTTGTCGTATCTTGTGTTAGGTAACCCACTCATGTCAAAAGCAAAGAAAAGTGTTCTGAACATTCCAGTTTAGAAGGCTCAGATGCATTTACACTAAGTCAGGTTCTTACAAACACAACCATTAAAAACTCAAAGTTTCACTGCCACATCAGACCACGTAAATCCATACCTATGTATCCATAAGACTTTCTTCTAAAGTGTAAAATTTAATTCTATTAAAAATAAAATGACAAATGCCTTAAAAGGCTACTGCTGCAGAAAATAATCATAAACAACTTTTTTGATTGCGCAACCTGGCTACCAACCACCACTGCCAAGGGGCAAGATTTTAGAATCTCGTAACTGCCTTTTTAGATTTTGTTCCAAATACAATGTCTCTAACTAAATTCTGAGGACTAGAAAGTAGAAATTTTTTAAATGTTGAACACATTCAGGCGCGTATCCAGCGACTTGCTTTGGGGGGGGGGGGCGATCGATGCATTATATATATAATATGTGTGTGTGTGCGCGCGCGCGTGCGTGTATGTAAGAACATAGAACAGAAAAAGTTCTTTCTACGCTTGCGTTAGAAATCGGTAACGTGATAAAGATTCGTAGCAAATTGGACTTTTTAATAAATAATTATTCCAGTTTCGATAACACTTATGGCTAGAGAATATTATTAATTTCGTAATAGGCTATTATTATAAAAATGGTTTATTAATTAATATAAGTATAAACTTAGAATCAACGTTACACGACCACTGGTATAAGCCTGGTCAGTGTTCCCATATGGCCTTTATTCAGTAGTTTTGTCTGTCATATTCAAATTGTTTTCAGAAAAATAAACTAATCACAGTCGGGCATGAATTTTTCCTTCACAGAACTGTAGGGTACCGATACCTGCGTTTGTGTTAAATTTTAATTAGACCTATTTTGTAAATATAGTACATAGAAGCCCACACACACACACACACACACACACACACACACACACACACACACACACACACACACACACACACACACACACACACACACACACACACACACACACACACACACACACACACACACACACACACACACACACACACACACACACACACACACACACACACACACACACACACGCACGCACGCACGCACGCACGCACGCACGCACGCGCGCGCGCGCACACGCGCACGCGCACGCGCACGCGCACGCGCACGCACACGCACACGCACACGCACACGCACACGCACACACACACACACACACACACACACACACACACACACACACATATATATATTGAAACATTGCTTGTTGATATAAGTTATTCACTTCTTAATTATATGGAATGTCGAAGCAAATAATTTTTTGTAATAAGTTTAATGAGAAATAGATTATCCCTTGAAGCCCATGGAACACTAAAAGGCCTCTAGGGATTCCCAGATCACAGGATAGCAATCACTGCTTTATGGAATTATAGTTTGTTAAAATGGAAGTGTAAGATGTGCTTCTAAGGAGTTGTTATTTTCTCCCTCCTTTAAATTTTGTGCTTAAGTAAATACCACTCGGTAGATATACTTGAATTTATTGTTAAAATGTAAGTTTACGTAAATTAAAAGTACTATTTAAATATGGACTTTATTTAAAGCAGATATAAATCTAATTCACAAATTTTGTCAAATTTAAAGACACAGATTTGCATAAATTAGCATTCATATTTAAAATGTTTCGTTGGGCGTACTAACAATTAGCTCCGGTAATGTTCTAGCTCTCAGTACCAACATCCACACTCCAGCTGTACTACAGGTTTGCCCAAGAAAATAATTCTTTAATATCAAATGGAGATTATATTTCATGAGTTTATTTGATTTACAACAGAAATACTAAATAGATTTTCCAACACGAAAATTATAAATTTCATAAAATAGATGAATGCAGATGAGTGATCTTTGCTTCATGTGATAGAAACTATGTTGGCGTCACTAGAAACCAACTCACGCAGAACGTAAGCCCTGCTCCATGTCTTAGAACAAGCCCAAATGTTATTGCTACTCTTTCGGTTTAAACACATAAACGTAAATTTCATTTAAACAAACGTATTTAACACATTTTACACTATTATAGAAATCGAGGTCGTCCATATGAAAACTTGTAGCGGAGTTGGGCGTGAAGGCATTGCATAGTAAAAAAAACAGCTAAAAATACATGTTTTAACCTTGTTTAAGCTATTACTACGTATAAAGGGTACTAGTCCAAGATGTATAAACACATTAATCTAATTACTCGTACTTTTTACTAAAAGCTATAATATATATATTTTAAAATTTACTTTCTCGAAAAACTCCACTGGTCTACAAATAACACCTGGATACTTATTTTGTTTTTTGTTTTTATTAAATCCGAGGGTAGAGGCTAGAGGGCGCGGCCGCCTTTGCACCCGAGTATGGGCGCCCATGTAGAAAACAAACTACTTATTTCACAAATGCTTAAAATCCACACTTACCGGAAGTAGAAGAAATATCCGGGTCATTTAGAAAGTGATTCTTCATTTCCAAGGACTCTATTGACTTTGTGTTTTAGCGATAATGGGACTAATAGGTCTTCAGTAACGGATATTCGGTGGTTGCGATGAATAACAATTGTTGCGTGGTCACGTGGTTGCATGCTCGGGCTTAGAAGAAAGAGTGCAAGTGTAGGTATCCGCAGAAGTTAAAGGTAGCTCGAGGCGGAAGACATTAACAGTGGTAGTTTAGGAGACATCAGCTCAGTGCAGTGTTACGCTATCAGTTACTAGCGGGAAGATTTGAATTTAAAAAAGGTAACGCATATATAGTGTAGCGGTTTTATACAGATTTTATTTATCGATGTAGAGAATCGATTTATAAAGTTCCTATTTAGGCCAACAAAAAATATTTTATCTTAGTTAATCTTCATTAAATAATTACAATTAATATAAGTAAATTAACGTTAACCTATGATGGGTTAAAACAGCCACATAACCTATAATACAAAATAAGTTGTTTTATGAAATCATAAAACTTATTTTAAGCCAGATGGGACGAAATAACTATATAGCATACCATGCCCCTTTTGTGAAAAGTTTTTCTCCCATATACAACTGTCATTAATTAATTACATTTAATTAAACTAATTTTACACTACTTAACTAAGTGAATACGTAATTGCTTACTTGCTGACGCGTTTCAAAATGATCGTCACTTTTACGAAGCTAACCCTCCACTCAATTTAATTATTGAATTAATGTTTAAAAAAAACTGTATTAACATCAAGTATCATTCACTACAAGTTTAAATAAATTGTATTTGAATTTGAGTGTTTGAATAAAAGGTATTTTATTAATGTTGGAAAATTTAACCAATATATATATATATATATATAATAAATTAAAATTATTTCGAAAAGAAGAATTGTATTAATACATATATTATTCAAAGGTTTTCGCCGATAAAACAGTACCAGCAAAAATAATTATGTAAGAAAATATTTTTACAAAAATTAAATCATATGTACTACAAACAACCATATGTTTATAAGTATTGCACTTTATGTAATTTTTTTTCCATAACATTAATGACCTTATAAATAGTTTGGTGTCTTGATCTCACTTGAATCTGTTCATCGATTAATTTGTCTTTACCTTTATGCTTATAAATGTCTAATGTTTCATATATATATATATATATATATATATATATATATATATATATATATTCATCTTTAACCCTTTGTTTAATTCTTTTGTTAATTTCATATTTTCCATTTCAGGAAATCTTTATCCATTATTAATACAATGAGTAGACGAATTTGATTTGTATATGTTTGGTTCAATATAAGCGTTTAAAATCAATGAGTGTTAAAAATAACATGAATGTTAATGGTAACACTGGCTGCTTTCCTTAAATAATCACTTAGTGTGTCTGGAGTCGGAAAAACGTGACTGTTACTTGTAACGTAACAGACACGTGTGCAAATGCTCGTGTTTATATTTCTCATTGCCTCCTTTAAACAAAAAGTATTGTGGTTTTGAATCATTTTATAAACAGTACAGCCTCGATTGTCCGTGGTGAAGTAGGCTGAAGCTATCTTGAACCGTCGAAAACCCGGTTAACATATGGCAAACTGCTAAAACGTTTGCAAACTTGATTAAATAGGCGAAGAAAGGCATCTACTGTATTATCACACGAAACATTTGGTTGAAAATGAGATAAAAATATAAAGTGAAAAAACATAGTAGGCCTATATATAGTGCATGTTCTAGTTAAAAACGTAATTTTATGAACAGGAAAGGCGTTTCCTTTTTTTTGCCGCCGATTCACGCAATGGTTGTAACAGTAGAAGTTCTGTAACGGTTGTCTTCGATAACCTGTGGGTTTTTCCTTTAAAATTTTCTTATACATATATGTGGATATTCTTCGAGCATAAAATTGACATCTTATTTTAAAGTTGTTGCCCTTAACTGTATTTTTAAGGCCATGTGGAGAGCGAACGTGTACTTGTATACAACGTACGTGTATTATTTGTTTTCCACTACTTCGGTTAACCCGGAATCCGGTTAGTTGAGGCTCGTATAATCGAGGCTTTACTGTAAAATATTTCACATCAGTTTTGGTCCAGAATGAGTTTGTTTAAATTTACAAGAGTTTCAAAGATTTTTAACGATAGATTTTAAATCGATCTAAATTTATGGTTCCTATGAATTATCTACTTCATAAATTCAAACCTATAAAACAGCACTAAATATTCTTTGTAAATATCCATCCATAATTAAATGGCTTCTTATTTTACGTAGCGTCGTAGCGCTGTAAATCAATTGAAAGAGGAATTTTATTTTTTAAATCTTTTTACCTTATGCATTTATAATGTTAAGTAACTTGGTGTCTTCTGTTAATGATAGATAATAGGTTGAAGTTAATTGAGACTTTTTGTGTAAGGAAAATTGCAAACCTGTTTGTGGGGAAACCCCTACTTGTTGTGCTAACTTACCTGATGAGACTGAAGTCCTCCGTAGACACTGTTGTAAAAGTGGAAACAGAAAGGGAAATGAAAACAATACAGGGACAAAGTTGACAACCTCACTTCGCTCGAAACTTTATAAAATGAAAGTTTTATTGTAAAAAGATCATTCACTTATACTGCATTACAACATAGCTATCTCAAAATACACCACAAGTCTTTGTTATTTTCTTAAAATTTGCACTAAAGCACAAAAAATATAGCAAACACTGAAAAAATTGAAAGAAAACACTAAAAATTATGAATAAAACACACATAAAATTTAATAATAAAATCATTCAAGTACATTTTACATTCCAGCAACAAATTTTGACTTGGATTTTTGACAGAAGGGTTTTTTCTATTTATTATTTAAACAATTTTATTTCACTATAATATATGATACTTAACTAAGTGGATACCTAAGGGCTTACTTGCTGACACGTTTTGAAAAAATCGTTCCTTTTACGAAGCAAAGCCTCTACTGGCGGCGTTCCGCTAGGTACAAAGGCTGTCGGGATGAGATTTATGAGTTTAGAAGGGGTGGGTTATTTGTTTTTTGGCTTCAAAATGTGTGTGGTCATTTGATATGTTTTCATCATCTGTTGTGTAACACATTAAATGACCACACACGTTTTGAAGCCAATAACCAAAAAACCCACCCCTTTTAAAATCATAAATCTCATCTCGACAACCTTTGTAACTAGCGGGACGCCGCCAGTAGAGGCTTTGTTTCGTAAAAGGAACGATTGTTTCGAAACGCGTCAGCAAGTAAGCCCTTACGTATTCACTTAGTTAAGTATTATTTATTATGGTTCCATCAGTGAATTCAAGAAGATTACAACAAGCAACTTTAATTTTATTTTGATTACAAGTAAAATATTGTTTCGTTAGGGCCTAGTTTCGTACCCCATTATCGAATAGTGCTATGTTTCGACCAATCTTTAATTTAAACATTTGTAAAACGTGAATACCGTCCCACATGCAACGACCTGAAGTACGTTGGCGGTCTGTTCGGAAATGTCTCAACTCACACTTTATTGTTTCGCTGTGTTAACGCAAAGGCGTTAAGAGTGTGTGCACACCGACGCCGAAGAAAGCACGAATACTTCGTTTTTGTTTACAGTCGATTATGTGCATTAACACACTGGCAAACGAGTGTAGATGTAAGTTTGGAGACTACATTTTGGATCAGTGTTTATAAAAAGTCGATTTGGTTAGTTTCTATTTGGTTAGAGAGAATTCTCTTGGCCATTGCGTGAGTATACATTGAGTTTCATGAAGAACAAAAGTAGTTTTTTAAATTTAAAAGTGAATATTTAAATGTAATCATTAGAATATTGCAAAGGTGTACAAATACACGTATTTATTATACACCCGACAATCACAGGCTACATTTACCTGATATTTACTCTACCATTATTCAAGTGTCCTCACAGAGTTCATAAATTAAATATTTGTCACCTAAACTACTTTACTCTTGACCTAAAAACTGAAAAAAAATTAAAGTATTTTAAAATAAAATAATATGATTTATAATCACTTGGAATAATTTACTGTGGTCTAATATTAATAAATATTACACAACCTCTAACCCCAAATATTTTTATTCTAATCTTATGTACATTTCGGTTTCAAAGTAACCATCCTCAGAGAGATCATAATACATACTCCGAGAGGATATTTCAGTTTGTATTGTCATGTCTCTGAGGATGGTTACTTTGTAAACGAAATGTACACAAGAATAGAATAAAAGGTTAGAGGTTGTGTGTATTATTTATTCAATAATATGATTATTGGCACGATAGTTAAGCATTATGTACAATCGAAGAACAAAACTATTTAAAAAGGGGAGTTAGTAAAAAAAAAATAAAAAGTAACCCTATAAAATAATAGGTGTACAGGTGTATCTTAAATAATGTATTTAGATAAAAACGTGTTTAATAATGTTGCATAAATAACTGTTATCGAAGTACATTTGACATTTTACAGTTCGCTTCACTAAGCAACCTGTCGCCGATCTTTGTTCCATTTAAATTAGCGAATTTCTAGAATATGGTACATTTCTAGACTTTTACACACTGGGCACCGGAATACCACTATATAAAAGTTTTAAAGAAAACCTTGTATGTACTTTCGCTTTGCTTGAAAGCAGGCCTAATTCAATTAGCGACGCTGACGATGGAGTATTTTACCCCAGTACCATTATGCATTTTCTTTATTCCTACCGAACTCTATCTACCCTTCTTGTGGTACGTGACGTCATGCACCTCTAAATCTTCTTACCTGTAGTTTCACACATGCAATGTGGTTATTTTGTCCCATTTGGATGAAAAGAAGTGATAAACTATGATTTCATAAAACAGCTGTTTTAACGCATATGTTATATTACTATATATATATATATATATATATATATATATATATATATATATATATATATATATATATATATATATATATATATAATATTTTCAATTGTTTAATAAAAAGAACCAACAATAACATTTTTTTTTGTTGACCTCAATATGAATTGGTTTAAAAAATGTTTGTTTATATTACCTACTTTTTATTGAACATAAAATAGCTTAGCTATTTGAATAGCCTTTTAATTGATAGTCATTTAATGACGAAATATTAATTTGTCTCTAACATTTATTGTACATACTTGAGAAAAAAAGTCACCAGTGAAATACGAAACTTAAAAGTTTTGAAGAAATTAAAAGAACGAGTTTGTAGTAAGCTACACATTTTGTTTCAGATGAGGCTTATACACCACGTGTTGCTACTTCTGCTAAGTACACTCTTAGCATCTGCAAAGCAAAAAGCAGACACTTATCTTGCTGCCTACGTGGACTCTCATGGGCCCAATACTTTACCTCCTGGGGAAGTGTATGGCGCCCCAGCACCCGTGCCGAGCTTGGAGTACGGACAGCCGGACTGCAAACATGAGACTCCTGGTAAAGGGTATGGTACTTCGTCGTCACAGTATGGTACACCGTCGTCACAGTATGGTACACCGTCGTCACAGTATGGTACACCGGGGTCACAGTACGGGACACCATCAACGCAGTACGGCACACCATCATCGCAGTACGGCACACCATCATCGCAGTACGGCACATCATCATCGCAGTACGGAGCCCCATACTCATACGGAGAACCATACGCAGCTCCTGAAACCCATTCGACCCTGGCACCAATTGGTGACAAGTTGGGTTTGATCTTCAAAATACTGCTGAAGGTTTTAATATTCAAACTCATAGTGAAGTTTATCGCCGTTATATGCGTCCTGCTGTTCCTTCCAAAGTTATCCCTGGCTAAGGAGGAACTTAGAATGTTTAGGCATGACACGCGTGAGTATCACAGAGTAATCATATTAACTAACATCAACTCATAGTGAAGTTTATCGCCGTTATATGCGTCCTGCTGTTCCTTCCAAAGTTATCCCTGGCTAAGGAGGAACTTAGAATGTTTAGGCATGACACGCGTGAGTATCACAGAGTAATCATATTAACTAACATCAACTCATAGTGAAGTTTATCGCCGTTATATGCATCCTGCTGTTCCTTCCAAAGTTATCCCTGGCTAAGGAGGAACTTAGAATGTTTAGGCATGACACGCGTGATTATCACAGAGTAATCATAATAACTAACATCAACTCATAGTGAAGTTTATCGCCGTTATATGCGTCCTGCTGTTCCTTCCAAAGTTATCTCTGGCTAAGGAGGAACTTAGAATGTTTAGGCATGACACGCGTGAGTATCACAGAGTAATCATAATAACTAACATCAACTCATAGTGAAGTTTATCGCCGTTATATGCGTCCTGCTGTTCCTTCCAAAGTTATCCCTGGCTAAGGATCAACTTAGAATGTTTAGGCATGACACGAGTGAGTATCACAGAGTAATCATAATAACTAACATCAACTTATAGTGAAGTTTATCGCCGTTATATGCGTCCTGCTGTTCCTTCCAAAGTTATCCCTGGCTAAGGAGGAACTTAGAATGTTTAGGCATGACACGCGTGAGTATCACAGAGTAATCATAATAACTAACATCAACTCATAGTGAAGTTTATCGCCGTTATATGCGTCCTGCTGTTCCTTCCAAAGTTATCCCTGGCTAAGGAGGAACTTAGAATGTTTAGGCATGACACGCGTGAGTATCACAGAGTAATCATAATAACTAACATCAACTCATAGTGAAGTTTATCGCCGTTATATGCGTAATGCTGTTCCTTCCAAAGTTATCCCTGGCTAAGGAGGAACTTAGAATGTTTAGGCATGACACGCGTGAGTATCACAGAGTAATCATAATAACTAACATCAACTCATAGTGAAGTTTATCACCGTTATATGCGTCCTGCTGTTCCTTCCAAAGTTATCCCTGGCTAAGGAGGAACTTAGAATGTTTAGGCATGACACGCGTGAGTATCACAGAGTAATCATAATAACTAACATCAACTCATAGTGAAGTTTATCGCCGTTATATGCGTCCTGCTGTTCCTTCCAAAGTTATCCCTGGCTAAGGAGGAACTTAGAATGTTTAGGCATGACACGCGTGAGTATCACAGAGTAATCATAATAACTAACATCAACTCATAGTGAAGTTTATCACCGTTATATGCGTCCTGCTGTTCCTTCCAAAGTTATCCCTGGCTAAGGAGGAACTTAGAATGTTTAGGCATGACACGCGTGAGTATCACAGAGTAATCATAATAACTAACATCAACTCATAGTGAAGTTTATCACCGTTATATGCGTCCTGCTGTTCCTTCCAAAGTTATCCCTGGCTAAGGAGGAACTTAGAATGTTTAGGCATGACACGCGTGAGTATCACAGAGTAATCATAATAACTAACATCAACTCATAG